>CM053785.1:340977689-341297689 GCA_028749045.1 Cupressus sempervirens
CACTCCATTAATGAGAATCAACTCCTTTCTTTTGTTATTAAATTGGACATGATGAAAGCATATGATAGACTAAACTGGTCATTCCTTATGAAAGTCCTTAAAAAAATTGAGTTTGTTGATAAATGATGTAGATGGATTAAGGCTTTCATATCTAGGGTTCATTTTTTAATGATTATTAATGGATGTCCAATAGGATACTTTAAGCCTTCCCAGGGTGTTCGAAAAGGCAATCCTTTATCCCCATCTTTGTTCATACTAATGGTAGAAGCTCTATAGAATCATTTTAGCTCAACATAATATGGGTCTTTGGTTGGGTATCAAAATTTGGTAGGCCTACAATTATGATGACTCATTCCTTGTTTTTCGATGACACTCCACTATTCCAATCAAATAACTGGGAAATGCACTGAAAATGGAAGAAACCACTAACTAAGCTAAGAGTCTTCATCCTTGATTACTCATGTGCGTTCAAGTGTAATAATTCTCCACTTGACAAGATCATAAACCATCTTCTAATATCTATTGTAGTTAGCTATTTTGACATCCATACTTCAAAAGTATCTTGGATAGAGCCTTGTTACTAGTTAGGTGTCTAAGCCCTAATGATGTGATTGTTGTGATACCACCATAAAATTTTCTCTACTTAGGACAAAAGTCTATCAAATAAGACCTATAGATATATTCGCATATCGAAAGCCAAAATGCCTCAAATTTTCTTTTTCTTTTTTGCATTTTATAAACTTTTAAAATAAGGGAAGAGAGCTGAATCCAGGGTCAATAGGGATCATACCCACTACCCAGACCAATTAAAATAGGGAGCATACCCACTGCCAAGACCAATTAACCATCCTTTCATGTCTTTTTTCTTCTTTTTTCATATTTAATTTTGGCCTATAAGCACTTAATATCATAACAGGTTTGGAGAAACTACAGTAGTTTTTTGATTCCTCAAACTAAACTAACCAAAGTAGACACCTAAATTAAAATAAATTAAGCAACTATCACTTAACTTGAGTCAAAAGGCTCAAGGAAAATCATAGATCTGACTCTCTAGAGAAAACTAGTCAACTAATTAAGCCCACCTAAACAAATCTCAAGTCAACTTACTCAACCTAGCAAATCAACAACTTAGCTCAACAAAGCAACTAAACTAAAATAATTGAAAGGAAAACCTATTCTAACCTCTTGAATCAAATGGTTCAAGACAAACCTACTCTAACTATGTACAAGAATCCAAAGGGATAATACTAAAAAAGTTGATACATGATACACATGATCTTTCATGATTTCTCAAAATGTTTGAGAGCAACAAGGCTTATGTGAAGGTTCTCAATCTTGTCGAAGGATTTTTTTGTCACATTGCACTCAAACTCAAGAAATTTATCATGTAAAATCAATAGTTGAGGCTATTCAAATGGGCCATGGTCAATCTACAAACAAGTTGTCATTCCTAGATAATGTGGTGGGTTTTATTTTCAATAGAATTTGTAAATTCTCCATAGCTTCAGGAGGTCAAAATTGGTGAGGGATCCTCCCACTAGCATCAACATCAAACTTGTGAGTGATCAAGGCAGGATCAATCTTGAAATGAAGTCCATGGAAGGCAAGTTTTGGAGGCTTGTCCTTGTATAACATGAATCATGCACACTTGTGTCTTTCTGTTGGCATGTCCTTGAAAATCAAGAATTCTTTGATGATTTGTCCCTCAAAATTCTTTTTCAAATGCAATATCAAACTATAGCGGCAACCCAAACTGCTCTTCACTCTCATATTTCATGTGAGTAACTAGGTCATCACTCAATATATCTTGCATATTCTCACAAAATACACTTGAAACCTCTTCATTTCACATTAATTTTCAATTGCTTGTTTTTTAGGAACATCTTGCAATTCTTCATGTGTGTACTCTTTAAGAATACTATCTTCAAAAACCATGGATTCAGTGACAAATGTCACTTCAAATACCCTCACATGTTGATCATTGAATATCACCTCAAGTGGTAAGACCTTGATGGTGAATCATGCCACTTGCCACACCTTGTCTATTCACAGATGTCTTTGTCAATGATTCCATTTGTGCTTTCTCTACGAGATCTTTCAACACCCTCCCCCAAAGAATATGGTGGTGATAATATATTATTTCAAAAACCATGGATTCAGTGACAAATGTCACTTCAAATACTGTCACATGTTGATCATCGAATATCACCTCAAATGGTAAGACCTTGATGGTGAATCATGCCACTTTCCACAACTTGTCTATTCTGAGATGTCTTTGTCAATGATTCCATTTGCACTTCCTCTATGAGGTCTTTCAACACCCTCCCCCAAAGAATATGGTGGCGATAATGTTTTATAGTGCCTTGTCGAATTGTTCTTCATATTTGGACTCATCTGTGATATCTTGTAATTCCTTGTTCAACTTGTCCAATTTTGATTACCTTCTTCAAAGGATGCTTGAAGCTTTTTTCATTTCACTCGGAAGAACATCCTTATGTTTTATGCATGAAAGTACACCAAAGATTTTTTCTTCTTCAACCTTGTGATGATCTTCTTGTAGTAGTTAGATAGTGTTTTTGAATGTTGATGTTTGCTTGCTATCCTTTCTTTGACTTGGTTGAAACCAATTGCCTCCTTGATTGTCTTTACAACACCTTCCTAGTGTGAAGAAATGTGTGAAAGTTCATGTTTCACTTTGTTGTCAAGTTCATCCATGTCAGGTTGTAACTCGTTTTCGTTGGATGGTGATGAAAATTCCCCTTTTTATGTCCAACTTGAGTGCTGATTGCCATCCTTGTTTCATTTCTTAGACAATTCTTCAAATAATCCCATTTGAAACTTGACTAAGTTGATGGTATTTTGGCATGATGTACAAGTAGATTCTGAATGTTAGAGGTCGTGTGTGGTACACCAATGTTGGTGCAAAGCATTTTCTTCATAACTATTTTTTTGGTTTCCTATTGATCTTTTCTTTGAACTCGTGGAACTCTGATTCTGTTCTAATAAGTACCAGTGGTAATTCTACGTTGCAATACTAATTCCACTTTCAAAATAAATACAAAACAATGTATCTCTTCATGCTTAGTTGTGTCACGTATTCAACACTGCCTTGGTGATGGAAAGTCCTTCAACCTTGTGATTGTAACCAAATTGGAAGAATAATAACTTGATGATCACAAGAATACTGCCCATCCATGCAAAAACCTTTTCCTTTTGATTTTTTGAATTTTCATTATTTTCAAATTGCTTAAATACACTTACTTGAGTTGTTGCAGAAATCTTGTGGTTAGGATTCTTCATGTATAAAATTTATTGTACCTTGCACAACTTCTGGACCATATTTAGAGTTAACTCATGTTACTCTATATTGCTGGTAAGGATATTGAAAGATTGGGCATGTAAGGTATATATACATGTATATTGACCGGCATTAATGGCAGTGACTTTTTTGATGAATAGTCTTTTTCAATTAATAAAATTTACTAAGATTAAAATTCACAAAAAAGGGTCGAGGGATACAGGATCACCCCACGAATGAGTTCAATCGGCCAAAGCTAGAATAAACAACATGGCTGCAGCCAGAAACAATAAACTATTCATAAAAAAAAAACATTTTAAACAACCTCATGCTGCCAAGGTAGTACCAGCAGAGGGAGGAGGATCATCTTTATCAAGAAATCCCCACGCATCAGTGGGATTGTGAGGCGGACTAGGAACAGTCCAGCCGTCAGCAGCATCTGCAAGATCTGGGATAGTTGCAGTCTCCGCATCCTTCTTGTCTGGCTGTGGAGGAGAAATTGCCAAGGCCAGCCGGGGAAACTTGCTAGAGTGCGCCCTTCTAGGGGGAGGAGCTGGAGATCGGCCAGAAGCCCACCCAGGGGGTGGAGCCGGGGACCAGCCAGAACCACCACACGGTGGGGAAGCAGAGCGGCACCTCCAATCGCCATGACCACCGCTAGGAGAGCGGTGGCGGGGACCCTGGGAGCACAGCATGTGTGAATGGCGGCCAGAGGATTGGTGTCTGGAACGATGACCGTGAGATGAGGAGGCATTAGCCAAGGCATCCAGAGGCACTCTGGCAATGGTACAAGGAGCATTGCCCCAGTGATTTAACAATTTCTGTAAGTGGGCAACCTCTAAGGCAACTTTATTAGCTTGCACCTATATCTGCATAATGACATTGTTACAAATGCATGCCTTAGTGTACATTGCAATGTTAACATCCAAAAAATTGTGAGTGAATAAAACTGCATTCATATCTTTCCATAGAGAAAATAAAATTTCCATCCTAAAAGTATGCCAAATCTAGGAAAACTTCTGAGGAAATTTGGGGGAATCGCCCAGTAGGATCATGTGCCATGAAAAAGGTTCAGGCCTGAAAGGCTTGAAAAAATCATGAATCCAGTGCCAATAATTCTGAGCACGCTTGCAGAACCAAAAAATATGCAAAAAGGACTCAGATTGGCCACAGAAGGGGCATCTGGGATCAGGAACCTCAATGTGCTTAAGCCAAGGCCCCAGGGGAAGACCTTGGAAGGCAAGGCACCAAGCAAAGTGAGAAATCTTAGGTTCTATAATGGCACTCCAAATGGTGTCGAACCATTTTCTCCATTGAGAAAGCAAAGAATGCAAATGCCACCGTTGATTAAGCGTGTCCACCATCAGAAGGTGGGGCGAAAGCCATCTGTATCCCATGTTGGGCTTATAATTGGTAAATGGAGTGGCAGGAAACCACTTCCAATCATACCACCAAGGTCGAATAGACTGAATCCCCACTTTATGAAGTAAGTGCACAAGGATGGAAGACAACAGAAGGTCATAAGTCTGGCGATCGGCACAAACAAGGCGGTATTGAACTTGCATATCCTCCCATGACCTGAAATTCATGGTGACTCTTGAAAAAATGTCCTTGGTAGTGTGGATGCCACGTTTAAAGAAACGCAGAGCACTGGCACCTTGAGTCTTGGCAAGAGGAATACCTTGTAAGGCAAACAGGGGAGACCACCAAATGTTCTGTTGATTTAAGGACAGCCCATTGCGAAACTCATCACCAGCCCAACAAACCCAAGGTTTAACAACTTCCTAGGCTTTCCAGATGCTCTTTATAACAAAAGAGCCCTGTATGACCACTGGTTCACGCATAGTGAGAAGGGTTTGAAAACCAATCCCCTTCCATGCCGGTCTATTAGCAGGGAAGCCTGAAGAGATGCAATGCTTGACAAGAATTTTCCAGGCTTCATCTCCAGAAATAGCTTTGATAATCCATTTAGCACAAAGGGCAAGGCCTTGCTTTCAAGTAGAAAGCAGGCTGAGACCCCTAGATTCCCTTGGGAGACAACAAAAATTCCAAGCAACTCTGTGAAAACCATGATGGTCAAAACTAGAGGCCCAAAGAAAATCTCTGAGCAAACGTTCTAATTTGAGATAGGAAGCTTTGGAGGGAGCCCAACAAGAAGAATAATACACATGGGTCACAGCCAAAATCTTAGAACAAATCTAGAATTTACCAGCAAGAGAAAGCGGCTTAGTGATCCCATAATCAAGCTTTTTGCTAATCTTTGTAAGCACAGCATTCCAAAGTTCCACAGGGGAAGCCTGGAAAGCAAAGGGAATGCGAAGAAAGCGAAAAATTTCTCCATGAGTAACCCATTTCCATTGGAATTGGCTGAGCCAAGGTGGAGCTGGCAGAAAAGATTGTCAGTAGCAGAGCGTTTTATGCCATTGAATGGCAAAGCTAGAGGCTTGACAAAAAGTGTCAAGATAATTTAATGCATTTTTTATGTTTTCTTCATCTTCAAGAAGAGTAAGAAAAGAATCATTAGCAAAATGACCATTGATTAACTGGGAGGAAGAATCAGGCAAGGAAATGCCACAGACCAGTCCTGAAGACACAGAGTGAGCAAGTAAATAACCAAAACCTTCAGCAGCAAGGACATAAAGCACTGGAGCTAACGGACAACCTTGTTTGATGGAACGAAAAAGTCCAAAAGCTTCAGATTGTGAATTATTGATGGTGATGCAAGCATTAGTGTCACCAAAGAGCATCTCCATGGACTGAAGGAAATTGGGACCAAAACCCAGAGCCTGAAGCATAGCCAAAATGAAAGGCCATTCAATGTGATCGTAGGCTTTAGCAAAATCTATCTTTAAAAAGATAGCCTACTACTTGGACTTACGGGCCCATTCCATGCCTTCCCAGACAGCAATGATGTTGTCAAGAATATACCTATATTTGATGAAGCTAGTTTGTTCAGGCCACACAATTAGAGGAAGCATATGGTGGATTTTGAGAGAGAGCACCTTAGCAATGATCTTATAAGACACATTCAAGAGGGTGATGGGCCTCCAGTTTTAGATGTCTTCAAGATCACCAGCTTTAGGTATGAATTTAATATTGCCTTTATTTATGATCGCTCCTAAGCTTTTAGAATGGTATGCTTCAAGATAGACTTTGTGCAGATTAGGACCAATTTGCTCCCAAAGATGTTTGTAAAATTCACAGAGAAATCCATCACTCCCAGGGGATTTTTCATCCGCCATGGAGTAAACTGCCTCTTTAAGGTCTCGGAGGGAAAGAAGTTGCTCACAAAAAGCGCGTTGCTCAACCGCGAGGGAGTTTGGAGTAACAGTAATACACTTTCTAAGAGCCTCCTCCTGAGCAACCGAATGGCCCTGCAAAGAAAAAACGTTCTCATAGTGAAGAACAAAAGCTTGTAGGATGTCTGGCAGACTGGAAAGAAAATCAGTTCCCTGTTTTATCTTTTTAATCCCAACATTGGTATGACGGGCTCAGAGAGCCTGGAAGAACTCCTTCGAGGCTTTGTCGCCAACCTCCAACCAGTGGAGACGAGCTTTGATTTGAGCTCCCCAGGCAACATAGTTATCAACAATTTGCTTTTCATGGTGAAGCTTGGCAAGCTAAAGTTGAAGATCCACATCAAAGGGGTTGAAGGTGAGCGCTTCAAAAGCTTTTTTGAGGGCAAGGGTGTTGGCTTCATAAGACAGTTTTCTGAAAATTGCCAGCTGACGCCTGTAGATGCGCAAAAAATGAGCTGTTCTGGTAATGGCGTCATTCCACCATTGAATCCAACCTCGATGGGAATGTGGACGTGGTTCCAAATTCCAAACACGTTGTATGTGGAAGATGGTGGAGGCATGCAATAGCACAAACGTGTTGAGGAAGAATTGAGACTTGGCCACTTTGGGGATAGCTGTTTGGCAAGAAATGCCAAAATAAATGGGATAGTGGTCTGACAACATTACATCTGGTAGGGAATGAAAGGTATATCAGGATCTTTAGAAAAGTAAAAAAAAGATTGCGCCGAGATCATAGCATAATCAAGATGTTTCAATATGCGATCAGGATCGGCTCGAAAATTGGACCAAGTGTGCCAAGCCCCATTATCATGATGGCGGCTAGTATTGGGATCAAAAAGGCCCAATTTATGACGCATGTAAAACTAGGCTTCTCTTTCCCCAGTTGTCCAACAGAAAGGCAGAATGCCATCTTTGTCAGAGGCCACTTCAACCATATTGAAGTCCCCACACAGGACCCAAGTAGTTGGCGGCAGGTTGTCAGCAAGCCAAACCCACATTTGTGCCCTTTCCACAGCATCATTGGAGGCATAAACATTAATGACTCCAAAAGAATGATTGTTAATGGAAAGCAAAAGCCAAATAATATGATGTGTGGGGTCAGAACCGTGTGAAATAATAGCAAAATGAAGGCGAGGTGACAGGAGAGTAAGTACACCACCTCGGCCAGCTTCATGCTGAGAAGAAAACATGACGCTATCTTGTCAAATGACGCGGCATGTAGCAGAAAGCATGAAACCAGAAATCTTAACTTCTTGTAGGCAAAGAAAATCTAAATTCCCAAGTCTATGACGGGTATCTCGGACATAGAATTTTTTGGGGAGGTCTATAAGACCTCAAACATTCCAAGAGAGGAAGTTCATGAGAACTCTTCCATATCATCCTCATCCTCGAGAGAGGAGTAACTATTCTGCAAAAAGGTAGAAACTGGGTGAAAGTCAGACGGGAAATCCTCTGGACTTACAACCTGTCGTTTGACCCCTAATATCTCTACACGTCCAAGAGGACTATGAGAACGCCTTGTTGCTAGTGGTACTATGGAAGAGACTGCAAGAGGAGAACGAGCCCTAGCCAAGGATGAGATCCTAGCGGCCGTCTTAATCCCCTACGAACCAGCAGGGTTTGAAACCTACGAAATAGGAACAAGTGCAATAGAAGCCGCTGGCGTCTCCATGCTAGCAGGTGCTGACACTTTGGAGGAAGCAGGAGGAATCGCGGTAACTGCTGAATAGGATGGCTTGGGGGCCAAAGGATTCAAGGCAAGCTTGCCTTTGTGCCCAATAGTAACCCATTCTTCTTCTTTTCCTTTGACCTGCTTGACAGGCATCGCTTTAGGCTGGGGTTTGACCCTAGGCATGGCCAAAGGGAAATCCTTGATCTTGTGTTCCGCAGACTGGCACCTATAACAGGTGTTAGGTAGGTTCAAGTAAAGCACCTTCTGTGCGAAAGTTTGAGCGCCAATCTGGATTTTCACAGAATCCTTGAGATCTTTATAAAGATCAACTTCAATGCAAACATGCTGCTGAGGGCGAGCATTAAAAAATTTCTCTGGCTCCTTGGTAACAACTTTGCCAAGGGCTTGGGCAATAGACTCAATAAAAGGCCAGTAGGGCAAGGGTAGACCTAGGAATTCAACCCAAACAGGAACTCTAAGCTTTTTATTGTCCGAGACAGAGAAGTCTCGAGACCATTTCGAAAAAACAAGCAGAGAGGAATGCACAGACCAAGGGCCATTGGTAAAAACCATGTCTACTTGCGACGGGCTAGCAAAGCAAAAAAAAAAAAAAAAAAACCTTTGGTAAGATTTTGCACAGGGTCAAGGCAGACTCCATGAGGAGTCCAGCTTTTGTTGACCCATTATCTGAGCATAGCTTCAGGGGGAGTCCTACCAACAAAATACCCTATCAAGGTATGTTATTCTAACCAGTCATATGCAGCATCAAATTCTTGCAAAGGAAGGACAATATCAGGATTACCTCATGGAAAACCTTCAGGACAAACTTGCGCGAGTGTTTGTTTGATGGCGGCACCATGGCAGTCCGAAGCAGCAGTGTGAACCCCAGAAATAACTGGTTCACCACTGGCTGGAGCCATTATATCCTAACCTAAAGCTCCCATAGTAAATGCAGTATGACAAGTGATGATAGAAAGGGAGTACAAGTGAAGGACCGTACACAAAAAAAATTGAAAGTTCGCATGAAGCAAGAAAACCCTAGCAGAGCAAAAATTTGTGTTCCTAGAACTCCTAGTATCTAAAAGGCTCAATGACCAAATTTTCATGGCAGTGACTTTCAACGCTGATCATTAATAACTTTTTTATTGAATGTATTCTAATTTTTAATGGGGAGCTGAAGCCAATATTAGTGCTGTTAATAAGGTCAGATTTTGCATTGTTACGATTTTCTGGTGTTCTGCAATTATTTCTCTTCTTTATGCTTTATATCATTACCAATCCAATTTTTGCATGCAGCAAACAAACCAAAATGTCAAGTCTGCAATTTCTAGAACAACAAACAACAAACAATATTTAAAATTTGAGTAGTTCAGAAATAGGCATTTTGTGGTGAAATACTAGAGGTACCCAGATGGGGATATTACATTACCATCAAGCCGATGAACTATCTTGCACAAATTTTGAACTCTTAGCAGTTTATTCATTTCAGATTTCAGTGTACAATAGGTGTAACTGAATCACTCTCCATGATGAGAAAGAATGATCAAACACAAATCAAAAGGAATGCAAGCACAACTACAAGATCCCTTAAAATTTGCTCAATCAATGACCCCACAACGCAATATGATCTAGGCAGTTCATATTTAGTGCAACTACAATAGTCAATAGTGAACATTATCAAGTGAATTTGATCTCAATGTGTTACAAGATAATAAAGGCTGAAAACTGAAAATATAGATTAGGAGTAAAATTAAAATGAACCAATTCCACTTCTATGTAGAGCTTATGAAATTTAAGAAAAATGCACCTAAAAAGGAGGCTCTATAATCCCAAATGGGGCCTCAGGTAGTCTCAAAATAGGAACAGTGCCTATAGTGGGTCTTTGAGATCACGAGTTTGAACAAGGGTGGCCATTCAGGTTCCTCAATGTTGCCTTATTAGTTAAAGTGGGAGGAGATCTACGCAAGTGGTCTCTTTTAACCCAGATGAGGCTAAAAATCGAGTTTGTTAATCAGAAGAAAATATCTTCATACTGTATTTTTGCCAATTTCTGTGTGTAAAAGTGATTTTGCTGATGATTTGATTATATTGATGAAACAGGGGAAATTATCCTTTTATGACTTGGGCTGAAGTGTTTAGATTTCAATAATTTGGTACGTGTTGGATTTGCCAAGCACTTCCAACTTCAAGCTCTTGTAGATTTGACCTCCAATTGAAGTTGAATTCAACAACAAAAAAACTAGATTTCTTAAGTAGTTTTAGGTCAATGTTGTATGAAATTTGTTCTATTAAGCTCCATATGCATCTGCTCTGTAATGCCCAAAAAGATGAACCCTTAGAATTGGACATTTCTTTTAAGTTTTTCTTTATTCTCTAGGACATCATTCAGTACGAGATAAACACAATCAACTTCTCAATTAAATATAAGATCTGCAACTTAGCTCTTTAGAAGGCCAACAAGAGCAAATTTTTAATATCTGACTCCATGTAAGAATTAAGAGTTGACAAATTGATGTTGTAGTTGTATTAAATAAAGGAGATGAAAATTGAAAATTCCTTATATAGATTTACGAAGATGATGTTTTTAAAAGAAACAATCATGAACTAAAGACAAATATAGAAACTATCTAATAAATTAAAGAGTAAATAAGATGACCATTAAAGAAACATTAAAATATTCTAATACCTTCCCTCAATGGTCATTGTCCAACTGATGTGTTTTGGTCAAATTTCTTCAAAACATTTTGCTACCGCTGAGACCCTCCTTGGATCTACAAAATGTTAATGACCAAAAAGCCAAAATTTGTCCATAAAAGAACAAAGAAGATTGTCTTCTTCTTTAGAATGCTTTGCAACAAGACACAAGAGCATGCCAATGACTCTGCCACCGAGATAAGTCTTCCACTAATGTTCCCAAAATCAAAAAAGAATTTGACTATAAATTATCACAAAATACAAAACTTGATGTTGGATAACGAAGCTACTCTTCTTTGTAGCTAAACATGATGCTCCAAAACAAACTACAAAAAGTCACAATTTTGGAGGAGAAAAAGCAATGCAAACCCAACATAATTTTTGAGGTGAAAAATTGATCAAAACCCAACATGATTTTTGAGTTGGAAAATCAATCAAAACCAAACAAAATGAGACACAAATAATAGAATACAACACTTCAGAAAATGGTAAAACCCAATAGACAATTTTTGAGGAGAAAATTATAAATCCACAAAAGAATCCCAGGCAACTTTGCGAATTACAGAATTGGAGATTTTTTCAAGTGAAAATTTATGAAAACCCATTAGAAATTTTTTAAGGGAAAAATTTATGAAAACCATTAGAAAATTTTTAAGGCTAGCAAAACACAAGGCTTTGTATGGTAAACCAACACATGCAAGTGCAGACAAGCACATGCAATCCTAAAATAATAGAGACTTTTGCTGCAACCAAGAAATTGTGGGATCAAAATGCTTAACTAGGCTTGCAATTTCTAGAAAAAATCCTTGAAGATGAACTACAAAAGTTCTGATTTTTATTTACAAAAATTGAAAAACAAATTTCTCGAAAAAAAATTCCATATCAAAAGAGGCTCAATTTTTTCTTAAAACGTTTGCCAAATTTTATGAAATCCCATGGATTTGCTTTGATACCATGTTATGGTAAATTGATTTTGTTGTAGTTGTATTAAATAGAATAGATGAAAACTCCTTATAGATTTACAAAGATGATGTTTCTAAAAAAAACAATCGTGAACTAAAGACAAAATTAGAAACTACCTAATAAAATAAAGACTAACTAAGATGCCCATTAAATAAACATTATAATATTCTAATACTATAAAAGGATGCAAGTAGATGATAATAATAATTTTAAAATGAGAAAGCCTTTATATATAGGCAAACATGGGGCCTAGTATAACATAAGATTGTCTCAATTAAATATAAGATGTGCAACTTAGATCTAGAAAAAGGCCAACAAGAATCAATTGTCTGATACCATGTAAGGGTTAAGATTTGGCTATAAAATAGTTTCAATTGCACAACAAAGGTCCAAAATGAGATAATAGTTGTGCTCTATCAGAGGTAGCAAAAAGACTATAACAATTATTTTAGAATGAGAATGCCATTTATGTGCAAGAAAGGATGGGGCATAGGATAACCTAAGATTGACTAGAGACACTAAAAATAAATGTCCTAAGAATGCCTTCAAAACAGTTAGGTATCAAGGTATGAAAAGAACATGATCCACTTTTTCAATGAAATACAAGATCTAGAATGTAGATCTCCAAAAAATACTAACAATAAGCAATCTTACAAGGTCTCATACCATTCGAGAGTTAAGATTTAGTTATGAAATAGACACCTAAGATCAAAGAGATTCAATGAAACCACAAGAGAGACAATGGTGATTAGTTTAGAATGGGAAGCCTTTGCGTATATACATAAGATTATGACTTGAGAGCAATAAGGGAATCCTCTAGGAATGCTTTAACGAAAATATAAATAGCTAAATGTGAAAAGGACCTAAAAGTGAATTAAGTTATATACTAAAATACTAATAAAAACATCTAGAAGATGATATTTTTGTGGTGTTGAGGTCAAGAATGTGTGATTACACAGAGCATCATTGAATCATTTGAGAATTTTTTGTAAGTACATACATAATTGTGGTCAATGAGATTGATGCTTATTTTGTGGCTAGAAGGGATATGTTTTAATGAACTAATCACATGTTGTTTTAATTCTACAGATTGGAATGTTTTGCTACAATGGTATGACTCCAGAACAAGTTGATCGCTTGATTAGTGAATTTCATATCTACATGACGTGAAATGGATGCATAAGGTATTATTTCAAGAGTGTTGCTTCTTAGTGTTAGATTATTAATTTAATTTTTCCTTTTTTGTGTCTAATGATGAATGATCTATTGCATGGTAGGTGTTACTTCAGGCAATGTTGAATATTTAGCAAATGCCATCAACGAAGTCACAAAATCTACTTAGTCTTATAAAAAGGGATGAAAGTCGAGGAATTGAGTTCCTTTTTTCCCACAACCAACCATCACAATTTTATTAGTCTCACTAGAGTAATAGAAAATTTAGAATAAGTCCCATTCTTTTGCTAATGGACTAAATAGTCCAATTTATTGAATAAGTGGTATGGCCTGAGATCTCAGTGCCTCGGCTAAAGTTTTAACATAGGTGGTTTGTATGTTTAACTTGAGGGGAGTAGTCGGCTAATCATGTGAAGTAGGGCACAATATTTCGAGACATTTCTTTGCTTGCAATATTTACTGAGAGGATTACAATCAATAATTTGACATTTGATTGTTTCCTTAATTTTTCTTAACATTTTTAGAGCTAGAGAGATATGATGTTTTGCATGCATGAGTTTTATTTATTTGTCTTTCTTGTGTCAGTAGCTAGATCTATGTGGACTGTGGAGTGCAATGTTATTAAATTTTTTTCCAATATTTTGTGACAAAAGCATACCGTATAACCAATAAATCAAGAAATGAAATGAAATGAGTTTTACTAACGTCCACTAGACCAAAGGTCTATGGGACCAAAAGGGGATCCACTAAATATTTTGTTGGGATTTCTCTAGGATGTCCCTTCTTTTGTGGAGTTGCATTAGCAAGGCAGCCACCTTGTGAAGTCTTGGCCCCTTAAAAAGTTCTTTTATACTATTCACTTGTATCATGTCCATGAATTGGACCTAGATGTCTTCATATGTCATACACTCTTTGATATAGTGTCATTCCATCTCCACTACGCCCTTGTTGCAAAACCTACAAATTCTCTCCTCCCACTTTTATTTAGAGATCTTCCATCTGTTGGTTTCGCAACTCAAGTGATGTGAACTGGACCTTAGTTGAGCGATCAAGATTCTTGCCTTTCCTCTGAAGTTGGCTCCTAGGTACTCCTTTTCACCATGCTCGCAAGTGTGATTAAATTCATTGACATAGTAAGCCTTTTTTCTACCTACTTGATTTGTCCACATGGCAGTCCTACCTTTTTCTAATACCCACTTTTTTATATTTGTGTTGGTTTCAAGGTACTCTTGATAATCAATGTTCCATGTGTTGAGCCATTTATTATTTTGTTTCCTCCATGTCTTCTTTCGACAGTCTACCTCCTCCCCAACCACTAACTTAGGACAGCGGTGCATAACCATCTTTTCTACTTTTTTTAGATAGTTTAGCAGACGAATAATTGCATATGCTTCCACTGGGAACATGCCTACTTCAGCTAGAAGAATCTCATAGGGAACCATTGACTTAACTTTGAGGTTGGTGGTCGTAGGGAATCATTAGTTATATGGAGCAAGCACTATAGCTAGCAGGTGTTCGGAAGTAGATTAGAAAGTGTTATATTAATGCATGACATTTTAATGGAGTTGACAAGTTACAACCAAAAGTAGACATTGCCATCAAGTCCTTGCATTTCTTGCTAATGTTTTCCATAGGCTATACTTTGGAACCCTATGCCTTCATTTTTTCCATAGACTATATTTTGGTACCCTATGCCTTCTTGCTTCATTTTTCCAATGTTGATAATTCGGTACTATTTGTTTTCCCAGTCTGCAATAGGCTAAAAATTGTATTGTAGTGATGTATTCTCAACTCTCTCTTTCATCCTTTATCATTAGTAGCTATAGACATTTAAATGTGTTTGTATTCATCACTCCTCCGTTGAAGACACTAGCCAAATAAATCATTTTGTTCAACATGTATAACATTCTCATCATCATGGATAACAATGCTAAGGAACTTTTGACAGTAAAGGTAAACAAGTTCTGGTTAAACATTAAATCATAGATAGTATTACCTAGTGGCAATTTTATTGAACTTTTAAATTGAATTGTAACTAGTAGAACTCGTCATACACCTAGACATCAATTTGTCATGAATGTCAAATTCTTGATTATTTTTAGAGCTAGTTATGTTATATTCTTGATTACTTTCCAACATCAACTTCCTCTAACATTTGGTGATAATCATTGCTTTCTTGTAAGTAGTTTATACATTTAATTAACCTATATTTTGTGAAGTCTATGTGAAATAAGCTGAGAGATAAATATTTTTTAAATAGAAATATTGTGCATTTAATAAAATTGTTGGCTTCTATTTTCATATATACAATATTAACATAAATTGAATTAATTTAGTGAGCAATGAATGGACAAATATATATTTTTTGTATAATATTTAGTATGGATTTTTCAAAATATCATATAGTACTAGGGGAAACAAGTCAATCACCCTAATCACTCACCCCAAATCACTGCTCATTAAAAGCCCTAAAAAATGATCACACATGTACTAATAGTTGATCATTTTTTAGTTTTCTTGGTTGTTGATTGGTCCATTTGTGCAAAAGTACAATTTTTTGGGTGAGTGGTTATTGGGGCATCTTAGTGGCGGGTTTTAGATGAATGTTGTAAAATGTCACTTTTAGACCACCTCGCACTCTACAAGTTCTACATGGGGCTTTGTAAATGTGAGAAACATGAAAGGGTAGCTTTAAGCTCTTCACTCACCTATGGAGGTTCATTGAAAAAATTGACAAATTTTGACATGAGGATTAGGAGTTGTAGGTACACGAAGTAAGGGATCATTTCTCCTATT
The DNA here is from genome assembly GCA_028749045.1 of Cupressus sempervirens. Classification (NCBI taxonomy): domain Eukaryota; kingdom Viridiplantae; phylum Streptophyta; class Pinopsida; order Cupressales; family Cupressaceae; genus Cupressus; species Cupressus sempervirens. The sequence continues at coordinate 340,993,585 of CM053785.1, forward strand.
GTTACATAGATTTTTCAAGATATCTATATATTAGTTTTATCAATATTTTTTTTTTGAATTTTTTTTTTTTCTTATAAAGCATATTGAGTAATAGGGAAAAAATATTTTTTATATAAAATAAATTTTTATATCCTAAGCATTAGTTTAAAAAATAATTTGAGATGTTGCATAAGGCTCGGGTCAGATAGAAGGAAACTTTTTAAAAAGTAGCTTTGGGTTCGCTTGCTACATTACAGAAATATTTTGAAGGAGGTGGTCCCATGAATTGTATAGTTTAGTTGAGTAAAAAGTTTTTAACTTTAATATATAAGAAAGATCTGAAAATAAGTATTGGACAAATGACAAAAAAATGACAAATCATTATATTTCTATTCAATATTAATATAAATCTATAATAGAAAAAATACTCATGACTAATACTTTGTAATATATATATATATATATATATATATATATATATATATATATATATATATATATATATATATATATATATATATATATATATATATATATATATATATATATATATATATATATATATATATATATATATATATATATATATATATATATATATATATATATATATATTTTTTAAATTACAATTTATTTTTCTCAAAATAAATTCAACAGAAAATTGAACTATTTGGTATAACTTATATGCATTACACTTCCTAGAAATTCAAAACAAATTAAAAAATAATTTACTCCACATAGGACCATCACTTTAAAGAAAAGATAAAATAGCTTTCATATATTTATTATTTCCTTGAAGTAATGTTCATAGCATCAAAAGCAAACCAATAAATAAAGCCAATAAATAAATCTACAATATTCAAGTATGAAAATTTTCAAATTGCAGTATAAGATATTGTGGTATGAGAGAGGCAACGAACCCTCAATTTGATCTTGTCAATCTTCTTGAGTACAAGATCAATGATGGGGCACTTTTCATTGGATACATTAGTACACCACATTGTGATTTGGGGGATCTATGATTTAATTTTATCACATGCAAAATCTACGTACAATAATTCTATCAATTGGAGCACTAATTAATCAACATTCATGATTGTATATGGTAGTAGTTTTGAGTTCTTTTAGAATTAATGAGGTTGGACAAAAGATAGATGAGTAGCACTAGAAAAGGAGACATGGAATCCCAGATTGGAGTTGAAGCTTTTGACAAATACTGAAGAAGCATGATTTAAGAAATTCTTAATAAGTACTCATGTTTAGAGAATTCAATATTTCATTTGTGTTTAATATTTTACATTTGACAAAACATCATTAAGTATTATAGATGAGATAGAAGAAGCATAATAGAATATTCTAGTACACTTCAGTGATAAAGGAGATAAAAGACAACTTGAATAGTCATATTGCAAGAAGCAATAGGAAAAGGACATCTAAGGAGTACTAGGTCAAATGGAAAATAAGACATGTTGAAGATTCATCACAGTTATCAAAAGAATAGGTTGTCTACTTTGATTTTCTTTTAAACACATGAGACATGACAAGTTCACCTATCAAATTAATCATGTATCGCCTAAAAATATTATCTAGACAGCGTGAATAGTCATGTTATAGGAAGCACAAGGAAAATGACATCGCAAGAGTACTAGGTCAAATGGAAAAGAAGACGTGTTGAAGATTCTAAAATCTAGTAACCTACCATGAACAAACACATGGCTACATTAAAGAAGAATAATGCATGGGATCTAGTACCTTTTTTTATAGAATATAAATTGGCTAGGGCTTTCTTTTTTGTAAGGATATATACTCACTTGTTGAGACAATACCACTTTCATTGATGTCTCCCTTGTTGTCTACATCAAAAATGTTTAGAAGCACAAAGATGGTAGTCAAATGAGCAAAATAACTGAATACAAGTATAGGATTGAGTGCATTTGTGTATGTCATAACTATTGGAACACACATAACACTTAATCAAACACTACATCCCTACCAACAATACTTTTCAAATAATTTATCTAAGAATCTTACAATCACAAAGTTACCCTAGGTGATCAAGATTGCATGCTTATATTTCAAGAAGTTGGATAGCTTGACTTCTTTTAGTTTCATATCTTATCATGTTGTCCTTTGATTCTATCATTTGTGCATTTTGTTTGATGATGTACATTTTCAACATCTCAAATCCTAACCAAATGGGTATGTGAAGAAGAATGTGACCCTGATTCAGAGAACCCAGTAATTTAGCTTCAGAAATATGAAAGCTTATATGTATGCTAAATGCTAGAAATTTAATCTTATTATAATTTATATTTAATGTCTATTATGTGTATAAACAAGTGAGTCCACAAATGGAGGATCTCACTCTTGACATGAACACAACAACATTGCAAATAGTCTAGACCAATGAGCATAGTAGCATAGTAGGGGTGAGCACACTAGCCTTGTGAGGCCCTCAAGCACATTAAACAACATGTAACTTGGAATGAATACCAAAAACATATAGGGAGATTACAATTCACCCAGCCCAAGATTGCTTGTTCTCAAGAAATCACAAGGTAGGATGCTTTTGTAGATACCCAAATCCAAATCAATCTTGGAGATTTGTAATGCCTGCATAGTGGTCATCCTTGTAAAGTGATTAGTGTTTGTTGCAACACGTGGATATAACTATAATTGATTTGAGCTTCTAAGCTTATATTACTTTCTACCTTCAATACATCTCTTCTACTTATTGTACAACTTTAACCACTTTCTAACAATAAAAAAGTGACTACCTATAACAACCATATCCTCCTTTGTAATAGCGACATCTTTAGGGAAAGTTGTAGTAATAGTTAGATACATACCATTGTCTAGCATGGAAATATATCACATTGATCCACCATCAATGATTGCAAATTCATCGAATATCAAAAGAATGGAAACATTCAAATTATGTTAGATACATACCATTGTCTAGCATGGAAATATATCACATTGATCCACCATCAATGATTGCAAATTCATCGAATATCAAAAGAATGGAAACATTCAAATTATGTGCTTATTAGACAATAAGTGACTAACCTATACCTAAAAATCAAGCCCAATAGTGAAGTGAATAGCGGGGAAACCTTTCACAACCTACAACTCAAACTACTACATTTAAGGCACATACACACCCAAAAACAAAATTGTAAAACTCATTCGCAAAGGGAAGGAATTTGAAAGTGGCAATGATTATTCAATGTTTTATTGGATATTTGCCAATGAAATTTATATCAATCAATTCCAATTCAAAATAGAATTAATATCAACATTCAAAATAGAATTGCATTGCTGAATATTTGATCTATATTCACAGAAAAAGACTGCCTATCAACTATTTAAGAATATTTAGGGCCACAATTGTATGTCGATATAAAAAAGGGTTTCCGATATTTTGTAACTAGAAGGATCACACACCTTTTTTAGTTTTGTTTTGGAGACACTCAAGCCAGTCCTCTAGATTTTATGAAGGGGGCTCTGCATATACAAAACAAACAAGAAAATAGCCATTGAGATTTTTCCTAAATGTTGCACTAAATTATATATCCATCAAAACAAAACAAAAAAGCATAATTACAACACCTTACAAAGATTCTGGTTGTTTGCACAAACACATTCAAGAAATATTTTTTGAAACCCTAGTGCCCTGATCTAAGCTTTCTCCCTTGAGCCCTATCATTTGCCATATGGGAAGCAAGAATTTCTTAAGAGAACTACCAGAACCATTCATATATATTGGCATATGAATTAGCCCATTCATCAACATATATAGGAGTGATATTAACGAACAACCAGTTCTTCTCGCCATGCTCATGAGCAACCATGAATGTTGTAGTTGATTTTGCCATGAGAGAGGGAAAACAAATATTAAACTCCCTCTTTTATCACTAGCATAAAATCTTATGAAAATGGAAAACTTATTAACCACAAATTTATGCAAAATGAGCTCCTCACTATGTTCAATTGTATATACAATTAATTTGTGTATTGACAAAAATTTATATACTAGAACTTGTTATTGTCATTTTGATCTCAATCTTTTAAGTAATAATTGAATTGCATCTTAACATCACAAAATCATATTTATTATTATTATAAAGTTTCAAATCTCATTTAGCTCATATGGAAAAAATCTAATAAGGAAAATAATATTAAATAATTTCTTTATGTCTTTGTACATGAATTTTTTTCTTTCATTCTTTTTAATGAAAACTTTAGTGCTTTTTATTTTAAAAAATTAAATATCATTTCTTTAGCTTAGATAAAGATTTGGATAGTTCATGTCCAAATTAAAAAAATACAACATAGTTGATTTGTTGAATATAATGCTCTTTTTTATTGGGGACATATTTTTAACTTGGTCCATCGTAGTTATATGTAGTCTAATTATACTGAGAGGTTAATTATTATTATTTTTAATCTTTTATTAGCTCAATTTCCCCCCAAATTGGTCAACAAGGGTTTGGGGGTAGTGCCCCAAGATTTTGTTAATGACTAATATATTCTAACCCCATTTTTGTGACTAACATATGTTTGATAAAATGACTTAGTCTTAAGGTTTTTATATGAGACCTTTTTAGTATTTTGTAGCAATATTGAGTTGCAAGGGATTGTCCATTGTAATCAGTTTGATTTGGGGATTATAATATTTGACTCTCTATTTGGCGTATGTAACTCGTGTTTGAACCACATTAAATTCTATGTGTCTTCTTGCTTCATTTTTTCCTATGCTTTATTTCTCTAGTTTATTGGTTAGATATATTTCTTCTTATCCTAACATCCATAATTAGGTGAGGCCACAATTGAGAGACCTCATTAGCCACATGAATTCACAATAATCCAAAAATGTGAATATAAAACTCAACAACACAAATTCAATACAAAACAAGTGCCACTTAGTGACATGTACTTGCCTTATAGTTTTCAAATAATTTGGATCAGAAGTTTAAATCTAATCATGGTGACACAAAATGTAAAATTTATATTCATTTAATTAAAAAATAAAAATATTTAGAATAATGTAGTTTTAGATTTTCTCATTTGTAAATAAAATTGTATGTTTTTTTCTATAATAAATATTTAGAGTACCATTTATGAGAATGGAAAAATAAACCTCATATAGACAAGAAATATTTTGGTTATACCATTTACCTGAAAAGTCAAATATTTTAAGAACCTTGATAAGAACTAACCACTAGACTCTATTGTAAGCCTTTATTTAATAGTTTGGGTATAAGTGACTGATTATTTAATAATTTATTTGGTCACTTATTTAGTATTTTTTATTCGGGTAACTAAATATTAGTGACAATCAACCATTTGCTAGTTTATTTGGTCATTTATTTAGTCACCCGACCTAGTGATTTTACCAAATGACCAAATTACTCACTTATCTAGTCACCTATAGTTGTAAATTACAAAGAAATAGTGGAATGTGATCAATTTTAGTCACTTGGCTAAATTTTTTAGTGGTGTGACTAAAACTTTTAGTAGCGTAGTCACATATTTGCCAAAATGTACTTGTGGAAACAACCTCCTTTGAAAAGAACATTATAATGTCTTTACCTTTTAAACTAAAAGAATCAACAAAAGGTTTCATCAAAAGCTAAGAGGACAATGTATTAGTAAAGGATGTGTGAACAAAAAATTCAATATTACTGATTTTCTACTACCTTGTAGAGAAACAAATGTTTTAAGAATGAAGAATTGGTCAGGATGCTTATCTGTATATGGATACAATTTCTATCAATTATTTTAGACTAATTTGTAAATCTTTCTTTCCATTTATAACCATTACTTCTAGTATTTATTCTTCAATGATGGAGGTATTATTGCTATGAATACTAGATATCTAATATTTGGTGTTCTAGGGATCACGTTTTTATTATGTTTTGCCATGATTTAATTTAATAGTTTTTCTTTTTGGTATAACGATTTCTTCCACCTTACAAATTATAATTTGCATGGTTCTTACTTTAATTTTGCAAAATTAATTTATTATTAGGTGTCCATTGAATCATTATTGAACTTGAGGTTTATTATTGAAAATTCTACTGGTTTGCATAATGAAAAATATATTTCTTTGTATACTTATACATTGTGCTCTTAATTTTTATGAGTATAATCTTAAAAGAAAAGAATTATTTCTCCCTACACGAATAAGCTCATCAATAATGCATAGAGAGAATTGTAGTTGGAACTTGGAACTGAACTATCTAAGTGACCTAAACTGCTACACATGGATAAACTCATAAGCATTTGCATTGAATTGAAATTAAAAAAATTGATCCATGTTAGAGCTAGAGGAACCACATGAACATGAGTTCCAAGAGCCCCAGAAATATGGAAAAAGAAGACAAGCTCAAGAGATTACAACATATTAGCATCATCGAGCCCCAAAAATATGGAAAATGAAGACAAGCTCAAGAGATTACAACATATTAGCATCATCAAAGAATTTGAATGTGGATTTTTATAGGATAGCACCAGGCATAGGCTAAATAGAGCAAGACATTAAAAATATTTCTCTTAGACTGTATCATTTTAAAATAAATAATTGTTAAGTATCAAATATCTATAGGTCCGTAAGGAAAAAATATGTTTAAATTTGCATCCAAAATGAGAGTTGTAATCATAAGTACTTATGCATTTAGATTTCCAAGAACCCAACCAATAAAGTCATTTGAAGACTCCAATGGAAGGCTTAAATAAGCTTACAGTTAATAATCCTACACATAAAGAAATGCCTAGAAGATAATAAGGTGTCCATTCTAATCTTACCTTCAAATGGTTGAACATGCTATGCAAAATTGAGAAATTGGTACATTACAAGATGCTTTGCAAGATATGAGAAGAATATATTTTCATAAGGATTACTTGAACTACTTGGGAAAGACAATCAGGTGATTCTTGTAAATGATATTTAATGAGGAATCCTTACCTTTTCAATAATTTTAGGTCTTATTTATTTATTTATTGAATTTGAGGTGATGTATTTGTTAATAGTAGGAATGGATCGGATATGCATTGATGCTTCATTGGGTATGTTCTTGACAAATTTAAATGAACATTTGGCTATGGTTTGAGACTTGGGTAGGATTATGTGGATACGCATTCTTAACATAGACACTTGAAGCTATCAGTTGAGTGGGTAAAGAATTTTTTTCAGAAGAGTGCAAGAACCATAGTTCTATGATAGCTATATTTTTCAAAGACGAATTCTTGAGAAAGTAGGAAAATGATGAGATCCTAATGAAGATCGATTTCAAGTCCGAATATTCCCAAGGAGAATGAAAGGAGCATTATATTTCCTCACTTTACATCCCAAATATGTTACCTTATCAAATCAATCACAAAGTGAAGAAACAAGGCTTTCAGTCTATATGCCCCCTTTATGGAAGACATTTTGAGCCCTATATTTATCACGTTTGTTTCTACCTTATTAATGCAATCCTCAATTTGGCTTTCAACTCTATTACAAAAGATGGTTCTATATAAAGAACTAAAATAAATTTCATTTTAAATTGGCAATACAGTGACATGTGGAGGTATTAAGGGGCAATAACTCATAGGTATTTTGTATTTGCATAGTTTTTTATTGGCAAAAATAGTACTATCAAAATAAGGAAAGGTTGGGGAAAAAGGATCGCCTAGAAGGATCCAAATAGACCAGATGTCACATTCATAGATTAGGGTAGAAGACGAATTCTAGGGAGCCTCCATTATTTGAGTTTTGTAGGCCTTCTAAGCCTCTGCAATTAAATAAAAAATGTAAAACAACATGAAAAATAGACTACACAACCAATGCCTCCATTGAATCGATAATGGAGAATACATAGAAATTATGCAACCCTAAACTGGAAAGAACCTGTTGAAACTATGACGAGAAACTCAGCAGAGGATGCAGAAGAACACCCACCAGAACTAGTAGATTTTTTTGTGACCTGCAGAAAATAGTCTATGAATAAACTGTCACAACAAAGCAATTATAAAATTCTCTCTCTTTAGGGTTTAGAATATAACAAATTCACAAAATATTATAGTTTAATTAGGGTTATGCAATCCCAATTGAAACAACCGGTATGCTTTGCAGTGGCATGCAAAACTAATTTTGTAAAAAGGAATGATTCAAGAAAATAAATTGAGAATGAAAAACATACAACAATGTAATATAGAGAAGAGCTAAAGATTCACTCTACATGTTTGAAGCCACTTCACTCGCATGAAACCACTTACCTAAACTCGACCTCATCACATGCAAAACGTCACTTTTGCCCCATAGCATTTCGTCGAAATGTCACTTGCATTCTTTAACAAATTTTCTTCTATTTTTCCACACGCTAAAGACTTTGTCTGCCATTAAGAAATCAACTTAGTAATTGTACCTGTTTTAGCTTTATTCTTTTCATTTCACAGTTGCCTTCTTCTCGCTGCTTCTCAGCATTTTCCACACGCTAAAGACATTGCCTGCCACTGAAATTTACAAGAATGCAATCGACAAGATTCGTGGGTCCCGAAATATTCACCCGGAAACGCTTTTTTTGAATAGTCTTAGCTCGATAGAGTCTAAAGTTAACTAATAATCAAAATTAAAATATTAATGTTGAAATCGCATTTATAAACGTAATCCAAATCCAACTACAATCTTCGAATAAGAGAAAATTTGGGGACTGAATTAACTTAACTTTATGGTCTACCGTTCCTTGTTTTTTCGAGGAAATTTCGCTTTCCTAATCTTACCATCCTTCCTTGTTTCTTCCAGGAGGTTTCGCCTACTTTATCTACCGTTCTTCCTCGCTTCTGTTCTACAAGTTGAGTGACCAGTTTACATATCTCCCCTGTTTCTCTCTGCTCTACAAGTTGAGCGGCTTTCATTGCTCTTTTTTCCCCTCTGTTTTTGTGTTCAGTTGGGTACTCAGATTCCATGGCTTCTACTTCTCGACAAGCAGAGACTGAAATTGTAAATGCTTTTGATGGGCTTGCTCCTCCATTTCCCCCTGCATCTGCTTCTTCTACAGAGAGGGCGCCCTTCGATGTTTTTATTAATCATCGAGGTCCCGATGTAAAGCAGAGGCTGGCCACAGACATCTACAATGCCCTTCATGCGATGGGTCTCAAGGTCTTTCTTGATTCCCATGGTCTAGAATTAGGGGAACGTTTTCCTGAAGCACTAGAACATGCCATGTCCACTGCTTCCCTTCATGTTGCCATATTTTCTCCCACATATGCACACTCCCCTTGGTGTCTTGCCGAGCTCTCCTTCATGCTCAAAACTGGGGCACCTGTCATTCCTATTTTCTACAAAGTAAGCCCCGACGATCTCCGCCATTTGGTTCATGGGAGAGGAATCTACGCAGCCCCCTTTTTAGAGCATGAAAAGAAGAGTAGATATAGCATGGACAAGCTTGAGCAGTGGAAGATGGCACTGCACAGTGTCTCATTTAATATGGGTGAAACCGTCAATAATGATGAGTGAGTAAACGCATGCTCTGTTTCTCTCTGCATCTGTTTTCGTACCTTCCATTTCTTGCATTAGGTATTTCTCTAGTTGTTATAAATTTAAGATGGCACTGCACACTGTCTCATTTAATATGGGCGAAACCGTCAATAATGATGAGTGAGTAAACGCATGCTCTGTTTCTCTCTGCATCTGCTTTCGTACCTTACATTTCATGCAATATTTTTCAAATCTTTATACTTCTTTTTGTTAAATGACTGCTGTTTAGTAATTCTTCTTTTGTTCTAAAATTTCTCTTTCCAAAACTTTATTGTTTCACCATTGTTTAGAGAGGAGCGAAGCGTAGTGAAGAGTATTGTGAATCGTGCGTTGAAATTAGTGGAAAGAGTACCATTAGAGGTAGCAACACATCCTGTGGGTTTTGAAGAAATTGTAGCAGATTTTGAAAGGACAGTTAGTGAATATTCTGGTGTTCAAATTGTTGGAATCTGGGGTCTGGGTGGTTCTGGAAAAACCACTCTGGCAAAAGAATTATACAATAGAAAGTATTCATCTATACATAAATCTAGTTTTGTTTCTGATGTTAGAGATGCTGCAAGGAAAAACGAGTTGCACATAAAGCAAAGGCAGCTCCTTACAGATCTGGGGTATAATTTCAATGATCAGCCATTTCATAATGCAGATCAAGGCAAAAATATTCTCTGTAATCATTTGAGATCTCTTCCTGTATTTGTCATTTTGGATGACGTTGATCATAGGGATCAACTAGAAGCTTTACTGCCGGGAAAGAGCAGCCTTGCATCAGGGAGTTTGGTCATTGTTACAACACGGGACAGGGAAGTCCTCAGGGTTTGGGGGATCTCTTGTGTTTATGTAATGAAACCAATGAATCAGTTTCATGCCAAGCAACTTTTTTGTTGGCATTCCTTCTTACGGTCTTCTCCATTACAGGGATTTGAGAATCTCGTCGAAGAATTTGTAAGTGTTAGCCATGGGCTACCTTTGTCTTTAAAGGTATTTGGAGCTCAGCTTTATAATTGCTTGGATAAAGATTTGTGGAAGGATCTATTACATAAGATTTCTAAAGTATTGCCTGAAGATATTATAAATAGGCTGAGAATAAGCTATGATGCTCTAGATAAAGAAGAAAAACAAATGTTTTTAGACATAGCTTGTTTCTTTATTGGCGTACACAAGATGACTGCCGTTGCAGTATGGGAAGGATCAGGCTGGAGTGGTCTGTGGGGTTGGCAGAAGCTTGAAAATAAGTGTCTGGTTGAGCTTGTTGATGGAGAGAAGATAAGAATGCATGATCATCTAAGAGATTTGGGAAGAGAAATTGCAAGTACTCTTCAACCTTATCGTATATGGTCCCCAGACCAGTTAACGATTACTCAAGAGCAGGTGAGCTAAATAAATTGTTTTGGATGCTGTTATAAAATTATAAATCATTGGATTGAAATCTGATTAAATTTTGTTGTTTTTTTTAAGTTTGCATGTTTACTTTTTTTTCTTTTAAGTTTGTGGCTTTTACCTTTTTCTGCACAGATGAGAGGAATGAAATATTTGTTCCTCTTTAAGTTTGTGGCTTTTACTTTTTCTACAAAGAAAAGAAGAATTATATATTTGTTCCCATTTAAGTTTGTGGCTTCTAATTATTCCTATTCAGATAAGAGGAATGATATTGAACGCTACAACTAATGGCGGCACCGAGTTTCCTGGTTTCATGTCTTTGTGGAGGCCCTTCCCTCATGGTTTGAAAATGTTTGTGGTGGGGGAAGGCTACGGGAAGTATTTACACATTGCCAAATTTTCAAGAGAGTTGGCATGGCTTAGTTGTACTGGAATCGATCGTAGATATCTTCCATCATGGATACCACTGAATACATTGAGAGTTTTAGAATTTCATGACTGCCACAGGATGGTAGGACTGTGGAAGAATGCGAGGGAAGTAAGTATTTTCCTCTGCAGTTCTCTGCAATCTTTATTAGTTTGAATTAAATATTCCTTTCCAATGTTTATATTTGGCTTAATAGACTTTAAAAATTGGTCGTAGGTTCCAGTGCAGTTAAGAGAGTTGATTATTTCTCGCTGTCGTCGACTTCAAGTGATTCCAAAGTCCATAGGATATCTCGACAATTTGAAAAAGTTATCCCTGTCTTTCTGCAAGGTGAAGAGTCTGCCGGAAGAACTTTGCCGTCTTCAATCATTGGAGCACTTGGACTTGAGTTCTTGTGAAAAGCTTTCATTACTGCCCAACTCTTTTGGCCATTTGACAGGCTTGCGACATTTAGATTTAAGTGGTTGTTATCAGTTGAGAATGTTGTCAAATTCTTTCAAGCAGCTCACGCTCCTGCAACATCTTAATTTGGAGCATTGTCATAGGCTCACCATACAGTTGGACATCCTGGAAAACATGTTAAAATTGGAGTATATAAATCTTAACTATTGCAGGCAACTGGAAAAGTTGCCTTCCCACATCACAAACCAGGCTTCTTTGAGTGAGCTCCATTTAAGAGGAACTAGTTTGAGGGAGCTCCCAATTAACATCGGTCAACTCAACAAGTTGAGAGTGATGGAGATATGGCCTCAGAATGGGTGTTTCAAAATGCAATCTTTACCGGACTCTATGGCGAGTCTCACTCGTTTAGAGCGATTGTTATTAAGAAGGTTACAAGTGCAAGCTGAACCAAATTCATTGATTGAGCAAATGATTAATCTTCAGTACCTACAAATTTCATATTTGCCAATCGGTGGTCCGTTTACTCCTTTTGGGAGCAATCTCAAGGAAATGATTCTAGCGAGTACACACGTGTCAAAGATTTCAATTTCTTCAGAATGCTGTCCAGGCCTTAAAAAAATTTCACTTCTTCTGAATCGCTATTTAACGGAGGTCGGAACTCTACCTACTGCAGTGGAAAATATCTTCATCACGGGATGTGGATTGCTAAGCAACATAAGTGGTATTGGCGGTGCAGTAAACCTTCAATACTTACATCTAAGCAAGTGTCCAGAGTTGAAGACACTTCCAGTTTTTGATAAATTAGTTTCACTGAAACTATTTAAACTGCTAGGTGACCACAGAGTCGAGACAATACAAGGTTTAGAACACTGCACATCATTGGAGGAGCTCGAGATAGAAGGTGAATGCTTTCAACTGTTGGAGATAGAATGTTGGATACAAATACAAAGATTAAGAAGGTTGAAGCTCGTCGTAGAGAAGATATCAGCCGTAGAGCATTGCATTCAAACAATTCAGGTAATAACTGTTTCCAGAAAACCTATTAATTCTAGTTTTTGTTCATTTCATTGCCATCATGAATGTTGCTTTCCTATTTGGACAGAAATGGCCAGATGATCAAATAATAGCAATATATACAAAGGCATTGGCTGGTGCGGGGTCACTTTTAAGCTCTTCAGCCTTTCCCAATCTCTCCGTCGTTCAATCCTTTACTGATAAGAAACTAACATCTTGCAAGGATATCCTCTATGACCTGTTCAGAAAGCGTCCCTCCGATGGCAATGCCATGATGCTGTGTCTGGTCATGAATTCTGTTACTCAAAGTGGGAGTTTCTGTTGCTCAAGAAATAAAGCTGCGGAGGTGGACGAGGGCAGATGGACATTGATAACTGTCTTCGACCAAGATGTCAGGATGAAATCCGTGCTCGAATATGTTTTAGGAGAGACAAATGGTCGAGTGGAGAGAGGTGTGGTCGTGAAAGGTCCAAAAGGGAGCGTGATGGAGAGTTTCCACCAGTTGTTGGCGCGCCTCTCGAGATGATATCAAATAATAGAATCACATTTCTGCTTATTAAATTCACAGCAATTTTCACTTTATCAATTTATTTTTTACTTCAAGATTTGTATTCAAAGTACATTTATTTATTTCAAATTGAAAGTTTTTGAATAAATATTTTATTATTCCATAATTTATAAGTAATAGTTAAACATGTATTGTTTTCAATTATATAATTTTTAATAATTCTAAAAATAAATATTTTTAATATTAATTTAAACTTAATTAACTTATTAGATTGTTTAGTAATTTTATTTTATTTTATAAAAATACATATTTTAATTATATGAAAAGGTTTCTTAGATTTAATTATATGATAAGATTTTTTTAATTGTTAGAATTAATGGTACATGAAATAATTCGAGAGAAAAATAAATAGAAATCTAGATATTATCTATTGGATTTTGTACTCAAGTTCAAGAGAATATGTTTCTTATCAATATGTTATAACAATAAAACATGAAGGATTTGGCAATATAGTACTTTTGGGACCTCGTAAAGATGGTTTTGACCAAAGCTACCAAGGACTTCTTTAGAACAAGTAAACTCCTAAGAAAGTTAAATAACATATATTAAGTGCTTGTTCCCAAAGTGTCTACATTGAAAATCCTCTATAATTTTAGGCCAATTAGTCTATGCAATATTGCCTATAAAGTTTTTCCCAAGGTTTTTGTTAATATGATTAAACCGTACCTTGGCAATTTCATTGGACCTCCTCAAAAAGTGTTTGTCTTGGGGAAGAAGATCCTTGATGTTGCTATAACCACTCATGAAGTTAAATTCACTCAATGGAGAAAAGTAAAAACTCAGGTATGGCTTTGAAATTAGATATTTCTAACGCTTATGCTAAGGTGGATTGGGATTTCCTCTATGAGGTCCTAAGTAGAATTAGATTCAATAATAAAGTCATTAGAATGATCAAGATGTTGGGGGAGGGGGGTGGTGGTGGTGAATTAGTTATATCAGGTCCCTTAAAATAATTTGTACCTCCTGAAACTTATCACCAAATAAACTTTACTAATTTGATGTAGCATGCAACTGAATTACATCAATTTACAACTTCAAGCATATGAAATAACATGTAACACATCCAATCACACATTAACACTAGTATTTAACAAAGAAACCTAATTTGGGTGAAAACCACCAGGACAATTGTCAACCACAAAGAAATTATCTCTTTTGAAGTGAGAACAGTTAAGAGCTAACCCCATTAAAGGTTACAAACACATTTCTAAATGTGACCTTGTTAGGGGATTTCACCAAAGACCAACTATATCTGTTATTCTTCAATGAGTGGCAATATCAAAGGAATTAGTGCATTCATTAGAATGCCACCTTACAAAGGATTTAGAAATAGGACTATTAAATCCACTCAGCTTAAAGATCTTATGCTATAATGGTTAGAAAGTAATAGTGAAATGATATATAGAAATAACTACCTTTGCTTGTTCAGGTCTCCTTTTTTCTCATTACTCTTCTTCACACTCTTCTTTACTTGGTTGATCAACACATATCGCACGTCATCTATTCCCTTTACACTTTACTTAGCCTCTGTTATGTTTGGTTACTCTTCTATCTTTGTTCAGTTATCAGCAACCAAAAACAACAACGTCATTCTTACTCATCCCTTATATATGCATTGTTTTTTTTCTTAATCACATTTATTAGGCTTTCCCTGAATTCCTCTCATCTATACGATCACATCTCAACTTGCATTTAATGTATCTAGCACTCAAAAAAATGTTTTATGCATCATGCCAACTATAATTCACCTTGGAACTTGAACATTTCTTGGATCATGAACCTTTCTTTGAATCTCTTCCGCTTCATCTTACCTAAACAATTTTGTCTATAGATTGGACTAAAAAACTTATTTCCTTCCTTAGAATCTTCTAGAATAATTTAGATTCTCACTCATATTGTCCCACAACTGACTTTATCAGAATTATTTTCCTTCACTAACTTGTGTTATTTTTTTGTTGAATAACCTCATCTGCTCGATTAACATTGTTTAATCAATTGGCAATTCCTTTCTCGATAATACTTACAAACTTTGTTCTAAAACTAATGCTTAGTACACTTATACCAAATAATATATTTTCTTACCAACCATCATCTTCAGCTTGGTAGCACAAATTTATTCCTTGTCTTTTCACTTCACAACTTCAAACTGTTCTTAGCAACCAATGTAATTAACTTGTACATCTTTCTAACTCTTCATCAAATCATGGAAAACAATCAAATAAATATTTCCTTATGAAAGAATGATTCATGAATTTCCCATTTATGCTCGTACACTTAACATTACTTCTTCATTTCATCTTCTATCTTTACAAACAATTTTCTTTTCTTATTTTTTAAAGAGGAGTAAACGCTTTGACCTGGAGCTATGAACCAGTGAGGCCACAAACGGGGGACCTCATCCCCATGAGATTTGAACCTTGATGGCAAGGATAACAACACAACAACTTAACCATCACAACATGTCACTATTGGCTGAGAAAAAAATTCTTTTCTTAAAATCACATCCTTTAGATGATTTGTCAACTTACATAAATTAGTAAGTCAATACTCTAGACATCAATGAAAAAATGACAATTGATCCAATTCTCCTACATTCTTTTTAGAGCACAACTAACCAACATCATTCATAATCAACATTAGTTTGGGTATCAATATTAGTTGTAGTAACAATCTCCCCATTTGGCATTGATGGCAACACATCTAATATATACCATCCAATACCAACATAAAAAAACTTCATCATCTATATTCTTCCTTGGTAACACATCTTCTTTATTGTTAAGTCTCCCCCTTTCATTAGTCTTCTCCTTCTTCTTCATTTTTCTTCTTCATTCTTTATTCTCATACTTACTTTCTTTGTCTTCTACATTCCGTTCTCCTTTTATTTGTTCTCTCCCCTTAGTCAAGTATTAGGCTCATATCATTTTTTATGCTTCACTTCCATATAATTCTTTCATCTCCCCCTTGGATAGTCTTCTCCCATCTTTTCTGCTCATCTCCCCTTTTGACAACAATGCCAAATGTATCTCCAAAAATAAGACTAATTTTCTGTGAAGTTATGTCTTGTACCTTGCTTGAACTATTTATTTATGTTTTCTCACATCTTTCACCTTCTTCACAAATTTAGGCTTCTCCGAAAGAGTGAACACCAACACCAACTCATAGATAGATATTCTAATAAAGCATGAATTGATGCAACATGCA
The DNA here is from genome assembly GCA_028749045.1 of Cupressus sempervirens. Lineage (NCBI taxonomy): Eukaryota > Viridiplantae > Streptophyta > Pinopsida > Cupressales > Cupressaceae > Cupressus > Cupressus sempervirens. The sequence continues at coordinate 341,010,079 of CM053785.1, forward strand.
CATTTATTCTAATTAACAATAGATAGGGGAATGATCCCTTGTTTACCTCTCAAGTACTCAAAATATCCTTCACATCTTTTGACTTCACATATTCCAACTTTACTTATTTCTCCTGAACTTTTTCTGTCAAACATTGATACTTGATTGATATATGCTTTGGCTTGGAATGCAGATCGGATGGTTCTTTGAAATGTCTATAGCAATTATATTGTCATAGGAAAATTTTCTTATTCTTGTATCCCTTCAAGAAACTATTTGATCCACATAATGTTTGAACAATTGATTGCAACAATATTCAGCCCCAACAATAGACTATGAAATACAATTTTTCTTTCTACTTATCCATGTCACCAATCTTTCTTCTAAGAAGAAAGATCCTCTACTTGTGGTTTTTTTGTCATCCATATTGTCTACCTAGTCAACATAATTAGTATAAACTTTCAAATCAAAATATCTATTCCTTATATACCATAGGTCATAATCCTTAGTACCTTTAATATATCTAAAGATTCTCTTCACAACAATCATATGTGTCCCTTCAATATTAGAAGAAAATCTTTCCATAATACCAACAACACCATAAATATCAGCTCTACTATGTACTACTTACTTTAGCTTACCAATCATTGATCTATATAATGTCTCATTAAATTTGGTAGTCATTTTATTTGATAGTTGTCATCCAATTATCATCAGTGTACCAATTGGTAGAGTTTTCCATCCCAAAAGTTTTTAGGATCTCCTTAATATACTTTGATTGTGTTATGTGTATCCCATCCTTAGCCTATTAATCTTGTAAGCCAATGAAGAATTTGATTTCTTCAATCATTGACATTTCAAATTCCTTCCTCATCTCATCAGCAAATTATCTATATATTAGGTTATTTCCTCAAAATATGATATCATCAACAAAGATTTCTGCTAGTAATACCTTATCTTTACATATACGCTTCAATCACAAGTTATTATTCTCACTAGCTCTAATAAAACCAACACTCATCATATGTGAGTGAAGTCTTTCATACCATGCTCGAAGTGCATGTTTTAAACAATAAAATGCCTTGTACATCTTCCATACCATGTGTCTTTATTAACATATCTTTCCAGTTGTTTAATGTACACATCTTCTTCTAGTATTCCATTTAGAATGCAGACATAACATCCATTTGATATACCTTGAATCCTTTATAAGAAACATATGCTACTAGAATTCTCACACCTTCTAGTCTGGCAACAAGAAAAAATGTCTCACCACAATCAATACCTTCCTCCTAAGCATATCCTTTATACACTAGTCTTGCTTTGTTTCTTATCACTTCTCCATTCTCATTCAACTTATTCCTAAAAAACTATTTAGTTCCAATAACATAATTATTCTTAGGTCTCAGTACCAATGACCTAGTAGTATTTCTTTCAAGTTGATCAATCTCTTCCTTTATTGCATGAATCCAATCTTCATTATCTTATGCATCCTTAACTTGTCTAGGCACAAATTCAGAAATCAAATATGCATTACCCCTTAACTTACTTCGTGTAATGTCTTATGCATCTTTATTTTTGATTATCTAATTTTGTGAATAGTTCTTTCTAACATACTTCATTATGACATGTTGCGTTCTCTATTTAATATTATTGCCTTCAGTTAGTGGGGGTTCAACTAGTTCCTCGATTTCAATTTATTGTAGCTCAAATACATTGTCAAGAAATCCTTCCTAAACACATACAAATCTTTGATAGTCTTCAGGTTTTTTTTTCATCTTCTTCATTTTTATTTGCAAACTCATCAATCCTTACATTTTCACTTTCAAAAATTTTGTTAGTAGTTTTAATCAAATATTTATAAGCTTTTCTTATTGTCAAGCATCCTAGAAATATTCTCTCATCTCCTTTAGAATAGAATACCTACACACAAAGATTTTAAAGTAGCTAGCATTAGGTGTATGCCCATACCAAAGTTCATACGAAGTCTTGTTTATACCTTTCTTCAATTGTACTTGATTGACAATGTAAACAACAATGCTAATGGCTTCTCTCTAGAATGTTTGTGTAACTCCCTTCTTAATTAGAAATGTCCTAGCATAGTTAACTATAGATCCGTTCCTTCATCCAGTTATGTCATTCTGTTGTAGAGTTCTTGATGTCAATAGTTGCCTTTTGATTCTATTATCATTGCAAAAGATGATAAATTTATTAGAAATTACTTCATTTCCTCTATCAAATCTTAATCACTTTAGTTGCTTACCTATTTCCTTCTCAACTCTTGCCTTATACTATTTAAACATTTAGAATGCATAGGAATTTTCCTTCAAAAACATTACAAACATCATCTTAGAGTAGTCATCAACAAACAAAATAAAATACCGATCACCATAATAGCTTTTCACTTTCATAAGGCTATAGAGATCAATATGAACCAACTCTAGTATATCATTATATGAATAGGAATTGATTGAAAAACTTGATTTTCTCATCTTACCAATATGATATTCCTTGCACATGACTTTTTCTAGCTTGCTTAATCTCAATAAACCTCTAACTCTTTGGTTTTTAGTAATCTTGATCAAGTTATCAAAGTTTACATGAAAGAACTTTTTATGCCATAATCAAACATCTTCATCTATTGCAACATTTCTTGCAATAAGACATGTAATTGCACTAGATTTCATATAGAATAAGTTACCTTTAGATAGATCACCAAGTATCAATAAAATCTCCTAAAATATTCTAGATCTTCATCTTTTGGGCTTGAAATTTCAAACAGTGACATGGGTATTTGTAGGATCATGACTGGTCAAAAAGTGGCAATATGAAAAAAAAATTACTTTTCATCTAATTTTTGATGAAATGAAAAGGGTTTCTTAAGAACATTATCATCTTTCACTCAATATAATTTTTGTAAAATTATGAGTTAAGTAATTATTATTATTTTCTAATAGTGTTACCTATAAAGTGTTGATTTACATACTGATTGAAAAACGTTATAGCTTTAAAATGTGTATAGCCTTTTAAAATTTGAAAGATGTCTCACATTCTATTCTTTTCCTACTATGAGAAAAACAAAAACAAATTTTAATTTTGTATAGTTTTGAATGAGTTAAGGTGGTCAGACACGAGAGTTTTTTAATTTCAAAAAAAGTTGTAGCAGAAAATTCAAAATTAATTATTTACTAGGAATAAAATTATAAAAAATATACATCACATTCGAGTATGAGTCTACTTATATCTATAATCTTTAAAAAAAAATTATTATTATTATTTAATTAAGGTAGTTAGACACACACCAACTTCTTATTTTTTTGTACTTTTGCATGGAAATTCAAAATTTTGACCAATTAAATTATTTTTCAATTAGAAATGAGCTAGTATTTTATAAATAAATTCAATTTATTACATATTCTATTCTTAAAAATTTTTGATATAAAGTTCATAACTAGTTCAAGATTTCACACCAATTTGACTAATACAGATGTCCCAAATGATTTTTCATTGTCACTTAAGGCCATAGTTTGGCCCCCTATGATCCTGCACATACTCACATGTGTTGTTCAGTTGTTCCATAGTAAAAATTATATTTTAGTCCTTAACCTATTGGTGTGAAAAACTACTAAACAACAAAATGCTTAATACCAAAGTGATAATACTCACATAATCTAGGGATTAGCCACTTCCAATTAACAACTATGTGTGTGAACCACTTGGATCCAACTTCAACAAAATTGAGATTGGTTTTCTACTCTTTAGGCTCTGTAGGACCAAGGTGGGTATACCTAGGGGATGATTCAAATAAATACTGTTGCATGAGAATTATATTAGTTTCATTCTTATTCTCAACTTCTATCCCTAACATGCACACAATTTATCCATTTCTTGACATTTTTAGATTTATATACATCCCTCATAAGCAGATTTGGGCAGAATTCTCCTTGGGTTTACAAATATTTTTGGAAATAGCAGCTACCTAAGACTCAGAAATCATAAACGAGTATTGACCAGAATTTACAACCTTGAACAAAATGAAATATAATTGATTTTGATTTTATAATTGATTGGATATGTAGTAGTAGAATTTACTCTCGCTCACTTCTGATTTTATGTGACCAGTGTCTTATCCATTGGGCAGAAAGTTTAACTATTGGCGGGAGATCTAATTCAAATAACTTGTAAATGAATCTATCAATTGTAATCACCCATTTCCATTCTTATGAAAAGTCCATCTCATAAACTCATAAACTCTAGTAATTTATTGAAGCATTTCATTAACTCCTTGAATTAAAAGCAATAATAAAACTAGTACACAAACTATCCAGATTGCATGCAATCAATTAAACCTTATTCAAATGATCTCAAATTAAAGAAACTCATAAAATGGAGACAGAAATTGGTGACACAGATATAGTGTAAATACACCTTTGTATTATCCTTTTAGAAGACTGATACAATAACCAAATAAAGCTCAATGAAAAGCCCAGAATATCTTGTCAATTTTGTCATTTCTATATATCATCAGAAAGTACATAACTTAAAAGTAAACTCAAAAACAACTACACACAAATGGATTGACTGTACTTTTCTTGAAGAAAGGAAAATTATATAATTCTTGGACTCGTCACAATGCCTTGAAAATTCATTTATATAAGTATGAGTTGCAACAAGCAAAGGGAAAAATGTGACTGACAGGTGTCCTTTACAACAGGGAATACAAAAAACTTTTAAAATATCTTTAAGACAAAAAAGAAACAACATACATAGTTGCATATGATAGTTGGAGCATCAAATCTTCAAATTTTTCCTCTTCTTCAACTGCCCCATATTGGTAAAGCCTTTATTTCTGTGATTGCCTCCCATACAATGACTTCTCTTTTGGTTGGCCACTCACATGCTTTGATTGTTGTTAATTCACCAACAAACCTTTGCCACCTAGCATCTATGATTGCCTTCCCATCTATTATGAACCTATTCATTGAAAGCAAACTCATTAGTGTCACCTTCAAAAATTGATGCCACCTGTGGCAAATTTACAATATGGTCAAAAGAACTAGACCATTCATTTCAATATTTTATCTGATCATCAGAATTAAGGATAGAAAGGATTAGGGAATAAAAACCATTTATAAACACGTTCATCTTATTCTAGATGATTGTCAGTTTTCTTATAAAGAATTGTCACAAATCCTTTAATCTATCCATACCCTCTTTAACTGAAATGACCTTATTAGGAAGGTCTAGATTTTTGGCCAATAGAGGTATCAATCTATCAAAAAATTAGATATATGGTCCCCACTGCTAGAAAATGGGTTCTAACCAGAGTACTGCTTCTTTGCACATTTGCTCGATAGTTTGTAAATTGGTAAATACATTATATGCATCTTGAGAGATTCTCTTCAAGATGCCTATCCTGTGACTTAGCATGTTCATCATTACATCCCTTTTTGGTGTACCATCAAATCTAGGAACCTCACCTTCCACACTGACTACTGGTGCTTGCACTGTTACCCCTATGGGTATATCCTCTATTTGGACTTCCACTTCAATGGTGTGCCTGATCTCTTCCTCATTCCTTTGTGCATGTTTTACCTCTATTTTAACTTTGAGTTGGTCCTTCAGAGATGCAATTTCTTGCTCTAGGCTTTGTACCTTGCCCTCCAACTCTTCTATCCTTTGTTTCTACACATAGCTTGTTTTAAGCTCTTCTTCATACAACTTCCTAACATCTAGGCATTCATTATAGGCAACAACAAGTCTATCCTCAATCTGATCGATCTTTGTCTCATTCATGAATGCAAAGTGTTTAACCATTCGGGAGATCTCCTTTCATGTGGTGTTGTCCAATGTCCAAACATTAATGTTACCTTGTGCAGTCTCCTCTACATTCATCATCCTAGGCTTATTAGTGTTAGGGGCAACACTCCAGATAGCTAGGGTCTTGGTATCTATACTAAAACATAACCCTCTCTTCAAACCTTTGCTAGTGCTAGCCTCATAAATGATTACCTTGTCTTGCCTTTTGGTTTGGTCAATTACAAAGGCCCTTTCAATATCCCAACCTGGTAGTAGAATCATGCCACTTCTATGCACCAATTCCTTGGCTTCTGCAGGGGTCATTGTCTCACTGTCTAGATCATATGCCAACAATTTGTCCACTATCTCTTTATTCTTCTCAAGATCTTCTCCTGGCATAAGGCTTAATGTGAGCTCATTTTTTAAAATTTTGTATAAAAAACTTTTGAACTCTGATGATTTAATGAAATCATCATCTTCCATGAATTTCTCTAATTGGATGAGAGAGTCTATCGTCCAATCTGGAGGCTGCAATTTGTAAATCTGTTGAGGCCCTACCTACCTCTATTGCACTCTCATGAAAATAATTATGCCTAATATTAGCAAAATACTGATCATTTCCTGGTATGACTTGCAAGGCTCTGCTCACCACCCTCTCTGGGATATGTAGTCTTCTATCTCTTATTTCCTTTTGCTACCCATGTAGAAGATGATGGCTGTTCCTCCTCCTCAACATCAATTTCTAATTGGACATCAAGCTCAGGGAACTCTCTATTTACTGCTACCTCTTTTCCTATTGGCTCATTTGGCATTTGGGCCATAATATGATCAAAATTCTCAACCATTTTTCTCAAATTCCCAGAATATGGGATCTCTGTGTAAAAACCCTTGAAGTCTGGGTTAGTCCTCTTCAAGGCATCCTCTACCTTTTGGATCTCACAATACTTTCCTAGCAACTCCTTAGACTCCATGTAGCCACTATATTTGCAATTAAATCTTCTACAAGGATAGGTTTACTAGGAGGCAGAATATAATCCCTAATGGCTTTGACCTCACTGGTTACATAATTTTTTGGATCATACATTATGTAGGGTCCAGTAGCAAATTTATACTGACCTAAATACTCACTGATTTCTTCATAGGCATTCTTTCCAATTATAAAATCTCCTACTTTAAAACTTCTACACACAAATGTAGGTTTATGTAGGGAAGGAGGAATCATCTCTTTATTCATTAATAAAAACTGCCAAAAGAATTCAACAATGGCTAACCTAGGAGGAAAATATTTGGGTAATATATGGGATGGTTGTGGGCATGCATAAACCCTCATTAGGGAATACTCTTTGAACAAAAATATATCACCCCAATTATGGTCCAATTTTACTTTATCATCCAAATAAAAAGGTATGAGTAATGTTCTCAGAATGGAGGGAGCTCCAAAAACGGTATGATCTACCATTCTCATGATCACAACACTAAACAAATTGAAAAACACAATTGCATTTGAATAATGAAAATTTCTATCCCAAATATGAGTCCATAATTGCATAGGCAACTCACCAAATTCATCAGATGTTTGATCAATGAAATCTTGACTAATATAACCAATGTTCTTGTATAGGATCAGATGCATGAGCAATGAGTAGTGATGAAATTTGAAATCCTTCATCTCTCCTTTCTTAGCATTCACAATCTGATGGTGCATGCCATCCATAATGAAAACCTCATACTCAAATTCCTTGTTGTGGAAAGGGTCTTGTACATCACATGCTATTAAAAACAATGAGCCATATACAAATCTTTTGCCCCAAAACTTCCCAGAACCTTGTGTGATCCATATACAATATTCTTAAAGTAATTCTTGAATCTACTTAGTGGCAAGTAATCTTCTACTTTCTTTGGTATCTGCCCTGCCTTTTTAACATTGTAAGGGATGTGGGGTAGCATCACATTATTCAGATAATGAGTCTTATTCATCCTAAATTTTCCCTGTAAGTGCTCAATATCTATAGGCACATCCATCTACCCCTCCAAACCAAAAGCTTCTATAAAAGAAGTCCTATCAAGTGGACATAAAATTCTCCCATTGTGTCTATGAAATGACCTCGTGACTGGATTATATAAGTTTATCAAAGCCTTCAAAAAATCCACATCAATAAATACTTCAGGGAATATCAATTTTTCCATATTCTTGTTCCATGGGTTACATACTAGCACATTTTCAATTTTATTCTAATAGAAGTACATGAATAGATTAAAACCATTGATCTTGGGACACATTACATCTCTGCATAAGAAGTAGGGGTCTTTAAAAACATGATTTTTAGCTGAAACTACATTGGATGACCGTGGGAGTATCCTCAGTCATTCCTCTACATGTTTATTTGGCTTTCAAACCCTTTATTTCTTTTCGGCTTTTACTATCCCATTCTTCTTCTTTCCTTCTGTCGTCACTTCAACAACATCATCACCTTCCTCTTCCACTTCTACTTCGTTAGCAGGGACCTCCTCAACATCCATGTCAGCCATTATTTTCTACAAACTTATATCTCAAACTCCTACAATAGTGGCACAGAAAATCACAAAGCTATGGACACCTGAAGAATTTTTAGAATGGAAAACAAAAGCTCTTGGAAATGGAAAATACTCTAAACCTTCAATCAAATATTTATACTTTATTCATGCAATCTACTAGCTTTAATAAATTCTACATGCACGAGCTTTAATACCATCCTTGTAGGGTGTCAACAAAGAATATCAACCATGTAATATGATCTCGAAGTACCTTTTTGTTTCTTGTTTTTACTTGGCTACGGTGAATTCATCCTTTTTCTTAACTGGCATGATACATCAGCTAGCCTCCTTTTGCTTTTTCAAAATTCAATCTTCCACTTATATGCTTAGTCCAAACCCTTCAACCCTCGTAACTTAGGAGATATAACTATCATACCCTTACGCTTATCCGATGATACTTCAAAAAACTTTAAGCATAGAAGTGTGAACCCTCTTTAAGCATGGCTTTGCAATTTGTTTTACGTCCCTATGAGGCCTTCTTTATTGTAAGATCTCAAACCCTTTCAACATACCCTTACATATTTACACTTCAAAACATCTCATATCAGCATAAAGCACTCATTTCATCTTTCAGTTTATCTTTTACGCCCTTACGCTAAAACACATGATCTTGCTCTTTTAAGAAGTCCTTAAACTCATACACTAAATCAATATCATATCCACGAAGAGAAAGATGAAACACTTTTTCACATTCACGCTATACTTGCAAATGTAAGAATGTAAAGAAAACTTTTCTCTTAGAAAATCAATGACCCAAATTATATCTCAGAAAGAAAATCACCGTTGATTTAAGCACATGCAAAATTATTGACTTAAGTTGTCTTTCACGTGGGCCGGGCCCATCTGACATATTTGACATGTCACAATTTGATTCACTCTTTTTAGGGCCCAAGTGGCAATTTATCAAGTCCCACATGACACATTCCTCCTTATGACACCACTTTACAGTTGTCTGCAAGCCAAAACAATAGAAGCACATAGATGAAATCAAACATTGCTTCGCTCTTACGAGCTTCCCCTATGCGTAGACCTATAAAACCCATTTAATATTCATTTGAAACATCTTTTATGCCATCATAGGCCTTTACACCCTTATGCCATTCAACAAAATGTGAGAGCGTAAATCAAACTGATACACCTATCTACCCATCTAGTTAACTTGTTATTCATACCCCCATAAATCAACGAACATAACCACTTTAAACCTTATTATGCTCATACACTTAAAATGAAAATGTATAGCCGGAGGTTCCTTAATGAAAAGCTTTCATTCATCTGGGCTAACTCATTAGTGGATCCGTAAGTCAAAACTTACAATATATGAAACCCTTTTATGCACCTTTGCCCAAGGATCAATCGTATGACTGGAAAGTTCCAAAATCCATTGCTTCAATGTTATGAGTTACACAACCGTATACCCGTAAACTAAAAATTCCTTTACGCCCTTATACAATAATAGTGAAGCATGACCATAGAAACAAAAGAAAGAGAGCACAATGCTCCTACAGTTAGCTTGAACATCGTAGAATTGTAAGAGGAAAGAACTTAAGACTTTTGCAAACCCTTTCAAAAATTCACGATAAACCTAGGGTTTTAACATATTTAGGACATTTTAAGGACTATGTTGATGACAAACCTTGAGAATTTAATAAAGTTCAAACAACACAAAAATTAGGGCACAACTAGGGTAACACAAGATTTGAAAAGTGATAAGAACAGAAACCCTAGTCTGCAGGACACAAGGATTATATGATTTTTCACACATATTTTTTGAAATTCTCTACACTGTGAAAAAGTAGACCACTAGTAGCTCTATCTGGGGATGATAGACTACCTGACTCTATGCAAGAATCTGGAATCTATGGTAGAGCATACCATATACTTGATACATAATGACAACTTCTTGAGAGAGCACATAAACAAAACAATAGAAATAGGAAACCAGACTGTACAGGGATACTTACAGGGACTTTACAAAAAATATACATAATGTACAAGGACATAAGAAACCCTAAAACTACTATTCATGGAAAATAGATACTTTAGAAAAAGTACCTCTTCAAGAATTGTCCATGAATTGGTAATTCAAGAACATCTCCAGAAAATATGAGTCTTCACCATTTGTATCACAAATGTGGTATGGGCCAAGCCAAATGGCATCAAATTTACCATGCTTACCTTTATCTTCCATCCTAGCATTTCACATCAATACCATATCCCCTATTTCAAATTTCCTCTCAATGACCCTCTTGTCATACAAATGCTTCATTTGTGACTGTAACTTGGCATTTTGAATAGAAGAATCTCTTCTTGTTTCTTCTAGTAGCAAGATATCATCCATCCTGAGCTACATCTCATCAATGATATCATCCTCATAAAGTTGAACAAATTTATACATCTCCTTTAAATTATTCTGTGGAAGTCTAGCTTGTATGCCATAAACCAAATCAATTGTAGTGCATCCAATGGCCTTTTTCATAGTAACCCTATTAGCCTACAAAGCTAATAGTAATTTTGAATCTTAGGCCTTCTTGTTCTCTCCTAAAATCCTCTTGATAATTTTCAATATACTTTTATTGCTTGATTCTGCCTGACCATTCCCTTGGGGATGATAAGGTGATGATGTGTATTTTGTAATGTTGTATTTCTTTCAAAAATCTTTATATTCCTTAGATCTGAAACACATAGCATTATTAGTTACAATCTTCTGTGGGCATCCAAACCTAGTCATAATGTTTTTTAGAATGAAATTAATCACTACTTTACTTGTTGCATTCTTATAGGAATTGCTTGAACCCACTTAGTTAAGTAATCAGTAGCCACCAAGATCCAAAAATGTCCACCATTGGACTTGTTTTAGATCTCACCAATGAAATGAATTCCCCATTGTTGAAATGGTGCCTACACTTCAATAGTTCTTAATGGTAGATTTCCAGAGAACTTTAACTTTCCACTAAACCTTTGACAAGCATCGCATGTTTTAACAAACTCATGAGCATCTCCGAAAAGTGTTGGCCACCAAAAGCCAACCCTAAGAACTTTATGAGTAGTGGTTTTAGCCATATAATGACCCCCACACACACCTTCACGCATATCTCTTAAGATCCTTTTAGACTCAATTTCGTCTACATATTTCAAAAGGACCCCTTCCATATTCCTCCACCACAATTTCCCCTGCAATATAACATACCTTATAGTCTATAACTTTAGGGATATTTTCTAGTTGTCTGCTAACTTGGGTGGGAATTTCATGTTTTGCAAGTAATAAACCACATCTACATACCAATCAAAGGTATCCATATCACAAAGATTATCGTTGCAACTATCATCAAATTGATTGATTTGATTTGCCTCTGAATTGGTTTCTGTTATCAATTTGGCTAGGCCTTGACCTCTGATCAGTTTGGTAATCTGAATATCAATGTTGAACTCTTGTATTCTATTAATCCACCTACATCTTCTACCAGATACCTCTTGTTGTGAGAAGATATCCTTTACAACAGCAGTAGGGACAAATGCAATGACAATGGCTCCCATTAGGTAACATCTAAAAGCCTTCACCCCTTTCACCCGTGCATATGCCTATTTTTCATTGATATCATACTTGAGTTTTGCTACCTATGACGATTTGCTAAAAAATGCAATGGGTTATTCATAACCTTCCTCATTTTTCTATAACAATACTACAGCAACAATGTGAAATGAAGCAAAATAAAATATATGCATTGGCTTATCATAATTCAATGCCCTAAGAACAGGAGCATCCTTAATAGCTTGCTTGATCTTTTGGAATGCAATATTGGGCTCCCCATCCCATTTTATCTCAGATACTTTCTTTAACATCTTTGATATAGGCCTACTAATCTCTACAAAATTAGTTACAAACCTTCTAAGGAAATTAATCTGCCCAAAAAATGATTGAATTCCCTTAACACTTTTAGGCTTCTAAATTTTCTCTATTGCTTCTACCCTTTCAGGGTCAATCCTCACTCCATACTTACCAACTAGATGCCCTAAAAACTTTCCTTCAGTAACACCAAAATTTCACTTTCTAGGATTTAAAGAAATACCATACTTAAGGGCTTTGATAAATACCTTTTCTAGATGCATGCAGTGATCATTCTCATCCTTAGAATAAGCAGTTAGATCATCCTGATATACAACAAATAATTTATCAATAATATCAACGAAAGCCACATACATAGCTTGTTAAAAAGTAGCCCCAGCATTAGTAAGCCCAAAAATCATCCTGACATACACATAAGTACCCCATGGAGTAGTAAAAACAGTCTTAAATTGTTCTGATTCCTTAACAACCACTTGATTATAGCCTAAAAATCCATCCATCATGGACATAAGTTCTGAGCCAGTGACCCTTTGCAACACAACCTCCATATTTGACAAACCATAATTATCCTTTAATGAAGATATATTAAGATTCCTGAAATCAACACACAACCTTATGTCTCCATTTTTCTTCCTAACAAGGACTAAATTGGACACCCAAGAGGAATGTCTAATAGGATTTATGATCCCTGCATCTCTTAACTTGATCAATTCCTCTTGCATTTTTTGAGCCAAAGTTGAATTTATTGGCCTCTATTTTTGACTAAAAGGTTTAACATCTAGTTTCAAAGGGATTTCATGTTGAAAAAGATCTTCTCTATAAGTTTTCAAGTCATCATATAACCATGCAAACACATGTCTATATTTCCTTAACAACTTTATCAAACCTTACCTAATTTTAGAAGACAACTTCTTACCAATATTGTCATGCCCTAAATTTACGGAGAAAAAATACTACAATTTTTTATTTATTTTATTATTATTATTATTATTATTTTATATATTTTATTCATTTATTTTATTTTATTTTTCAACTCTCCAACTTAACATTGTGTAATCTTACTCTTTTCCCTCGATGTCTTAATACTATCAGGGTGACGGCTAGGTTATTAAATGAAGCATTTCCACTTGTTCTTATTCGTTTTCAAATAGGTTTAGGTATCTTAATTCGATTCTTAATCAATTACTTCCCATTTCTCTATATAATGATACTACCTAAGTACTCAATTATCTGTATTTAATATTCCCATCTTATTCTATTATTTTGTTATTATATTCTTTTGTTCAATTATGTTATTTGAATGTTTATATATATATATATATATATATATATAATTTTATTTTAATATTATATTGATCATTTTTATTTTGTTTATTATTTAATAATTAACACTCCAATATCAATAACACATGGATGGACCTACAAGTCAAATTTCAGTTTTCCCAATAACAATAAATATAAAAGAAAAATATCTAAATACCTACTAATCCTTGAATTTTAAAAGCCCCTCCCCACTTATCCTAACATAACACATGTAGCAATTTTACCATCTTACTAGTCTACTATTAATTCTTTAACCCCCATCTATACTTACAACAAAATTAGTCAAAATAAGGTGACCACCTCCTTCCAGCGTACTCCAAGGTCTAGAGTCACGTGCTCATGCTCTTATTAAGAGGTAGCCAATAGTGGGTTTTTTCTACAACACCTTTTTGGAAAGATCCAAGTATTAGGATCCCCAAAATGCCATGATTGTTGTCATGGCCTTACACCCCCAACCACTAATCATCTTTTTTTCTTACCTTCCTAAATGCAAGACACCCTCTCCCTAGGCATGATGGGACATGAGGGCATAAATAATTTTTTTTTTTTTGTTAAGATGCCAAGGTGGATATGGGAGCTTTTATTATGTTAGAAAGGGATTCCCATCATTGCTTTTTACATGATTTCAAAAGGTAGCTAGTCAAACACGTGGGGACCACAGTCTATCCATGATGTAGGTCAAATTTTACTGGCACGCCTAGGCTTGATAAAGCTTACTAATGTAGAAGAGTTGTTAGGCATATTTTAGTATTTGAATATTTTGAGTTCTTTATTATTATTATTATTATTATTATTTTATTAGTACCATATTGATTTGGATGTTTTTAGATTTCAACCTTCCCCTCTTTCAATATGTAAACTAAATTGTAAGGTACCCTCTAGTCACGTGAATCAACTTTGATGTGGATTGTTCAGTGCCCATCAAGGTGAGTGGTCATAGGTATAGATACCTAGTTAAATCCTTGGGTTTGTTTATTATCATTATGTTTTCTTATCTATTGCACACTAAATTATTACTTAATTATTTCTTTATGACGATGTTCTTAGTATATTCCCTGAATATTTTAAGGGACTATAATAGGGGAAGGTTATTTGTCATTCCTCATAGATTTTCCTGTGAGGAAAATGTAGACCTACAGAAAGGTTGATGTATACATTTCTCTACTCATATACAACTTCATTTCATTTCCTCATGAATTTCTTCTTTTTTTTGAAGTGTACATAATCGTTTGTAGTATGGTTTTATCATCCTAGCAAATTAATAGGACTTTAGAGCCAAATCCATAATACTTGTAAAATGAATTGTCACTTCAAAATTTTATTCCAAATTATGAAATGCACAGTATATATATCTTTTCAATGCATCTGATATATATTGAATCTTATCAACTCCATTTACAAAGTACATGTCTACAAATACATCAACGGAGAGGATTCACATACAATCTTATTTCATAACACATAAAATTTAATATACAAAATTTCATTACGATTGAAAATAAAAATAAGCATACAACCTTCAAACCTTCCTTCCAAAATTTCGAATGGTACCAATATTTCTACAACTCATACTAATACTTTCATAACACATAAAACTTCAAATGATCATGTTTTTACAAGGAACATATATGTGCAACATTCACAAATCCATTCCTCTACATATTCACATGGCAACAATAGCACAATCTCTTACATCACCTTGAGACAACACAAGAGACTTTCACAATCATAATATTGATAAAACATGAACATTGAGCTTTCTTTACACATTTGGATGTTCTCCACCTTATCAAGGGTGAAACCCTGATACTTCTTGGCATGCATCTGGACAAAAACCTACACATAACACACACAAAATAGGAACCATGGAGGCTCACCTCCGAACCTAGGCTTCTATGAAGCCACCCACCAAGCAGGGGAAACAAGAACCAATCAGGTTACACACACATACAACACTAAACATTGCATGAAACACTACACAAACATAAACAACTTCCTCCCATGGACTGCATAATGATTCACCATTGGAATCATAAAACATTGGGTGAAGGTGGGCTCTTCCAAGAGGAGATATTATAACAACATAAATAACATAATGCCATTGCATTTTGCCTCTCAAGGCCACCATAAACATAAACAACATATGATCATTGCATTTGCCTCTCAAGGCCACCATAAGCATAAACAACATATGGCCATTGCATTTTCCTCTCAAGGCCTTCAAACAAATAATCTTCTCCTCATTCACCAAAACCTCCTTGTACCTCCCAAAACAACAAGATTTATGGCCTTAATGGAGCCCATACTCCATAGTATAAACAAACCCTCATCATGAGGTAATTCTCTCAACTACAATGTCGAGCCCAACTTATGCACTTCACCTTGTATCACCTATGTTTTAGTAGTGTAAAATGAACACTAATCTATAAAAAGCATTCTCAATACTAAAAACAAGTAAACACTTAAGATAGGACCAAAGAAGACAAAATTGAGGAAAGCAGACCAAAGATGGTAAACTCCTCAAGTGTTTCTCATGATGACGAAGCTATGTCCCTGATGAGAGGGGATGTATGCTCACGTTGTGCTCAAGCTCCAAGTGGATGGGTGATAATCAAATATGGGTGTGGATGAAAGTTTCAAAAATGGAGGTATGGAGGGATTTCAACATTATAATGGTATTTTGGTAGTTTATGAGCTCTCAAAATAGCATTATAACTTTTCATGGAAGGTGGATGATCTTGTGAAGGGAGGAGGTTCAATTTATAGGCCAAGGGTTGGAGAAATGGAGGGCTAAGATATCAAGATGATGAGATGGTGAGGGAGGGTCAGGATGCACTCAAAAGGGAGCACAAGGATTGTGCTAGTTTAGCACCAATAGGGAGGTGACACTTGTCACAAGGAGGCTGAGTGTGAGAGGATAGGATAAGGGTTGGTCAAAGGCTTGATAATGGTGGTTGAGTATGTAAGAGTCATGTAAGAGATGTAAATGAGGATGGGAGAGGTGTAAGAGATGTGTAAGGGTCATTAATGTTGGAGGGTGAGGGGAGAAGATATTTGTTGACTTTGGCTTGGGTTAGCAAGTCTTAACCCATGTTTATGATTGTGCACATGATTAGAAGAGGATTTAGGATTAGCTTAGAAAGGGGGTTAAGGGTGAGTGATTTAGCTTTGATGCGATGGGTTAGTTAGGAGGCTAAGTGAGGTTAGTATGGGTGAATGAGTTGGATTAGGGGTTAGGATAGGATTTTAGGACTTTAGATATTTTTTTTAATGCTTTATTCAATAAAATGGGAGTATGGAATTGAATTGAATAGATTTAATGATTTATCCAATTTAATAGAGGAATAGGGATTTAATTGATAAATTAATTTTGGGTGATCATTTGATTTTATCAATTGGACTATAGTTAATTAAATAAATAAATAAACTAGGAGATGATGATTAATTAATTAAATAGTAAATATTCAATCAATAATGTCTTAGGAAATGACTAAATATGATTACTTATTGATGTAATTAGATTTAGGTGTCTACATTTTGCCCATCTTTGACATAGTGTTGAAGCAACATTATTTCAAAAAAGTTCAAATATAAACAAAGAAGACTTTTTGAAGCAATGTGGTTGCCCCAATCTCGAGTAGAAAGAAAGAATAGACTATATGATGCCCCCTCAAGAAGGCAGCGGGGAAAAAAAAAGTGGCACAATGACGTCTTGATAAAAAAGGAGGAAGTTGGTAAGGGCCTGGAAGGCTCGAAAGAGGGAAAAACATACAAAAGAAGAAAAAAAGGGAGAAAAAGCTAAGGGGTAGGGAGAAACTGGAGTGTTGGATGACCTAGAGGGGGAGCTAGGGCACCTAGGGGGGGCTATAGGAGGCTAAAAGGGGGCGAGAAGGGATCATTCACATTCAGATTGAGGAGGAGATATTGCTAGTTAGGAGGTCTGCATTGGAGATTACGATAGTGGGTATTGGGAAAACAAAACATCGAGCAGACATAGTGTGACGAGTACAAGTACGAGGGACGCTCGATCGATCGGTAGGGTCTAAAACCTCCTTGTGATTTTTTCTTTAAAAAAAAAATTTAGACAAACAAAAGGAGAGGTTGGTAGATGTATATGTTAACAAAATATCCACAAGCTAGAAAGACATATAGGTGCTGTTATGATAAGCAAATGCTATGATACTGGATGATATGATAACAGGATAAAAAATTAGGATAGTATAACATAGTGGAGCCTAGGGGATACAAGATAAATTATGATGGTGGTATTAGGATAGTGATCTATGATAGGAGATACTGATTCTAAGGAGAAAGATGTTGGAAAATAAGTGACCAACAAACTCGCAGTCAGGAGGATAGTGATGATTAGGGCTAGGATAGTGATTTATGATAGCGATCACATCCTGATGAGAAGGATTTGAATCAAATGATTCGGAGGGTGGAAAAAGTGAGAATTCAAGGGAGAGAGGTGATGAAAAGGAGAAGGATACTAAGGGTTATGAGAATAAATGTGAAGCATAGGGGAAGCTTGAGCACAGTGTACTTTGTGAGGAAGTACCACTATGTAGTGTGAGCACTTTATTTGATATAGGATTGTTAGGGATCTGCCAAATTTACTAAGAACGTCAAGGTCTTTTCCCCAAAATTCTATAGGACTAACTCAAATAAGCATGCAAAGATTGCCCCAGCATCACACATGAGTCTCAGAGAGATCAGTTTTGGAATGATGCTGGGTGATCCACAAGAAAAAGAGATTACCCAAGTGCATCATGTTTTATCAAAAGATGAAAACATGCTTAAAATATGGAAGGATAATATCAGACTGACTTTTAAGCAACAAAAGACTGCAATCAAAACCAACCTCCTAAGTTGCCCTAGTCAAAACACACCATGATATGAAATGATCATGGCGATCTTGAGGAGGAAACAATGAAGGATATGTGGAAATGATCAATCAGAATGTACAAAGAAACCAAAGATTTTGCAAAGTGAAAAAGTAACCTTTTTCTAAAGAGATCAACTGATGAGCTATTGATGGGTTGCAACAAAACCTAGATAGTATGTACAAGTACGACTATCCAAGGACATGGGAGCTTGAGACTAGATAACAAAACATAGTAGTAGGTATATACATGATGGGGGAAAGCTCAAGATGAGGAGATAGCATTGCTATGATACATGGGTTTGGTAGGTGGGGTTATGTAAAGCGTGATTATGTACAAGGGTCAGGATACTATTGTATTCACATAGGTATGGTACATGGGAGACAAGGGTTAGTGCAGGGGTATAAGACACATGTTATATGGGTTGTATATGCTACATATGGTAAAGTACAAGGATTAAAAGCACCTGATAAGGTACATTCGGTAGAGTACAATGGTAGAATACATCGGGTATGATACATGGGATGTTATAATACAGGAGTGAGGTGGGATGTTGCATAGTGCAAAGTGTTGGAGGATGATGCGACGAAGCATGGTAAAAAAGCAAAACTACAAGGAACACCTTAGAAGGATGGGGAGATAAGTGATGTGATACGGAGTGGCGAAAATGGGAGGGGGGTGTCATTGATAGATAATGAAAAAGCTATAGTACACCTGGCACCTATTTGCTAGGTTTTCACCAGGGACCTATCCAAGGCGGTTGAATTGCCAAGTTTTCACCATTGGACGCTTATTTTTCTTTGCCCATTTTTTTTAATTTGAGAATTTTATCTTCAGGCGTAGAAGTTCTTGAGGTGAATAATGTTGGTAGGATCATTCAGGACTTCACCTTCAAGGGTAGATAGTTGATAGGCTCCTGAGCCAAAAGATGTCATGACCACATAAGGACCAAGCCATGTGGGCTCGAACTTGCCTTTCTTTTCTCTGTCAGCTTAAACCTTCATATTCTCTTTGAGGACCATGTCACCTTCCTGGAAACTACACAGATGGACTTTCCTACTGAAATTGTGCTTGAGGTGACTTTGATAGACCATGAGGTGGTTGTAGGCTTGTTGCCTTTTTTCATCAAGTAGATCAAGTTGAGTAAGTCGAGCCACTCTATATTATTCATTAGATATCTGTCCTCATAGAGAAATGCAGAGCGATGGGAGTTCAACCTCAATAGGTAGGACTACTTCAACACCATAGACCAAGGAGTATGGAGTTGTGCAAGTGGCTGTACGAAATGAAGTGCGGTATGCCCATAGGGTGGGTTTAATTTGCAAATGCTAATCATAGCCAGAGTCATTGACAACTTTCTTGAGGATTCTGAGTAGGGTTTTATTAGTTGCCTCCACCTGACCATTCCTTTGTGGAAAATATAGGCTAGAAAAGTGGTGATGGATTTGAAGGGAAGTGCACAATTCCTCCATATTTAGGTTTTCAAAATTGCCTCCGTGGTCTGTGAAAATGGTAGCTGGGATGCCAAAGCAACATATGATATGATACAAGATAAATTTGGACACCTGAACTCCTATGGCAATGACAAGGGGCACTGCTTTGACCCACTTAGTGAAATAATCAGTGACAGTGATTATCCTCTTTGCCCCTTTGAAGAAAGTGGTGCAATAAGACCAACAAGATCAAACCCCTAGTAGGAAAAAGGCCATGGTGGTGCAATGGGTTGCAAGTCCTATGCTGGAGCCCAGATTAAATTAGCATGTTGTTGACAAGGTAAACATCGTTTCACAAATTCAAATGCATTATGTTCTAGAGTAGGCCAATAGTATCCAGCCTAAAGGATTTTCTTTGCTAGCACCATCCCGCTTGTGTGAGCACCACAAAGTCCAGCGTGTACCTCTTTGAGAGCCATCGCAGCCTCATTTTGATCTAAACATCGAGAGAGAGTATCATGATAACCACAATGATATAGGGTCTGGGTGATGATAGTGTAATAGGAAGCTCTGCGAATAAGGTTTTGGCATTAGGTTCGTGTGTGATGAGGAGATATGATACCATTTAGTAGGTAAGCGTGAATTTCATGATACCATGGAGATTGGGGACCAACCAAGATACAGACTCGTGTTAATTCATCGTTCTCATGTGCAGGTTCATGCAACTGCTCAACCAATAATTCATATTGTGTAGCTTTGTGCAGTATTTCCAAGAGAGAACCAAGAGTAGCCATAGCATCGGCTGCCTTATTCTAGAGTCTAGGTACTTGTATGAACTGGATCTGAGTGAAGTGCTCCTTTAATTGATCAACCAGATCTTTGTAAGGTAGTAGCTTGTCATCCTTGGTCTGATATTCATTCAATGCTTGTTTGATGATAAGCTGAGAATCACCATAGACCTGAAGCTCCATGATATTCCATTCAATGGCGATTTTGAGTCCCGCAACAAGGGCCTCATACTCTGCAATGTTATTGGTACACTAAAATTGTAGCTTGAAAGATTTAGGAATATAATCGCCTTGAGGTGTAACCAAGAGTATGCCCGCATCAAAGCCATGACATGTATAGGAGCCATCAAAATATAGCTTCCAAAGTGATTGTTCTTCTATCAAATAGAAGTGTTCATGTGGGAATTCCATGATGAGTGGGTGATCTGCAACTACGAGTGCATCAGCCAAGTGATTTGCAATAGCCTAGCCTTTGATGGTTTTTCTATCAACATATTGAATGTCAAACTCACTGAGAAGCATAACCCATTTTTCTAGGCATCCGATGAGTGTTGTGCGAGAGAGCATATATTTCAATGGATCAATCTTTGATATCAATTGCATAGTATGACTCAACATGTAATGACATCGCTTCTGGATGGAAAACAGCATGGCTAAGCATGCCTTCTCGATTGGCATGTAGTTGAGCTCATAGCCCACTAATGTTTGGCTAATGTAATAAATAGCTTGTTCCTTTCCTGCATCGTCAAGTTGTGCTAGAAGAGCACCTAATGCTGTGGGAGTAGCTATGATCTACAATATGAGCAGGCGCCCTGCAACTAGAGGAACCAAAATAGGCAGATTAGCTAAGTATTGCTTGATGAGCTCAAAGTTGCACTAGTAAGCTAGGTCCCATCTGAAATTTTGATCCTTCTTAAGTAGGTGGGTGAAGGGTTGACACTTATCAACAAGCTGAGAAATGAATTGCCAGACTAATTGGAGTTTTCCTTGCAAAGAACGAAGGTGCTTGAGTGTCCTAGGATGACCCATATCCATGATGGCTTTGACCTTCTTAGGGTAAATTTCAATACCATGCTATGACACAATGAAGCTTAGGAGCTTGCCTAAAGTAACACCGAAGACACACTTCTTTGGATTTAGCATGAGACGATATTCTACTAGTCGATTGAACATTTCCTTGAGGTGAGATAAGTGATCCAAAACATTGAGAGACTTGACTAGAATATCATCCATGTAATCCTCAAGGATCTTATGGATTAGGTCATGGAAGATGACCATCATCACACGCTAATAGGTTTCCCTGGCGTTCTTTAACCCAAATGGCATCATGGTGTAGCAGAATGTGCCCCAAGGTGTAGTGAATGTCGTTTTACGCTGATCTTCTTCTGCAATATGAATCTGATTATACCTAGAGAAACCATCCATTAGTGACAAGAGTTCATGACTTAAGGTGAGATCCACAATCATGTCTATATTTGGTAATGTAAAGTCATCTTTTGGACAAGCTTTATTAAGATCCTTGAAATCAATGCAAATCTTGATATCACTAGAGGGCTTGGTAACAGGTACCATATTAGAAATCCATTTAGAATAATCTATTGGTAGAATGATTTTGGCCTCTAGCAACTTTTCAAGCTCTGCTTTGACTAATAAAGCCACTTTCGGGTGCATTTTTTGAAGTTTCTATTTGATGGGCTTGGCCTCTGGATCCACTGCCAGTCCACACCCGGCATATCCTGATATGACCATGCAAAATGACCCACATTCTCATGGAGAACCTCAATGAGAAGATCTGCCTACTCAGGTGGTAGAAAGGTTGTAATGTATGTAATATGTGGTATTTCTATCAAATTGATATTTATAGGCCGAGTTTCTTCTGTAAGAACTGAAGATATAGGAGGTCGATGCTCTTGTGGGGGGAGGATGAAATCTCCATCTTCAGGTGCCTTTGAGAGGTTTTCATCGTCAGATACATCCTTTATTTTTGTTTCATTTTTTGAGTCACCTAATGATGGTCCCGAGGAGTTTTCACCATGGGATGTTTTTCTTTTATCTTTTTCCTTTTTTGTTTCTTTTTGAATTTTACTTTTGCGACTAGAGATTTCCTCCTCCCTGAAGTAACCTACAAGATCCAACTTGTAGACATATGCTGATGGTGGTGGCGGCCATTTATGTGGCATTTCTGCCCCCATGAATTTAAGGAGTGCATGCTCAGTAGAAAACTCATCAACAAGAACGACACTTGGTTGGTCCCAATCTATGAGTTCGGGGTGAGCAAGGGGGAGGTCTATGAGATATAAGGATAATTGGAAAAGCATAGAGGCTCCAAGGATTATTTTATCAAGGAAAATATCGTCGTAAGCTTTCTTTTCAACTTCCTTAGGGATGTCTTCAACCTCAATGAGAGTGTTTTGGATGTTCATAAAGGTGCGGACCTCTTTTGTAGTTACCCTAGTTGTGGGGATTCCATAGCCCAAGCCTTTGGTTTTTTTCCCTTGATGTGCTTCTATAGGCTATCTTATACCTGATTCTTGGCAGCCTAAACCACCTCCTTGATAATCCCATTGCTCTGTGGCCAAGCGATGTGACCAGGGATATTTTTGTTTAAAGTGATCAAGAAGTGCTTCACTTTTAGGAGGTGGCTCTGTGTATAGCCATGTGTTAGTGTATTGTGCATTTTCTGCTCCATCAAGGATAACTTTGGTGACAAATGTGGTAGGGCCCAGTTGGTGAAGTCGAGAGGTGTTTTTGGTATAGACCCTTGATGTGTCAGGCGTCCTTGAGTATGTGGATCAAGTGGTAGAGCACCTATAACACAAGCATCTATGAGACTATACTCGCCACAACCTTGGTATTTGATCTTAACAATGGAAAGAGTGGAGTCTTAAATGGTGTCCGGATCGTGGCAAGTGCTAGAGGAACTAGTTGTGGTGGTGCCAATTTTGATCCCAAGACAGTGATTGGTGTATGAAGCTTCAACTGCATTGCAATAAACAAAGGGTTCAGGATCTACATGGTTGGTTATCTCAGTGCCATTATGTAGGAATTTGACACACTGATGATATGTGGATGGAACGGCCTTCATGGCATGAATCCATGGGCGATCGAGGAGGATGTTATATGGAAGGTTAAGATCAACTACGTGACAGAGTGTTTCTTGAGTGGTTGGGTTGAATCTGATAGGGAGCAAGATGGTTCCTTCAATAGTACGTTCCAAATTGTCATATGCCTTGATGGTGATCACCTCATTGATGATATCTACTTTAGTATATCCTGCTTGTTTGATGAACTTTAGAGTACATAGGTTTAGAACCGATCCATTATCTATCATGACACGTTTAACTGCAAAGTCAGAAACCATGACATCTATGCAAAGTGGGAGGATGTGATCAAGTTCAACTATTAGGATATCAGTGGTTTTGAAGGATAAGGCACATGAGGCTGAAAGATGGCCAACCAAGTTGCAAAACTTAGTGGCATTTATGTTGGAGGGGACGCGTGACTCACATAGAGTGCTGTCAAGGATTTCTTGATAAAGTGGGCTTGTCTGTAAGAGATCCAGGATGGAGATCTGGACCGGCATGTTTCCAAGGTGTTCCAAGATGTTATACTATGGCCCTAGTGAAGTTGATTCTGATGGAGATGCTCGAGATGGAGGTGGTCATGCTGATGGTGGTCTGATTTGTGTAGATATAGGTGGACTAGCTATATTGAGTCACGTTTGGCGGGTAGCAACTGCACACTGGGTGTCAAGGCTTTTGATATTTATGATGTTGATGGATGGCTCAACTTGTGATATGCAACCAATTAAGCTACCATAGTCTAAGTACGTTGAAGTATAATTCTGAGACATATCTCGGTTGTCACCTTGTTTACCTAGAGTGTTGTTAGGTTTGTTGACAGGAGGGTTTGCAGGTGCCTTTCCTAGGCTCATGTTGTGAGGAGGGAAAGCATTTTGATACATCATTAATCTTGCATTGGGTGAGGGTTGTGTCCCCACTTTGATCTCCTTCCAATCAATGAGGTCTTTTACATAATCCTTAAGTTGCATGCATTTAAGGGTAGTGTGCCCTTTGACACGATGGAATTTGCAATATTCATTATCCTTGTACCAGGATGCTCTAGACTAAATGGGCTCCAAGGGTTATGTTTTTGGATACTGAACAAGGTTATCCTTGGCTAATTTTTTGAAGATTGCATCAAGAGGTTCCTCCAATGGGGTGTATGTCTATGGTTGCCTCTAAACATGGGTTTTACTACCTACTGACAGTGTGACGACATTAGTTTGATTTTGATGTGCAAGTACTTGCTCATGAGTTTGTATGGGTGGCTGGTGATACACAGGGGTTTGCTATTGATAAGATTATTGTTGGAAAAATATGGTGGGAACATTGGTAGCCACCCCAAAAATATGGATCTTTCGAGTATCAGTGGCAACATCTGTCACGGTATTCTTGTTTTTGTTCCAATATCGAGTTTTTTCATTGCTTGGACCTCAGTCCTGGGTGTTTTCTTTGTACAATTTGATGATGCCATCCTTACTGAGGCCTTGCTCGAGGCTCATTCCTTTTTCTTTGATGTCCTTGTATGTTTGAAAATATTTCATAACCATATGATGAGCGAGGCTAGGGTGTGCATTGTTTATGAACATCTTGTCCTTGATTGATGCTTTGAGTTTGATTTAGATTTTAGTGTGCACTTAGTGTTGATTTTGAACCTTTTGAAATGGAAACTTGAAGTTCTTTTTAAATTCCCAAAAATGAAGTGTTCCTAACTTTGCATGAATGCATCTAAAACCTTGATGTTGCAAGGATGCAAATGATTGGATTGGTTTAGTTTCACTTGTTAAAAGGCTTTTTTTTTTTTTTTGCAAATTTTTAGTTTTTAATGGATTTAAGTATGATTTAGGGGTTTATTTTAAGCACTAAAAAGAAGTGTGTATGATTTTGCTTTCTTCAAAAAAAAATGGCCAAGATCTCCCACAAGAAGAAGAAGAAGAAGTAGATGGAATAAGAAGAATATAGACAAGAAGAGGAAGAAGAATTCCAAGTGCTTTGTCCACCTATAAGCTTGAAAAATCTGCAAACACTATGAGATAGATTATGAGTTTCTTTGTCTTTTTCATGCTCATGTGGACCTACAAAACCAATTTATACAATCCTACCAATCACAAAAATAAACAAAATTAGCCAAAATTAGAAAATGACATACAAAACTTGACTAAAAAAGCTAATGAAGATGACCCATGCGGGGTCCCACCGAGTGTGCCAAAATGTATATGAGCAATGTTAGTATGCTAATAGAAACCAAATTTAAATAAAAGCTTCTACAAACTAAACAAAATTCATAAACTTCAAGATAGACTAAGATGAGCTCTCAATTAAGAATATGAGCCATTAATGGGCTCTCTCAATAAGAAGCTCTCTTGTTGAGTGGCTTTGTCTAAATAGATAGGATGTATGCTCAAGCTTATGCTTCAAAAAGGGCTTCAAATGGAGTTGGAATTTGGGTGTGAGTGTATAGTTTTGATGTAAAATAGCTTCTTAAAATGGCATTATGACTTTACTTCATGGATTGTGTTATTTTGCAAAGGGGAAGGATCCAATTTATAGGCAAGAGGCTTGAGGGATTGAGGGCTAAGATGCAAGGATGGGAAAAAGCTCATGGAGGGCTCAGATTGCATGAGAAGAGAGCACATGGATTGTGCTTCCTTACAGCCAATCAGGGAGTGACACATGTCACAGGGTGAGAGGATGGAGGAAAGGGGAAGGATGAGTCAACAAAGGAGGCTCAAGGGATAAAATCTTCATAAAGATCCTCGTAATGGCTTGTAAGAGCAATAAAAGGGGTTGGAAGAGTCATTTATGACCTTGTGGGCTTCATAAAGTTTTATGGTTGAGATATTTTGAGGGAGATGAGAGAAATTTTGACTTGGGCTTGATTAGGAAGGTTTTAAGCTTGCTTAGGCTTGTGAAAATTTTTAGAGGATGGATTGGGATGGTTTAGGATTAGCTTAGGGATAGGCAAGTGGATGGCATTTAATGAGGGTGGGTGAAGGAGGAGATATTTGTTAACTTTGGCTTGGGTTAGTAAGTCTCAACCCATGTTTAAAGAATGTGACAAGGTTAGGAGGGGATTAGGATTAGGTTTAAAGACATCTTCTAGAAGAGTCTAGACTTTGGATGAGGATAAAGACTTTCTAGAATAGTCTAGAATTTTCTAGGATGAGGATGAAGACTTTCTAGAAGAGTCTAGAACTTCTTAGGATGAGGATAAATTAGATTTTTAAGAAATAAATAAAGTTTTATTTATTTTAAGGGTTTGGGTTGAGGAGATATTTATTAAAATTTTTTTAATAAACATGAGGATTAATATTTAATCTTAATTAAATATTTTGAGTTGGGATTAGGGGTAGGAAATGATGGGATTAGCCTTTAATCAAAATTAAAGAAGGATTAGAAGATTTTGGAAGAGGTTAGTGGTCTTAAGGAAATTGGCCAAGTTTTGGGCAAAAAATAATTTTTTTATTTATTTTGGGTTTTTTGGTCAATTTATTAATTAAATAATTAATAAATAAGGAAATAATGTTTAAATAAGATTTAAACATTTTTGGGAGGGATTCCTTAATTAAATATTTTTAATTAAGATAAAGGGATTTAATGGCACAAAAATAAATAAATTAATTAAATAATTAATTAATTAATAAATGATGATGTCATCAAGAATTTTTCAGAAAATAAAAATACTTTATTTTCTAAAAGTTTTTAGGTGTCTACATTTTGCCCCTCTTTGATGTGATGCTGCAAGTGGCATGGCATCAAAGATAAGAAAATAAGATGCCCAAGGCTAGAGCAGAAGAGGAGAGAATGGACTATGGGAGAGAAAGTGAGGCTCGACGACTTCTTGAAAAGTACAAGAATCTGAGATGAGTAAGAAGACTTAGATTGGCAAAGAGAAGGGGCTGAATTAGCTCAAACTCTCACTATGGGAGAATGATAAAGGAGAATCAGATGCACAAGAGGAAGCAAGCTTAAGACTTTAGGGAAGGTGGAGGATGAAAGAGCAGAGCGCTATAAAAAGGAATCTAGGATAGGGAGATGGATGAGGGGATTATAAAGCTGATGCAATAGGATTTCAAAGAGTCAGATTGGTGGAAGATGGGTTTCGAAGATCCCTAGGACTAGGATTGTGGATCTCGAAAGATGAGGCTTGGTGGATTGATTTGGATTGGTGGATCCCTAAGACTAGGATTGTGGATCCCTAAAGCTAAAGGTGAGGAGTGATTCAAAGAGATATTGATGCATAAGCTAGGGTAGGAGAGACGGATGCTGGATATGGATGGGGGATAATGGAGATGAAGGGAAACCATTGAAGCTTTTTTGAGCAGGGGGATACTTCAAAGAGAAGTACCACCATGTAGTTGAGCACTAGATTTGCTATAGGACTGTTGGTTAATTGCCAAGGTTACCAAGAACATCAAGGCCGTGTCACCAACCATCCAGAGGACTAACAGACTGACTCAAAAAAAACACACAAGGATTGCCCCAATATCACACATGAAACTCGGAGGAAATAGTGTGGAACCGACACTGGGTAACCCACAAGCAAAAAAAAACAAACGAAAGACTTGATCAAAACCGTACGCTCAGAGTGCCCCATTCATAGCATACCATGATATGGAAGATCATGGCAACCTTGAGGAGGGAACAAAAATATTGCTTGGAAAAGATACTTCAAGACCCAAAAAGAAAGATTCCAAATCAAAAGAAAGTGAAAATCCAAAAGAGAATTGTTTGCCAATGAGATGGGTAGGACGAGGTACTAACAGATCAAGATCAGACATGAGAAAAGCTATATCCTACAAGGATCTATCGGACATCACCTAAGCCGATGGATCTGGGTGAGTGATGCCTCTGGCAAGCTGAACTAAGAAGGATAACACTTTGGTGACAGGAGATCTAGCTAAAGGATGCATTGGAATAGCTAACCAAGATGTGCAATGTGTGCAAGATGCTAATCAAAGAGGAACTGACACAAAAGTTGGATAGATACAATGGTACTAAGCTAAAGAGGATGTACAAGTTGACGGACCAAGATATTTACAAGCTGAAGCTAACCAAGATAGTTACAAGCAAGCAAAAACTCAAGATGATAGGATAGCGGGATGGCTCAAGTTGGTGCAAGATGCAGAAGCTAAGGATGAGTTGATAGCGTAAGATATGGATGTGCAAGGATGCATCCAATGATGATGATAGATCTGTGACCAAGGATGGGGACAATGCTAGGGTTGGTGGTAGCTGAGCTGATAGATGGTGCTAGAGTGAATGGCTAATGAGAGGATGACATTGGATTTGCATGAGGATAGCCTAGAGCGAGATACCAATGACAATGGAGGATGGACAAGACAAGATCTCCAAGGAATATAGTGCCCCCAGTCAGAAGATGACATGTGAAAGGAGGTCTTACGATGGATGTGATAGGATTGAAGCTAGGATGGAAAAGCTAAAGGCGCTAGGGAGATGGATGATAACTGGGATGATGGGGTGAGGTTGCAAAAGATAAGTAGATAGCGATAGATAAAAGCTGGAGGATGAAAGATAGGTGGATAAATTGGAAGATGGAGCTGGATGGCAAGATGTGACCAAAAGCATGAGGATGATAGGCTAAGCTGGGGATGGCTGGATTACGCATGACGCTTGTTTGCCAAGTTTTCATCATGGTACTTGTCCAAGGCGCTTGAATTGCCAAGTTTTCACCAGTGGACGCTTTACTTTACATTACTTTTTTTTGACTTTTTGACTTTGGACTTAGCTAGAATTATTTTGGCTTTCTTCAGCTATTTTTGGCTCATAGATGTTGGTAGGATGGATGAAAAAGGATTGGATTGAACAAGTGGAAAGGTGGGTGGGAGTTTGACAGATAATGGATGCGAAGACATAAGGCTTGTGGGTAAATGGATGAGGAAAATGGAAAGATCATCATTGGCACACACCTTAAGAGGTGATAAAGTAGTGGGAAAGATGGTTTTGAGCGAGGTTGAGGAGAAAATGGAGGAAGAGAAAGATAAGGACTAAAAGTAGAGTTGAAAGATGGAGGATGGGAAATTTAGGATAAGAAGCATATGGACTAAAAGTGGATTGGGGGGATGAAGGATGCTTATATGGGGATTTGGATGAAGGATGGATGGATGAAGCTTTTTGAGTAGCATGAATGGATGCCAATTGAGATTTTTCTTTGAGATGCATTTCTTTTATGAGCATCTTGGGTATCCACATGATTTTTGACTTTTTTAGCTTGGGCTTTTGTGGCCTCTTGACTTTTTCTTTGATTGGGATTAAATGTTTCTTGTTTTGAACATGTATTTTAGAAGGGACATGTTGAGACTTGGATTTTTGTGGATTTTTGGATTTATGCTTTTGTATTTTGGCATCCAATATGCTTCTATTAGCCATGGGATGGGAACAAGAGCATGGAGGAGATGGAGGGATAATTGATGGAGTGATAGGGTTTAAAGGTTGGAAGGGATTCAAGGGTGAGTGCCTTTGATGATCTAGTTGGTGGATTTGAGGGGATGGAAGGATAGATTGGAACATAGGATATGGATGGATATAATTGCCCAAAATGGATGGAGGGAAGGAAGGATATGGGCCCAAAATAGATGGAAACGGCGAAGGTGTAGGTCCCAAAATAGATGGAGGGGATAAAGGATTCATATTAGGTATGTAAGGACCCAAAATGGATGGAAAGGGTGTGGGATTTAGATAAGGGATATATGGACCCAAAATGGCGGGTTGGAGATAAGGAGTAGGATGAGGGCCCAAAATAGATGCGGAATAAGATGGATGGGAACTTTGGGGTGGAGATGGAAGGACTTGGGACCATGCAAGAATAGCAGGGATACCAACATCTAGAAATACATTTTCATTTCTTTTTTCAATATGATGTTCATTATTTGGAACACAAGATGTGAGTCCATTACTAGTTGAAGGAGTTGGAGCTTCGGATATGATAATTAGTTCTTTTTCAATGGATCTATCATCATGCATTATGGTAGATGTATGATCATGAAGCAAAGGAGATAGGAGGATAGGATCTTGATTTGGGTGGGCTGAGGGAAAGGGATCTTGAGATGGAGTAAGTAAGATGGTAGGATTTAGATATGGAGGGGATGGTAAAAGTGGATCATGTAGGGGAATAAGTGGGATGGTGGGATCTGCTATTCTGTCGGAGGATATTTCAACATGCTTTTGGACAAGATCTTGACAGGAATGGATGAGAGTGGATGCATGAAGTTCATTATATGGGATTTGGATAATGCTTGGAGGAGGAGATGTGGATGGGATTTGGAGCAATTCGATGAGTGGTGGGAATTTGAAGCTTGCGGGAAGTGGAAGGATTTTAAGCAATTTGATGGATGGTATGGGGATGATAGCTATGGGAGATGGGGGTGATATTATAGATGAGGAAGCTTCATCACTGACTACTTCACATGGTTGGATTAGATGACATGGCTTATCGACTGTTGGAGGCGGCTTTTCTTGTATTTCCTCTAGGAGATTCCTTGGAGACTCGTGTGTTGGAGGTGGAGGTGGATTGACAGGAATAGCTAGTGTGATGGGGGTGGAAGATTGGAAGCTTGGTTGATTGGGTGATGGAGGAGAAGTTGGGATATCAGATGGCATGACTAGATAGTTTGCAAGAATGCATGGATTTTGTGGGATGCTTGGGGGAATATTTATAAGGCTTTCAATATACCCGTCATAGTCAACAAGATTTTCATCATCATTGGAATAGGAGGTGGTGGGAGCAAGGACAATATGACCAAACACATCATGATAGGTTTGGGATTTCATGTTTTGATGATGAGTCGGATGGGGATGGGGTCTTGCATATGGATGAACATGGAAGCTCATGGTTGGATTTGGATTAAGCGCAAATTTTGGATTGGCTGATGAAGGATTTCCTAGGGAGAGTCAAAGCTGTATGAAAGACCTAAGGAGGATTGGCTGGAGATTTTTGGCTTTCTTGTGGATGGAAGACTTCAAGGGCATGCTATCAAAAAGTGAGAGTTTTTCTTTCCTATGCACTGGATTGGTGGAGATTGTGTCAACTTAAGGATAGACTACTGATCCTATGGGCATGACACGAGATTGACCACTTGTGGATCCCAACCTTTAGCTCAAG
The DNA here is from genome assembly GCA_028749045.1 of Cupressus sempervirens. Lineage (NCBI taxonomy): Eukaryota > Viridiplantae > Streptophyta > Pinopsida > Cupressales > Cupressaceae > Cupressus > Cupressus sempervirens. Next base: position 341,041,889 of record CM053785.1, read on the forward strand.
GTGATGAGGGATAACAAGTGACAAAGCTAGATTACCCTAGACAAAGCTCTGTCAAAGGGATAACCTTGGTGAGGCTGGTGGATTGGTCGGATTGATTGGATAGCAAATTCTAGTAGAATGACAACAGCTCTCTAAAGGCTTGGGTGTGATTTTGGATTGGGTTGCTAGCTGGCTAGGGGGATGATTTGGATGGACTTTGGATTTGGGATTGTTCTAAAGAAAGGAACTAGATAGATTCGGTTGCAGCGAGGGAGCTTGGATGATTTTTTGATGAGGCAGTGACTATGCTAAGTATGCCTTGAGTTGGGAGATTTTTGTTTTTTTGGGATTTTGACCAAAGTTGGCAAACATTCATTCAAAAGCTATGAACAAACAAGCAGACAAAATTTTGGAGCAAGCACGTCAAACACACCAACATCCTAGGAAGCTTTCTACAAGGATGAAATTTGTTATAGCTAGGGAGTCCTCAATGTACGCAAGGTACGCAAGGCCCAAATCCATAGATGAAACCAAAAAGATGTCACACAGCCGAGAGGAGCGGTAACCCACTTCTCCTCTTTCACTTCTCAAGGGTATAAAGTTCTTTGAGGCTTAGCCTGGGTGACAAAATCTTGATTCCAAGAGAGGTGTCTTTGGATTCACCTCCCAATTTTTATACTCTATCGAAACGTTGGAGTTGAGGTCGTCCCAAGGGGTGATGAAATCCCCGAGCAGGCCTCTTAAAAAGTGTAAAACAAGACCACATACATGATCTTGGGCTTTAAAAGACACACATTTATTCCAATTGATGATTTAGATTTTGTAAGCTATGATTGAAGACACTTGTGATTATGGCATACAATGTTCATTCCAATTTGACAGCATCGTCAGCATAATGAAAGTCGAGAGATCGTCAACATAAGAAATACGAGAGTCATTGAAAATGCATCCAAACCATGCAATGTTCATTGATTGTTAGGCATTCAAGATTGAGTGTGAGTTTGTTTCAAGCCCAAAACAAAGATGTGTGAAACTCGATTGCCAAGCGCGCACCCGGAGGCCCTCCACGTCAAGATTTGTCCAGTTTTTATGCCCAAATGAAGTGTCATCGAGATTAATGCGCATTCAAGGAATTTTCTAACTTAGAAAAACCACTAAAGACCCAAGTGAGTGGAGTTTGATCTTTGTGGAGCACTTAACACCCTCTTAGGTAGACCCATCCCCATAGATGGCGCTGAGATTGCAACCACTGGTTAAATTGATGGGTGATTAAAGAGGGTGAGTCCGACTACAAACTTACTAAAAGCATCTTTATTAGTTTTTATAACTTAGAAGATTTAAAAAATGTGGATTCTTTTTATGCCCCAAAAGATGATTATTTGATCTATGGCATTCAAGATTGGATTTTTTGTTTTAAAAAAAAATAAATAATAAAAAAAAAAAAAAAAAAAAAAACACTTGATTTTAATCCATGGCACTCAAGAGTGATTTTAGCAACATGCATTCAAAGCCAAGTGATTAAACATTCAAGTTTTTTCCTTTGAGCATTAAAGTTTGAGATTTTGTGTGTTGTTTTAAGAACTTTGAAGTGCTTTGTTTTAACCTTAGATCATTCAAGATTGTTTTGGACTCAAAAGTGAAAATGACTCTTTAGACTTTGGTTTTCATTCAAGATTTTGTGTTATAGTTTGCATATTTTAAGCCCAAAAATGATATTCCTAGATTGTTTTGATGCATGAAAAACCTAAGAAACATTCAAGATTTTGCAACAAGACATTTGTTTGGAACAAATAACAAAGCTTTTTAGGACAATTTTGGCAACCATTTAGGACTCTTAGTTTTCATGAGATTTTTAAAACAACTTTAAAATATTTGCAAATGAGGTTCATTTTATCCTTGATTGATGCTTTGAGTTTGATTTAGATTTTAGTGTGCACTTAGTGTTGATTTTGAACCTTTTGAAATGGAAACTTGAAGTTCTTTTTAAATTTCCAAAAATGAAGTGTTCCTAACTTTGCATGAATGCATCTAAAACCTTGATGTTGCAAGGATGCAAATGATTGGATTGGTTTAGTTTCACTTGTTAAAAGGCTTTTTTTTTTTTTTTTTGCAAATTTTTAGTTTTTAATGGATTTAAGTATGATTTAGGGGTTCATTTTAAGCACTAAAAAGAAGTGTGTATGATTTTGCTTCCTTAAAAAAAAAAAGACCGAGATCTCCCACAAGAAGAAGAAGAAGAAGTAGATGGAATAAGAAGAATATAGACAAGAAGAGGAAGAAGAATTCCAAGTGCTTTGTCCACCTATAAGCTTGAAAAATCTGCAAACACTATGAGATAGATTATGAGTTCCTTTGTCTTTTTCATGCTCACGTGGACCTACAAAACAAATTTATACAATCCTAACTCACAAAAACAAACAAAATTAGCCAAAATTAGCAAATGACATACAAAACTTGACTAAAAAAGCTAATGAAGATGACCCATGCGGGGTCCCACCGGGCGTGCCAAAATGTATATGAGCAATGCTAGTATGCTTATAGAAACCAAATTTAAATAAAAGCTTCTACAAACTAAAAAAAATTCATAAACTTCAAATAGACTAAGATGAGCTCTCAATTAAGAATATGAGCCATTAATGGGCTCTCTCAATAAGAAGCTCTCTTGTTGAGTGGCTTTGTCTAAATAGATAGGATGTATGCTCAAGCTTATGCTTCAAAAAGGGCTTCAAATGGAGTTGGAATTTGGGTGTGAGTGTATAGTTTTGATGTAAAATGGCTTCTTAAAATGACATTATGACTTTACTTCATGGATTGTGTTATTTTTCAAAGGGGAAGGATCCAATTTATAGGCAAGAGGCTTGAGGGATTGAGGGCTAAGATGCAAGGATGGGAAAAAGCTCATGGAGGGCTCAGATTGCATGAGAAGAGAGCACATGGATTGTGCTTCCTTACATCCAATCAGGGAGTGACACATGTCACAAGGTGAGAGGATGGAGGAAAGGAGAAGGATGAGTCAACAAAGGAGGCTCAAGGGATAAAATCTTCATAAAGACCCTGATAATGGCTTGTAAGAGCAATAAAAGGGGTTGGAAGAGTCATTTATGACCTTGTGGGCTTCATAAAGTTTTATGGTTGAGATATTTTGAGGGAGATGAGAGGAATTTTGACTTGGGCTTGATTAGGAAGGTTTTAAGCTTGCTTAGGCTTGTGCAAATGATTAGAGGATGGATTGGGATGGTTTAGGATTAGGTTAGGAATAGGCAAGTGGATGGCATTTAATGAGGGTGGGTGAAGGAGGAGATATTTGTTAACTTTGGCTTGGGTTAGTAAGTCTTAACCCATGTTTAAAGAATGTGACAAGGTTAGGAGGGGATTAGGATTAGGTTTAAAGACATCTTCTAGAAGAGTCTAGACTTTGGATGAGGATAAAGACTTTCTAGAATAGTCTAGAATTTCCTAAGATGAGGATGAAGACTTTCTAGAAGAGTCTAGAACTTCTTAGGATGAGGATAAATTAAATTTTTAAAAAATAAATAAAGTTTTATTTATTTCAAGGGTTTGGGTTGAGGAGATATTTATTAAAACTTTTTCAATAAACATGAGGATTAATATTTAATCTTAATTAAATATTTTGAGTTGGGATCAGGAGTAGGAAATGATGGGATTAGCCTTTAATCAAAATTAAAGAAGGATTAGAAGATTTTGGAAGAGGTTAGTGGTCTTAAGGAAATTGGCCAAGTTTTGGGCAAAAAATAAATTTTTTATTTATTTTGGGTTTTTTGGTCAATTTATTAATTAAATAATTAATAAATAAGGAAATTATGTCTAAATAAGATTTAAACATTTTTGGGAGGGATTCCTTAATTAAATATTTTTAATTAAGATAAAGGGATTTAATGGCACAAAAATAAATAAATTAATTAAATAATTAATTAATGAATAAATGATGATGTCATCAGGAATTTTTCAGAAAATAAAAATACTTTATTTTCTAAAGGTTTTTAGGTGTCTACAATACCTTTTGGACCTTGGGTTGGAATCATGAATCAATTGAGAAATAATAGGTTTTAGACTTCAAAATTAATTTGTCTAACTATCTTCTAGGCAAGCACAATATGTGACATTTTCGGTCAAGTAGGTTGATAGCAAAAGGTATTTTGAAAAGAGTAACTTTTGGATTTTGGAACAAAGGGTTTGTGGGTAACTAGACTTTGTGGGGTATGTTTGGGGATTTCTAGATAACAAGTATGGATAATGGTAAAACCAAGCTGAACAAACGTTGTTGCGAGTGGGCTTGCTAATAACAATTTTTCATGTGGGAAGGTGAGGTCTCTCAAAGATAAATTGTGATATTTTCAGTCAAGTAATGTAGATGGGAAAGTATTTTTGAAAAAGAGCAAGACTTTGGACTAAAAAGGGATTTTGTGACTAGGAGCTACTTAGTGATCATTGGTGTGTTTTGAAAGAACAAGTATAACTTTTAAGACAAATGGACAGATTAGACCAACAAGACAAATAGCTGTTGTGAATGGACTTGCTAACAACTTTTGTTTGAGGTGACAAAGGTAAAACTTTATCATACGGGGATAAATGAGTAACCAATTTCTCAAAGGACAAAGCAACTTTGAGAAATACAAACAATTGCTCTCTTTAGCAAAAGGATTTTTCGATAGTAACCACTAAATTGTGTATGTTCAACAAATTTTTTTCACAGGTCTTAAGCACAAATTTAAGATAGTTCAAACACACACTTTATCCCTACAATTAGAATTTGATTGTCATATGTTATTCAACGACCCATAGCTTGATGTCTCCTGGTTCTAGTGCAATATTTCCCTCTAATCGAAGAGGTGAGTCGATACAAGAGTCAATTGACAAAGGATACACATCAGAGAACCTTCAAGGCATGACAAATAGAAGTTCCCCTTCTACGGGAACAATGATCCTTGGAGATGAAACCCAAGTGGCCTTATGCCTTTACCAGGGGAGTACAATGGTGAGTAATCTCGAGGGATGCTATTTCCCTTGCACCATGAATAACATACCATGAAAGAAAGCGAGATACTTTAGACTAAGAGGGTTGTAAATGGGTCCGTGGAGTCTCTGCAATAGTTGTTACTAGCTATGATCTACTTAAGGGTCTATTCCAGACATGCTGAAATCATGGGAAAGTTTTCTCACCTTAGGCTACCCCTAGAAACATGTTGCTCAAACTAAAGAGATGGAGCGAGAAGGTTTACCCTTCTCCTCATTTATATACCAGCCAAACTATTTACCTATTTGAGCTTCTCACCAAAGGGGATGCACTTCCCAGAGGTGGATGAACTCGCTAGAAACACCCCTAGGTTGTTGTGGATGATCTTGCTAACAACTTTTTATACATGCATCACATACTTTAATGGTCTTACTTTGCATGAAAAGGGAGAAGTCTAAGATGCATGAAAATGGACAATCTCAAAACAAGCAAGACATGGGGTTCATTGCTATTTGGACACTTTAATGCTCTATTCTATGAATTTTTGAAAACACATATGTTTAGCATATAAGATTTATTCCAAATTCACAACTTCACCAACAAAAGTAAATCGAGTCAACAAAAGGGAAATCTCATGCCAAAGCTTCAAACAAGAGGGAATAAGAGCATTTTAAACCTTTAAGACATTCAAGATTTGATGAAGTTTATTTTAAGCTCCAAATTTGAAGTGTTTGCACATAATGTTCTTTAACATCTTAAAATCAAGTGTTCATCGCAATGGTTAATTATAATCACTAATCATTCATTTCATGAAAAAAGCAAGATTTTTTCAATTTTAAGTCATTCAAAAGATGATTATGATGATAAAACCTGTAGAAAACACATCAGCATGAAACATGTAATGAAAAACTATAAAAAATTTGAATAAAACAAACCACAGTGTGAACCTACGAGTTTAAGAAGCGATCCCGCTGGTGCAGGAACGCGAAAAATTATCGCAGGAATGTAGGACAAAAATTGGTGAAAATAGTGAAATTTAGGTCGCGGATAAAAAAACACAGAGTGATCTCGTAGGGTAAGACAGTGATCCCATAGGTGCAGGAATGAGTAAAAGTTCAACAGGAATGTGGGGAAAATCACTAGTGAAAATTGAACATTTCGGTCGTGGGTTCAAAATGCAGTGCGATCCCTTGGGTATAATTCTGAACATTCTTGTAGGCAAATACTTCAGTGGGTTTGAGAGGTCAATGAAAAAGAATCAGTTTGAAGGTTTGACTGGTCAATGATTGCATATCCACATTAAAATGTTGTGATCCCACTAGTTTTTATTGCATTCCCACAAGAGGAAATACTGGTAGGGATGCAAAGCTGCTTTAGGCACGTGGTGTCAACGACAAGGTCTGAACTATGAAATCGCAGTCGCAGGTTCGCGTTCCTGTTGGCTAATGGTAGCATTCTCGTGGTCGTGAGATCATGTTCCTAGGGTCATGGATCAAGTCTATTTTTAAGTCTTTAAAAATAGAAAATGATTAGGTGGTTGTGAGGGCATTTCCAAAAGATTGACTTGTGTACTTGCAACAATGTTAGCAAACCACTTGCAAAAACCCATAAGCAAACAAGGTTAATTTGGTTAGTTAACACAAAAAACTAAAAAATTGATTAGATTGACCCAAATGCGGGGTCCCACTAGGCATGCCAAAATGTATCACCTATGTTTTAGTAGTGTAAAATGAACACTAATCTATAAAAAGCATTCTCAATACTAAAATCAAGTAAACACTTAAGATAGGACCAAAGAAGACAAAATTGAGGAAAGTAGACCAAAGATGGTAAACTCCTCAAGTGCTTCTCATGATTAGGAAGCTATGTCCTTGATGAGAGGGGATGTATGCTCACGTTGTGCTCAAGCTCCAAGTGGATGGGTGATAATCAAATATGGGTGTGGATGAAGGTTTCAACAATGGAGGTATAGAGGGATTTCAGTATTATAATGGTATTTTGGTAGTTTATGAGCTGTCAAAATAGCATTATAACTTTGCATGGAAGGTGGATGATCTTGTGAAGGGAGGAGGTTCAATTTATAGGCCAAGGGTTGGAGAAATGAAGGGCTAAGATGTCAAGATGATGAGATGGTGAGGGAGGGTCAAGATGCACTCAAAAGGGAGCACAAAGATTGTGCTAGTTTAGCACCAATAGGGAGTTGACACTTGTCACAAGGAGGCTAAGTGTGAGAGGATAGGATAAGAGTTGGTCAAAGGCTTGATGATGGTGGTTGAGTATATAAGAATCATGTAAGAGATGTAAATGAGGATGGGAGAGGTGTAAGAGATGTGTAAGGGTCATTTATGTTGGAGGGTGAGGGGAGAATATATTTGTTGACTTTGGCTTGGGTTAGCAAGTCTTAACCCATGTTTATGATTGTGCACATGATTAGAAGAGGATTTAGGATTAGCTTAGAAGGGGGGTTAAGGGTGAGTGATTGAGCTTTGATGGGATGGGTTAGTTAGGAGGCTAAGTGAGGTTAGTATGGGTGAATGGGTTGGATTAGGGGTTAGGATAGGATTTTAGATATTTTATTTTATTGTTTTATCCTACATCTCTCTACATTTAAATAATCATCAAAATCAAAATGTCATTTATCTATTTATCATAAATCATCATGATCACCTTTCTGCATATCATAATCATTTACCTCATAAAGCATCATAATCAAATTAATGTTTATCTATAAACCAAAAATCATCAGAATTAAATTAACATTTAGCATCACATCAAAAATCTAATATTATCATGTCATAAAACTGCATCCATATGTTTTCAAACATTTCTTACACAATAACTAGTTCTAAGTGCATATAATAATGTAAAACATTACTACTAAAGTATCAAAATGCGTAGATAAAATAATCCATTATCCATCAAGTCTCAAATAACTATCAAAATATCAAGGTCTCAAGTAAAGTGTAAATAAAACATCCATGCTATGATGGGTTGGGGTGAGGCCTCTCAAATATATACCTTCTTAGGTGTTTCCTTAGTTCCTAAATTTACCTCCTCTAGGTCTTTAGCATCATATTTACTGGCATCAATTTGTGACCTATCTTGGTTGTCAAAAACAGTTTCTAAAACAACTAAACACTTTGGAATTTTGTTTGTTTTCAATTGCACAACTTCTTGCCCAAAAACAATATCTTTCCCATTTATATTTTCTACATAAGCTGCACAATCAATTTCTTGCCCTGACAACACATTTTCACAATTCAAAAATCTTAGAATGATCTTATCATCTTCAAATACTTGCCAATTCTGAACATTATCTGGAACAAAGGGCCTAGTTTGAATCTCAACATTAGATATACCAGCAAATGTAATGTCATCAAGCTTTATTTCTATATTTTCTAGCAAATATGCCATCTTGTTGTTAGTCCTATCTTTCCAAACTATCCCAAATGCATCAAAATGTTCAATCATGTCCCATATAGCATTTCTATATTGTTTTAATCTTTTATTTTTAGACACATAAACATTTCTTACTTAGGATACAACCAATTCAGAATCTCCTATAACATGTAAATATTTTATCCCATGCTTGTGAGCTAGTCTAAGTCCTAACAACAAAGCCTCATATTCTTCTATATTGTTAGTACAAGGGAAACTCAATGTAAAAGAGAATTTGTATGTTGCCCTAACAGGAGATATCAATAGAATACCTACACTTGATCCATCCTTGCAGCAAGCACCATCAAAGAACATAGCCCATAGATCACCTTTTTCTGTCTTTGTGTCAACTTCTATTTCCATCTGAGATTTATGCTTGCCTTTCTTCCAAGTCAGAACCTCAGCTTATAATTCATTGATATCTGTATCCACAAAGTTTGTAATATCATCCTCTATCTCCTCTTCTATCATATATATACTCTTAGTTTCTCTATATATTTTTACCAAATTCCCCTCAATGTTGAAAGTAGCAAATGATAAATCACATTGCAAACTCCCTCCCATAGCAGTACTCCACTTTCTAGACAACAACATGCCATACTGAGGTGGAATGTCAACAACCAACACACTCATAGTAAGCTCTTTGTCTGGATAGGCTATCAATCTATAGGGTAAAGCATTAATAGTACCTATGACTGTCACTTCTCTTTTATCCAGATCACAACATCTTCCCTGAGTAGTATCAACCTTCAGGCCTAATTCCTTCATTATTTCAAAAGGCATAACAATATTGAAAGCACAAGAATCAATTATGCAATTTTTCAATGTTTTACCATTTTCTAAAATACTCAAGAAAAATGGCTCAACACTTCCCAAACATTGATTTATAGAGCTATCCAAAAACATCTGAGGAATTTGAGACACAACTACTTCAGTTTCTTTGTCTTTCACCTTTTCTTTATTTCCCTTTTTTTTATTATGATTTTCATTACAATCATGTCTTACCTCTTTATTAGTATCTCTCAACCATGCTATGGCTTTAGTTTGGTGTTTAGGGATTCTTAATAATTCAAACAAAGGGACCTTGACAATGATTTGTGATAACACAGTATTCATATCTATAGAATAATTAGATGGTCCATCAATAACCATACTTCTTTTCTCATGATATTTATCCAAAATGTTTATAGCACCTTGATGATTCTTGTCATTTATAGTGATCAATTTTGGTACCTTATCATCTAACTTCTTGGGAACATTATTTGGGAGCTCATTTGGTTCCCATTTTTTACTAGTAATTTTAACCTTCACTACAGGGATTTCTTTAGGCTTCACAACTTCCCCTTTTTTAAAGATTAACCCCTTTTATAAACATACTAGCCACCTTGTCATTACCCTCTTTCTGAGCCATGTTTCTAGTTTGCAATTGAGCTATCATGTTGGCAGTAATTTGATCAATCTCTTCCCTTGAAAAATTCCTTAATGACTTTTATTCTTTGGCATTTACCATATTAAACACATTGTCTTTAGCATCACTCTCATCAAAAAATACCTGCTACTACATTTCATTCTAAAACTACCTTTTCTCATTTACATCTCTGTCATAATCTTCATAGTTGGAATAATCATAATGTGACTCAAACATATTACATCCTACATCGTCATTGTTTTCTTCATGTTCCTGACATTCTTCCACCATAGTTTGATTTTTTGGGAAGGACAAGGCTACTAAACAAGATTCAGGAGCATGGGGTAATTGACACACAATGCACCATGTAGGTTCAACAGTGAACTCAGGATCATCCACCATATTTATAGAATTTTTTGATAAGGGATCAGGGGTCACCTTGTTGTTGATGTTCTTGGGAGGAGGGACACTAGGTTGACCATCCTTCCAAGTGGTGTTATAAGGGAAATTTTTCAACCTTTATGTATATTGAAATTTGATTGATAAGGGACCATGTTTTCATTGGGATTTTTATCATTCTTAACATGAGGAAAGTTTAGACCCTTTATAGCATTTAAAACTTGACTTATCTCACTAGGCTCTTTCTTTTTTCCACCCACAACTTTGTGATCTTCCTTTATGTTTCCCTTACTCCCAAACAATGTAAGGTCATCTCTTTTACTTTCTAATCTCCCTGAAATTCTCAAATTATTCTCTACATTTATAGCAATTTTGAAAGCATCTCTTAAAGTCCTAAGTTCTTTATCCCTAAGCTGGTATGCCATTTTGCCATCAAAAGCATTCAAGTAAGTAATTAGACATATCTTGTCATCAACTCGCATGGCTTGCATAAGATTATACATCCTTTTTTGAAATTTATTATTAAATTCACTGACAGACTCATTAGGTAACCTCTGAATGTTATTGAATTCACTCAAGATATAGCTCTGATTTTGCTTGTCACCATATTGCTCTTTGAAATAGTACTCAATATCCTTCCAATCAACAATGGATAATTCAGGAAGTCTCTTGAACAATTCTCTAACATCTCCAGTTAATGATTGAACAAATAATTTCATAATAACATCTTCAGCCTCAACCTCATAATAACTCATCATATCAAGAAAACTACTTAAATGGTGCTCATAAGTGATAGCATTATTGCAAGAAAATTTAGGCAACCTTTTTCTCATTTCTTGAGGGATGGGATTAGGGAACCCATGGATTCCATCAAAACATATTTTCCTATAACTTTCTAACTAAATAGGTCTCCTTTGTAAATCAATCTTGGGGTGAGTGGCAACATTTCTCTTGTATTATTTATAGTATTACTAGTACTAGCATCACCAATAGACTTGTTAAGATCTACTTTCTATGAAAAAGAAGATATGAAAGAAGCAGGTACCTTAGTAATATTTTGATTGGCATCATTAGATCCACCATTCACATCATCTTTAGGCATAACTGCGGACTGCTTCCTAACATTTTCTAGGAATTTAATCTTATTGCTCATCTCAACTATGGCTACTTCATTTTCTACAATTTCTAATTTCTTGACTAAAGCATCCTTTTCTTTCCTTTTCTTCTCCAATTCAATATCAAAAGGTGACATGGAATCGTGGATCTGAACAATCTTTATTGGTTCCCTAATCTTAACACTAATCTCCTTTTGTTTTCCTTTATCCTTAACATCAAAAACATGTTCTACATCTTTTGCTTTACTGTTGTCAACTTCTAGAGCACTGTAGTTTTTTATATGTTGTATTATAGGGTCTTTTATCTTCATATTTTGATTTTCCAACAACCTCAGCTTTTGTATCTTAAGTTGTTCAATTTGACCTATAATTTTAGGTTGCCGAGCATTAGTTGCTATCTCATTTTTCTTATTTAGGGCAGCAATTTGCCTAAGTATTGTCTGCTTCTCTTCAAAATCTTTCATAATTATTTCTTCCCTCTCCTTTTGCAATCTCTTATTTATGGATTCTTTCTCAACAAGCTACATTCTCAGGACCTCAATCTCATCAGGATCGGGGATAGTAAACCCAGAACTAGCAATTTTTTCATCATTAAAACTCTTAGGATCTAAGTGTTTTGGTCCTACTTCTTCTTGAGAATAATCAGACAGGAAAGGGTTCCTACTATGCATTGAAAGAGGTTATTATTATTTTGTTTATCCAAATTGGGTGCACTTTGTTGCCTAACAGTCTCTTGACATACTACTTTGGGAGTGTTGAAGAAGTCATCACCAGATAATCTGGGATGGGATCTAGAACTTTGGCAAGATGATTCCCTTTCCATAGCAGAAAAATGAACATTCTCTCTCGTTATTGCTTGATCTTGGGAGTGATCTTCTCTTTGCATCTAAGGCCTTTTCATATCCCAATTCTATCTTCTCCTAGGAGGGAGATCTGTTTGTAACTTAATTCCTAGGTTTTGTCTCACATTTACCTATGTGTTCTTGTTTTCCATAATTTAAGACAACAAATTCCTAAATCTTGACACTGGTTAAAACCTTTTGTGTCACCACCCACCCTACCAGAATTGGAATAATTTCTAAATGAATCACAATCACTTTACTAATAATCCAAGGCAAAATGCAAATAACCCCCAAAACCATAGAAAAATTCACGTGAAATGCCTACCTCAGATTCTACCCAAGGGTAACACAGATCTTAGATGATATACTAGTTTGTGACAACATTAAGTGCTTATTCCCTAGCAGAGTTGCCATTTTGTTGGCATGCAAAACAATTGAACAAAAAAATGCTCAATACCAAAGTGATAGTACTCACATAATATAGGGATTAGCTACTTCCAATTAACTACTATGTGTGTGAACCACTTGGGTCCAACTTCAACAAAACCAAGATTGGTTTTCTACTCTTTAGGCTCTGTAGGACCAAGGTGGGTATACCTAGGGGATGATTCAAATGAATACTATTGCATGAGAATTGTATTAGTTTCATTCTAATTCTCATCTTCTATCCCTGACATGTACATAATTTATCCATTTCTTGACATTTTTAGATTTATATACATCCCTCATAAGCAGATTTGGTCACAATTCTCCTTGGGTTTAAAAATATTTCTCGAAATAGTAGCTACCTAAGACATAGAAATAAGATATAAATGAATATTTTCCAGCATTTACAACCTTGAACAAAATGAAATACAATTGATTTTGATTTTATAATTGATTGGATATGTAGCAATAGAATTTACCCTCCCTCACTTCTGATTTTATGTGACCAGTGCCTTATCCATTAGGCAAAAAGTTTAACTATTGGTCGGAGATCTAATTCAAATAACTTGTAAATGAATCTATCAATTGTAATCACTTATTTCCTTTCTTATGAAAAATCCCTCTCATAAACTCATAAACTCTACTAATTTACTGAAGCATTTCCTTAACTCCTTGAATTAACAGCAACAATAAAACCAGTGCACAACCTATCCAGATTGCATTCAATCAATTAAACCTTATTTAGATGATCTCAGAGTAAACAAACTCATAAAATGGAGATAGAAATTAGTAACATAGATATAGTGTAAATACCCTTTTGTATTATCCTTTTAGAAGACTGATACAATAACCAAATAAAGCTCAATGAAAAATCTAGAATATCTTGTTGATTTTGTCATTTCTATATATCATCAGAAAGTACATAACCTGAAAGTAAACTCCAAAAAAACTACACATAAATGGACCAACTATACTTTTGTTGAAGAAAGGAAAATTATACAATTCTCGGACCCTTCATGATACCTTGAAAACTCATTTATATAAGCATGAGTTGCAACAAGCAAAGGGTAAAATGTGACTAACAAGTGTCCTTTACAATAGGGAATACAACAAACTTTTAAAATATCTTTGTATCTTTAAAACAAAAAGAAACAACAAAAATAGTTGCATATGACAGCTGGAGCATCAAATCTTCAATTTTGTCCTCTTCTTCAACTGACCCCTATTGGTAAAGCCTTTATTTCTGCGATTGCCTCCCATACATTGACTTCTATTTTGGTTGGCCACTCGCATGATTTGATTGTTGTTAATTCACCAAAAAACTTATGCCACTTGGCATCTGTGACTGCCTTCCCCTCTGTTATGAACCTATTCATTTTAGTTTTAGTTTTAAATAGAGTATCAATGAGTTCATTGAAAGCAAACTCATTAGTGTCACCTTCAAAAATTGATGCCACCTGTGGCAAATTTAAAATATGATCAAAAGAACTAGACCATCCATTTCAATATTTTATTTTCTCATTAGAATTAAGGATAGAAAGGATGAGGCAATAAAAAACATTTATCAACACTTTCATCTTATTCTAGATGATTGTCAATTTTCCTGTAAAGAAATGTAACAAATCCTTTCCTCTATCCATACGCTCTTTAATTGAAATGACCTTACCAGGAAGGTCTAGATTTTTGGCCAATAGAGGTATCAATCTATCAAAAAATTGCACATATGGTCCCCACTACTGGAAAATGGGGTCTAACCAGAGTACTGCTTCTTTGCACATTTGCTCATAAGTTTGCAAATTGGTGAATACATTATATGCATCTTGAGAGATTCTCTTCAAGATGCCTATCCTATGACTCAGCATGTTCATCATTACATCCCTTTTTGGTGCACCATCAAATCTAGGTACCTCACATTCCACACTGACTACTGGTGCCCTCATTGTTACCCCTATGGGTATATCCTCAATTTGGACTTCCACTTCAATAGTGTGCCTGATCTCAAAACCTTTCAACATATCCTTACATATTTACGCTTCAAAACATCTCGGATCAGCACTAAGCACTCATTTCACCTTTCAGTTTATCTTTTATGCCCTTACGTTGAAACACGTGATCTTGCTCTTTTAAGAAGTCCTTACGCTCATACATTGAACAAATATCATATCCACAGAGAGAAAGATGAAACACTTCTTCACCTTCATGCTATACTTGCAAATGTAAGAATGTAAAAGAAAAAATTTCTCTTAGAAAATCAACGACCCAGATTATATCTCAGAAAGAACATTACCATTGATTTAAGCACATGTAAAATGATTGATTTAAGTTATCTTTCATGTGGGCTATGCCCATCTAACATATTTGACGCGTCAAAATTTGATTCGCTCTTTTTAGGGCTCAAGTGGCAATTTATCAAGTCCCACACAACACATTCCTCCTTATGACACCACTTTACTGTTGTCTGCAAGCCAAAACAATGGAAGAACATAGATGAAATCAAACATTGCTTCGCTCTTACAAGCTTCCCTTGTGTGTAGACCCATAAACCCATTTAATATTTATTTGAAACATCTTTTACACCATCATGGGCCTTTATGCCCTTATGCCATTTAGAAAAATGTGAGAAAATAAATCAAACCAATACACCTTTCTGCCTATCCGCTCAACTTTTTATTTGTACCCCTATAAATCAACGAACATAACCACTTTAAACCTTATTATGCTCATACACTTAAAAGGAAAGCATATAGCTGAAGGTACCTTAATGAAAAGCTTTCATTCATCTGAGCTAACTTGTCACCATGGAATCGTAAGTCAAAACTTACAATATATGAAAACCTTTTATGCACCTTTGCCCAAGGATCAATCGTATGACTCGAAAGTTGCAAAGTGCATCGCTTCACTATTACGAGTTACACAACTGTATACCCATAAAACAAAAATTCCTTTATGCCCTTACACCATAACAGTAAAGCATGACCACGAAAACAAAAAAGAGAGAGGACAATGCTCTTATGGGTAGCCCAAACATCGTAGAACCATAAGAAGAAAGAACTTAAGATTTTTGCAAACCTTTTCAAAAATTCAAGATAAACCTAGGGTTTTAACATATTTAGGACATTTTAAGGACTATGCTAATGAGAAACCTTGAGAATTTAATAAAATTCAAACAACACAGAAATCAGGGTACAACTAGGGTAACACAAGATTTAAAAAGGGGATAAGAACAAAAGCCCTAGTCTGTAGGACACAAGGATTATATGATTTTTCACACATATTTTTGGAAATTCTCTACACTGTGAAAAATCAAACCACCATAACCCAATAAGCATTATCATATTTATTCGATTCATTCAAAACAATGGAGCATTTTCCTTCGACAAAACGTGTAGCATCATTACCAAGTCTAACATATCCTTCGTCATATTCTTCTATTTTTTAAAACTTCTTAGCATCACTAGTCATATGATATGAACAACCATCATCAATAATCCATTTATCAATTTTATCAACTTGAGAAATAAGGTTTTTTTCATCTTCTTACCTTTCATCTTCTAAATCATTTGTCATTGCAACATAGACCAGTTCCTCACCTTCTTCAAAGTCATCAGATTCATCATTAGTTTTTCCTTCCTCAACTAGGTAACATGACTCATTTCATTTGTCCTTGTTTTCTCTTTGAACTTTCAGTATTAGTTCTCCCTTTTGTCCTTCTTAACATTCATGTAATTATTAGGACACCTTTCAATTGAAACATTTTAGAGGAAGTTTACATTTATACTTTTCTTTTTCTCTTGGTAATCTCTTTGCCAACAATGCTTCTATTTCTTCTCATTTTTTCCCCCTCGAATAATAAGTTTTCATAGCCACTTCCACCTGGACTATTGTAAACTCGTTCACTTTCTTTCCTTGAACTACCAATGGTTGGAGATGTCTTGAAAGAAGTTTCTATCTTCGGTACACCATTATCATAATTATTAAGCTCATGTGCATTCAACCATTATACCATTATACCTAATGCACTGAGTGTAATTATTCACATCTCCACGATATTTAGCATGAAGGTAAGCAGATTTCCAAATTAACAAGGAAGAATTTAACCTTAAAGAGAAATTCGAGGATTTAGGTACCAAAAATTCAGCCGACAGAAATATCGTCAAACATATTCAGTCTTTACATTACAATATTCTTTGGATTCATCGACTAAGGAAGGGGTAGTTGAAGAAATGAGGAAGTTGAAGAAGATGTAAGGATATTTCCCCATTCACATTTAGGAGAAATTCAAGTGGGAGAAATCGCGTAGAATGCATTTAGTCCTTAGAATCCCCTTTGAACTCATTTATGGCTGGATAAAATGAAGAAATTGAAAATGATATAAGTATGGAGCGACATATAAACCCTTAATTCCCATTCACACGTCAAAAAAAATTCAAGTGGCGGGAATCCCATAGAGCTCATTAAATCTTTACATTCTCATCTAAAATCTACCTACTATGATATAGTTTGCAATTTCATGAGAAGGAAGAAGATTTAATCATAGTGAAAAGATATAAGGAGGACCTGATTGATACAAACAAAAAACTAGTGAAGAATCTCTACAAAGCTAAAGAAACTTTTTGTAATAAGTTACAAGACATGAAAGCTGAATTAGGTAAAGCTAAAGTTGTGAATAGGCATTTGAATACAAGACACAAAAAACTAGAGAAATTATACAAGACTATATGATAGTATTGGAAGGCTAGAGGGCAATATTGGAATAGGTTTCTAAACTTAAAAACTGAATTATTAATAGCTAAATCACAGCAATTAAATAAAAGAAAAAAAAACTAGGGGAACAAATTGATGAAATAGAAACAAAATGCTTGAAATCATTCATAAAAATTGGCAAACTAGAGAAGGATCTATTAGTCTCAGAATGGTTTTGAAATTTGAGTGCCAACACACTTAACCACTTTCTACATTGAAGCCGAGTACACTATGTATGTCGAGTCAGAATTCCAATAGGTGCTGAGTGATCTTTAGGTGCCGAGCAATCTTTAGGTGCCGATCGAAGATCAAGTGCTTAGTAACTTTAGGTGCCAAGTAATATATAGGTGTCAAGTCACAGATGATGCCGAGCAAAATAAAATCACTATAGGAGCCGAGTGAGCTAGTTTTCTTATATGTGCCAAGCATCAGGAATTAGAAAGTGCCAAGTAACACAAAATGCACATATGAGATTGAGAAGGCACAAACTTAGATGTAAACCATTTTTATGGCCGACATATGATGAATCTCGAAGGATCTAAGTGATAAGATCGAATCTTTTGTAGTTCTTATACAATCTACATGCAGCCAATAAGAAAAATGGAGAAGGCATGCAACCAATAATAAATAGTGCAAGGAATGAGTGGGAAATAAAGATTCAATATGGATCATAGATCCATACCTAACCTTAAGTCTTCGAAAGTCTTTATAAGGAAGATGAAATCTCATTGTGTATATGAAAAAATTTATGGAGAAACTATAGTGAAATTCAAAGTGAAGAATGATAAGACTTAGAGGAAGAGAGCAACAATTAGATATTCAGTTGATTAGAACAAAGCAAGGGATACAAACAAATATCAGATCTTAGAGAATCAAGATCAGAGATATCAGATCTTAGAGAATCAAGATCAGAGAGAGCAAATCAAGTGCCTGAATTCAGCAATCAAGGATTGTAAGCTATCAGATTTATTATACCTAATACTTTCTAGCAATTGTATTAGAAAGGACATCCTATGTTGATAGGTTAGCTTAACAGCTAGGTTGTAGATCCTTTGAAGAGGTGATTAAATCCTTTAACAGGGTGACACTTAATGAAAAGTGTTTGTAAATCCTTTAACAAGGTCACTATTGATACAGTGTAAAGCCTTTAATAGGGCAGGCCTTTCATAGGGCAGACCATCAGAAGTGGTCAAAACAATTATTGCTATAGTGATTTTGTGGGTATCATCCCCACCCCAGTTTTACCTTCTTATTCCTAAAGGGTTTTTGGGTTACCAAAATCTAGTGTTATGTGTTGTTGATGCATGTGTTTACTTCATGTTTATTTCAAATGTTTACATGCATGCAATTTACTTTCAGTTAAAATTTTTAATGGATAAAGCGTAATACTTCTGATTCACCCCCCTCTCAGAAGCATTCTTCCCATTTGAATATTGCAACAATTGGTATCAGAGCCTAGGTTCTCACAAGGAGAAGCCTAACAACTTGGAGAAAAAGGTTAGAAGATGGAGGTCTTCAAACTTGGGAAGATAATAGAAAATCAAGTGATTGATGTTCAACTCACTCTACACAAATTGGAGGAAGCCAGAGTAGAATTACAAAAATCCTTGAAAAGAAGAAAGGATATAAACTATAAGAAGATTGATACCACAAAAGTGTTTGCCAATGGTGATACTAAAGAGTTTGATGCAACAATAGCAAAACTGATGGAAATGAATAGATCTCAAGCAAAAGAAATCAAAACCTTGAAGATTGAAGAAGAATCACAAGCCATAATACTTTGTGAAGTGACTAAACAAAAGAAAAGAGCTATTGAAGAAAAAGCCATGATAGAAGATGACAAGAGAAATCTTACAAATAGATTGGAGGAAAAGACAATTGAGTTTGAAAGAATCTCAGAAATGCAACTAGAAACCTTAAGCCAGATGATGAATGCACATCATGAGCTGAATATGAAAGACATTGAGATCTCTACACTGAAGATGCAAAATGAAAAATTGCAGAATGACTTGAGAAGAGAAAAGAAAATTTCAAAGAGCTTCAACAAACCTAATGAAGCCATCAAGTACTTTGAGCAGTTGCTAAAATCCCCAAGGTCCAACAATGACACTCAAGGATTAGGATATACCAACACTAAAGAAGGAGAGTCATCCAAGACTGTAGAAGAAAGGAACAACAAAGGTAAGAACACCAAACCTACCTATCATTTCTATGGTAAGAAAGGACACACTTCTAATTTATGTAGGAGCAATAATGCCCATCAGCATGATAAGCCTAAGAGTGCAAGCTATTTTCATAAGTGCAAGAAACAAGGACATCAAGCACATGAATGCAGAACTAGGACAATCAAGAGACCAAGATTTGAAGGTCACTGCTACAATTGCAAGAAGTATGGACATAGAGCCTTTGAATGTAGATTAAAGCCCATGTGGGTATCAAATTAACCAACAAATACAAAAGGCAATGGAAATCACTTCTATTGGGATTACAACACTAGGTGTAACTGTCATTACTGTCAGGAATATGGACATGTTCCTAAAAAATTGCATAAGGACACATTTCAGAGGAAACTACAACAAATGGTTGAGTCAAATCACATGTTTCAGTTGCTTGAAGACTAGTCATATTAGTAGGAATTTCCCAACAAAGTCCAAGGCACCAAGTTCTGAGTTCAAAAAAGGGAAGGCAAAGGCAGGTGTTGAACACATCAGAGGAGAGGTGAATAAGATATGGAAGAAGAAAAATGAGTGCAGCATATCAAGTGAAGGGATCACTTCACCCAATGGGTCAAGTGACCACACTTCATCAAACTAAGCGTGAATAGGTGTATGGGACTGATATACAAAGTTATATCATACATCAGTCCCAAGACAAAGAAGTATTGCAAAGAAGAAATTAGCATAAGCAAAGATGTCAAGTCAAAATTTGAAGTTCTTGCAAAAACTGTTGAGTTGTTCTCAAATGCCGAGTAAAGCTCCAATGCATGCCGAGTTGCTAATAGCGATCAAGTTGATGGTTGATGCCGAGTTGAGAAATGTCAATTGAAGCCGAGTCATGTTGAAACCTTCAAGTGTCGAGTTTACAACTGTACATGCACTAAGCATTTAATGCTATGTTTTGAAGGGTATAAGGTCAATTTTTTTTAATCATTTCTTTCCATTCAAATGTAGAGCAAAGACAAGAAGAGCGTAGGAGAGATCAAAGAACTACATCGAAGCCATTTGCATGAATTTTAACAGTGATTCAGCATAAATTTTGTCGATTAAAGGTATTTATCAAGTGCCAAGCTATGCAGTGTTAAAGTTTTAATCTTTTAAGACATTAGATTGGTATAATGACTTCTAGTTCTAAGAACCCCAAGGGAAAAGAAGGTCATGAGGTTTAGCTCGTCATTAATGAGGTTAAACAACTTGAATTTAGGCCAATTCCAGAAGTTGCCTACATAAATGACCCTGCTGGCGCATTATCCATTATCGCATCCAAAGTAGTCATGGTGCAGGATGTAAGGAAGTGTTATAAATGCAAAATTGGTGCCATAGGTTATCTTGAAATATTCCAAGCCTATGACAAACTATGTGAGAACAAGATTGTGAAGGACGAATTCCAGATAGTCAAGAGAAATGGTTTGACCAATGCCCTAGTTTACCCTATAAGATTCAAAATTGAATGGATACGGATTGTTCTAAGTAGAATTCATAATGGATGTTTTTGGCTAGAAAAAGGTCCAGTAAAGATTACAAAAAGGATAGTGCATAGGGTTATGGGTTTTCCAACCCTAGATTGGCCTAAGACCTTGAGCAGTGATTCCAAAGAGATCATTGAAAAGAATACAGGTGCAAAATGGAATAAGAGGGGTATGAGTATTGATACTATCACTAATCCTCTTCTAGATTTTGCTGTGGGAATAATATCCCATAAATTTTATCAATCCAGTAGATTGAAAAGTGTGCCATGCATAGTTGTTGATGTAGCCTACAAACTGGTAAAGAAAGATCACACATATGATCTGTCAGAACTTTTGTTACAGCAGATAAATGAAAATCTAGGAGCAATAAGGAGATCAAAAGGTGCTCAATGAAAATTTGGTTCAGTTCTTATGTGTATATTCTTTTATGTTATGGAAGAGTTTCCTTCTATAGGAAAGGTGAGTTGGAATCTTAACAAAACTGCAATTACACAAATCAATGAGTTCATTGATCAGATGGGTGACAACTTTGAAGCCCATATGATAAGCTATTTTGAGGATTTCAAGAAATCCATGAAGCAAAGGGTAAGAATACCAGTTTCCTTAGTGCAAAAACATATCAATGACATATGCTTCTTAGTTGATATTGATTTCACCTATATCCAAGTAGTAGTTCTAAGGGTGAGATGGCTAAGGCCATTGGATTATGAACTAGATGTGGATGAAGCATCAACAACAATCACTGCATTGCTTGCAGAAGAAATAGACAAGTCTGCCAAGCCTTTTGGCACATATGATGTTGTTAAATCCAAAGTTGAAACAAAGTTAAAGACTGCCTCTGTAATTAAGAAGAAAGATAAATTAGTGAAGAAAATAAAGAAGAAATTTGGTGAAGGAACTGAGGTGGCAGTAGAAGAAGAAGAAGAAGATGATGATGATGATGAGGATGAACAAGGGCAAGGCCTAATGGAATTGACTCAAGGCCTAGGTGAAGATAAGGAGGAAGGTGCCAAGGAAGAAGAAGCTAAGGAAGCACCAACCCTAGCCAAGCCAAAGAAAAGAAAGGCTATAGTACAGCCTCCAGCCCAACCTAAAGCAAAGAAGGTTGCTAAGCCAACCCAAGCCAAGCCACAGATACCAGTCACACGGGCTACCAAAAAGGAATCTTCACAAAAGGCCAAGGAACAAATCAAAGAGAAAAAGAAGGCCATTGAATAGACTGGTGAAGTGTAGAAGAAAAGAAAAGAAAATGTAGCACAACTAGATTCTGATGAGAAGGAGAGAACATAGTCAGAAGGTAATAGCCAATTCTGAGTGGTAAGTCATCCTCCCAAATCAGCCATAGATAAAATTTGTGAAAATATTAAGAATGTAGATTTTACTAATTTGAAAGTATTGCTTTCAACAAGCTAAGTAGAGAAGAACAAAAAAAAATAGAGGAATCAGTATATGCCATGATGGTTGAATTTAAGAATACACCTCTAGAGCTAGACAATACCATGCCTAGGGAATTATATGAGATAATTGAAAACACATGGAATTATTGTTTGAAAATGGAAGAGAAGATAAGAGAATCTACCTTAGCACAAGTGATGCCTGAACTAACAAGAGGTCAAATAACAAAGGCTAATAAGAAACATAGTGGTAAGTTCACACCAAAGTGTAGAGCCTTTAGCATCCTACAAAACAAGATTGAAGATGTTGTCAGTAATTCCACAAAAATATGGAAGTTGATATATGGTTTGAATACTGTCAAGGATGGAGAAGAAGATCCCCTTGATGGACAAAACACTGAACAAGAAGATAAGGCAAAGATTAGTGAAAAAGAGAAGGCAGAAGAAAAGGTTACAGAAAAAGGAGAAGAAGAGACAAAGGAAGAAGAAAAGAAAGATGAAGAAGAGAAAGAAAAAGGTGAGGAGGAAGAGACACAAAAACAAGATGAAATGGCAACAACGGAGTAGGAGCAACAACAAGACCAAAGTGTGCAAGACACACAATTGCCACCTCCTAGCCCTCCTCATGTAACCATCACACCTACAAACACTATAATTGTAAAGGATGTTCCTAACACTTCTACTCAGAACAAAAATCCTTTAACTGTAGAGGATCTCAAAAAATCCTTCACCAATCCACACAACAAGCAGAATTATGTACAAATCCAGTATTGGTTAGTGTGGATGAATTACAAAAGGTAGTAGCTGACACAATTAGAGATAAGGTGAATCCACAAGAACAAACTTCCATCATCTCTATAGCTACTAGTGGTCAACTTCAAATGCAAACAATTTTTACATTAGGAACAGTTGACACCATAGTGCAGAAGCCGAGTGCAGAAGGAGACAAAGATATAGAACAAACAAGATAGACTGTTGCATCTGATCCTATAACACAAACACAAGGTGCACCTCCTCACATTTTTATAATTGATCAAGGTAGCAGACATGAGGAGAAGGAAGTAGAGAAAACCCCTAAAAAGTTGGAGGTAATACAAACATTGATAAATTTTCCTACCTCGGGGACTCCTCCAATACAACCAAGCAATGATGCAATGCCACTGCAAATGTCAGCACCAGGATCAAGTACTATAGAAGTTGCAAGGGTGCTTCACTATGGAGACCCTGAATTAGATGAGGAGATAGTCATACCTAGTTATGACTCAAAAACAATAAGCATTGATCAAATCACTGAGGTGCAGGAAGCATTAAATAGAAGAAAGAGGCAAGAGATTCTTAGGAAAGAGTATAAACAAAAGCAAGTATTACATGAGATTAAGGACATCTTTATGGATGCCTTCAGCTTGCAATTACCAGATGAGACAAAGCATATAATGGAAGAATTGTTAGATATTGTTCACCAGGTGACAGATGAAGACCAAGAAACTAATGTAAAACTTATGGAATGGTCTAAAAGGAAATTCCAAGGGAAAGTAAATGAGAAAATATCTAGAGAAATTGCACTGTCCCAGGCTAAATTGGCAAAGATGATTGACAAAGTGAAAAAGGTACTTGAGAGTATATTCTCATTGTACAAAAAGCTGTGTGATTTTTCATACTTCACACAGGAGACAAGCCAAAGAATAATGAGCCTAGAGAGGAATCTGAAGATTTCAAGCATGCAACTACCAAAAGATCCACCTCAAAGTGAGAAGCACTTTAATCAAATGCTTCACACCCATAAGGAAGTAGTTGTTTTGACAGTAGAAGAGGCCACCATCAAGGCCAGACTGATGCAACTCCAATCTTTTATTACCCCACATTTGGAAGTACTCCATAATGAACAAGCCTATGATGAAACTATTCTCAAGAAAGATCCTAATCTTTCTACTTTAGATGGACTTTTTCACCTTGCTATATCTAGACTGCCATCTAGCACAAGTCATTGGAAATCGCTTTGCATAATTGGGATGCAACTCTCAAGATGATTATGGAGGTAAATAGTGCATTTTTGGCAAAATATGGTCTTAACCCTTAGTACCCTTTGACATTTGTGTCAAAAAGGGAGAGATAAATAAAAAGGGGGAGATATAATAAGGGAGATATAACAAAGGGGGAGATATATTGCATATCATAGGTATAAAGTATAGAAATAGGGCATAGCTAAAGAGTATCAGATATATTAGAATTTTGGTTACAGGAATGGATGGCACAATCAGCTCAGGAGGAGTTATAAGAATCTTAAGGCTAGATTAATGCTTAGTTAAGTGTTTTTGACACTCATGTCAAAGGGGGAGATTTAGTCTTAGAATGGTTTTGACATTTGAGTGCCAACACACTTAACCACTTTCTACATTAAAGCCAAGTACACTATGTATGCCGAGTCAGAATTCCAATTGGTGTCGAGTGATCTTCAGGTGCTGAGCAATCTTTAGGTGCCAAGTGAAGATCAAGTGCCAAGTAACTTTAGGTGTCAAGCATGATACAAGTGTCGAGTAATATATAAGTGCCGAGTCACAGATGATGTCGAGTAGAATAGAATCACTATACGAGATGAGTGAGCTAGTTTTCTTATATGTGCTGAGCATCAAGAATTAGAAAGTGCCAAGTAACATAGAATGCACATATGAGTTTGAGAAGGCACAAATTCAGATGTAAACCATTTTCATGGCTGACATATGATGAATCTCGAAGGATCTAAGTCATAAGATCGAATCTTTTGTACTTCCTATGCAATCTGCATGTAGTCAATAAGAAAAATGGAGAAGGCATGCAACCAATAATAAAAAGTGCAAGGAATGAGCAGGAAATAAAGATTCAATATGGATCATAGATCCATACCTAACCTTAAGTCTTTGAAAGTCTTTATAAGGAAGATGAAATCTCATTGTGTATATGAAAAAATGTATGGGGAAACTATAGTGAAATTCAGAGTGAAGAATGAAAAGACTTAGAGGAAGAGAGTAGCAATTAGATATTCAGCTGATTAGAACAAAGCAAGGGATATGAACAAATATCAGATCTCAGAGAATCAAGATCAGAGAGAGCAGGTCAAGTGCCTAAATTCAGCAATCAAGGATTGTAATATATCAAGTTTATTATACCTAATACTCTCTAGCAATTGTATTAGAAAGGAAATCCTATGTTGATAGGTTAGCTTAACAGCTAGGTTGTAGATCCTTTGAAGAGGTGATTAAATCCTTTAATAAGGTGACACTTAATGAAAAGTGTTTGTAAATCTTTTAACAAGGTCACTATTGATACAGTGTAAAGCCTTTAATAGGGCAAGCCTTTCATACGGTAGACCATTAGAAGTGATAAATAAAATTATTGCTGCAGTGATTTTGTGGGTATCATCCCCACCCCTGTTTTACCTTCTTATTCATGAAGGGTTTCTGGATTACCAAAATCTAGTGTTATGTGTTGTTGATGCATGTGTTTACTTCATGTTTATTTCAAATGTTTACATGCATGAAATTTACTTTCAGTTAAAAGTTTTAATGGATAAAGTGTAATACTTCTGATTCAACACCCCCCCCTCTCAGAAGCATTCTTCCCATTTGAATATTGCAAGAGGATCAACAATATTCACCAAATTTTATACCTTCTCTAACTTCACCTTACCATCCTCAACCATGTCTCTCACAAAATGATATTGCACATCAATGTGCTTGGTCCTGACATGAAATGTTAGGTTTTTCACTAAGAAGATTGCACGAGTTGTCTATCATTATAAATCCTCACTACACCTTGCTTGAACTCTATATTTGAAAACAATCTCTTGAGCCAAATGGATTCCTTGAAAAAGTGAGTAGCTTCCATCTACTATGCCTTTGTAATGGGAAAATTTACCAGAACTTGTCAATTGTTCATTCAACTAATTGTACAACAAAATTATGTAAACACATATGCATGCTAGTGGATCTTCTTCTATCAAGATCTTCAACCTAGTCCAAATCCACATAACCTTGAATATCTAAAGAATACTCATTTCCTGTTGCATGAAAACAATAAGGTATCTCTAAGGTACCCTTTAACTATCTAAACACTCTTTTTGCTACATCCCAATGTGCTCTTCCTGAATTAGACATGTAATGGGAAAGAACTACTACTACTTTGGCAATATCTAGTTATATACAATCCATAGCATACATCAAACTTCCATTATCACTCTGATATGGTACTTGAATCATGTATGCCACCTCTGATGGAGATGTAGGACATTGTGAACTAATAAGCTTTGGTCCCATTGTAACAAGAACACACAATAGTTTAGAATATTGCATATTAACTCTTTTCAGTATAGTGTCAACATACTTATTTTGGCCTAGATAAAGCTTTCTTTTTTTATCTATCTTTTACAATCACCATCCCTAAAATGTGTCTTGCTACACCAAGATCTTTCATTTCAAACTTTGTTGAGAGCAGAAATTTTAATTTTGCAATCAAACCTTTTCCTTTACCAATAAATAAAATGTCATCAACATATAAGGCAATAAATGTGAATGACCACCATCTAATTTGAAATTTATATAGTGATCAGATTTAAACTTCATAAGTCCCAAACTCAATACACATGTATCAAACTTCTGGTACCACATCCTAGGAATTTGTTTTAAACCATAAAAATATTTCTTCAACTTACAAACCAAATAACCAAATCACCTTTCACCACATAAATTTCTCTAGTTGTTTCATATTAATCTCTTGCTCAAAATCTCTATGAAGGAAACTTTTTTTCACATCCATTTTCTCAATCTCTAGATCATAAGAAGCTATAATAGAAAGAAAAAACCAAATCGGTGTCATTTTCACTACATGAGAAAAACATTGCCGTAATCAACTCTTGCATCTTGGGAATAACCTTTTGCAACTAGTCATGCTTTGTGCTTCTCAATGCTTCCATCAGAATCTATCTTCCTTTGAATACCCATTTACATATAATAATGTTTATTTAGTGGTGCTTAGTACTCCTAAATGCTTCCATCACAACCTATCTTCCTTTTGAACTTCCATTTACATCTAGTAGGATTTCATCCCTTGAGAAATGGTACAAGATCCCATGTATCATTAGTAGATTAAGAGTTGACATCTCCTAAACTATGACTATCTTCCAGAACTCTAAATCATTCACTCCAAGAGC
The DNA here is from genome assembly GCA_028749045.1 of Cupressus sempervirens. Taxonomy (NCBI): domain Eukaryota; kingdom Viridiplantae; phylum Streptophyta; class Pinopsida; order Cupressales; family Cupressaceae; genus Cupressus; species Cupressus sempervirens. Next base: position 341,069,475 of record CM053785.1, read on the forward strand.
CTCTTCTACATATCTCAGTTCATCAATATTAGCATTCAAAGAAAATATATATCTCATTAATCATTGGATTAATAAACATACCTTTCAAGTGGTTTTCTTTGTCTAGTAGACCTTCAAATAATCTCATGTTTAGGTTTCTCTTCTTCCTCTGATGATTCTGAACTTGTAGAGATATCCTCAACTTCTTGTCTTTTTAAAGGCTTTGATCCAACTTTCTTTGGTGCAGAAAGAAGTTGAATTACATCTTTATTTTTGTTTGTTTGTTTTGGATGCACTAAAATAGAAAAAGGTTTAATTTCTCTAAAAATAACAATTCTTGAATAAAATACCTTTTGTGCAATAGGATCCCAAATCTTATATCCTTTCACACCATAATTGTATCCAATAATATACATTTAAGATATTTATTGTCCAATTTTGTCAACTTCTATTTTTGGAAAATGAGTATATGTCTCACAATAAAAAAACTCTCAGATGCCTATGTGAAGGCTCACTGCCCAATGATGCTTGCATCGATATCTTATCAATTAGAGTTGAAGTGAGAGACCTATCTATCTGTTAGTAGACACTGGCTACAACTTCAACCTTGAATTTTTTGTCTAGTCCAACACCACTCATCATAATCCTATCCTACTTCATCAAGCTCATATGCATTCTTTCTACGACTCCATTTTGTTGCAAAGAATACAGATTTGTCTTTTATCTCTTAATACCAAAAATCTTTCCAAAATGTCTCAAAGTCATTGGAGCAATTTACTCATTGCCATTATCTATTCTTAAACATTTGATCTTATTTCCATATTGCACCTCAACCATCACTTTAAATTATTTGAAATGACTACAACTTCAACTTTACTCTCTAAAAAAAATAAACACATATTCTTATACTAAAATCATCAATGAAAGAAACATAATAAATCGATCTACCAATAAATGGAACATCTATTGGATACAATTGATTAATTGTGTGTTGTCCTTGATGTTACACAAATATCATATCAATTGACAGACAGTGCATGTCGAGCTCATTTGGTCAATGAAAATAGTTTTCCTAGTCTACAGAGCATTCCTGAGTTTACTCTGTATATAAGGCAATTTCTGCCGAGCTCACTCGGGCGTCGAAGGAAGTTAAGAAAAAAAGAGTGTTAACTAAGCTCACTCAGTTAATGAAGGAAACATTGAACAGAGTTAGTGCTAACTAATTTCACTCAATTACCAAAGGAATTTTGTAAGTTCATAGTGTTAATTGAGCTTCTACTGGTTAACATAGGGAATCACTTCAAAATTAGTTTCTACTGAGCTAGTTCGGCTACCAAAGGATTTTTCTTTTTTTGACATATAGAGCTTAATTATTTTACCTATTGATTCTAGCTGACTGAGGTGATGAATATTGGTTATTCTAATTTATATTTGAGATGACTTGACAATCTGAAATGTATAAGTAGAAGGTGAAGTTGTGATTTCAAGCATGAGTGTGATGTGTGCAAGTTGAATAAGTTGTAAGAGATAAGAAGAGGGAGCAAACATGAAGGATAAAGAGATATCCTTGTGGTGCAGAAAAGTATTATTCGATTAGGAAGGATCAAGTATGAATCAGAGAAAAGATTTGTAATCAGCAATTCAATTGCATCACAATCAGGTCATTTCATTGTTACTCTCTAACCATTGTAGTAGTGATCTAAAATCTCTTAACAAAGTTGGTTTAACAACCATTTGTAAATCCTCTAACAAGGTGACAATTCCTTTGAATTGTTTCAAGACCTTTTGCAAGGCCACTCCTAACAGGGTGATTAAATCCTTTAATAAGGTTACACCTAACAGTGTGTTTTGTAACTTTTAAAAAGGTTGGCTCCTAACAGGGCTCACTTCAGAAGAGTGAAAAATGGTAACTAGTTACATTGATGGTTTTTCCCAAATTGGGTTTCTATGTTAAATATTGGTGTCTCATGTGTTCATGTTATTTCATTCATGCTTGCAAGAAATTACTAATAACATTTTAAGATTTACTAAAAGTAATTCACACTCTACATTTACCAAATTCAAACGTTTGTTGTGTGTTTATCGAGTATCAACAATAACTAGTTTTATTAGTTTGAATTTTATATTTGACATCCAAGGGATCTATGATATATTTTAGTGGTAACAAATTCACCCCCCCTCTTAGTTACTCCTCTTATATTTCCAAAAATTGGTATTAAAGCTTTTGGTGCTTGTAGAGAAGGTTTCAAGGACCTAAGCTAAAGATCAAGATGTCTTACAAGAGAGAGATTCCAAAGCTAAACAGAGATAACTTTGCAACATGGTAAGAAATTATAAGGCTTCATTTGGCTACCATAAATGATTTAGGATGCAAATATCTTGATGAAGAATATAAAACTCCCACTAGAACATTACTAGTTGATGATACTGCTGAAAAGAAGAACCATAACATCATGATGATTGACATTGCATCTGCTCTTAGTTATGCCAAATTTGATGAGGTCAAAGACTATAAAACTCTTTTGATATGTGGAACAAGCTGAAAAAAATCTATGGAGGAGATGGCAATGCAAGAAGAGCCAAAGAAAAAAGCCTTAGAGGAGAATTTGATCAAATGAGGATCAGAGAAGATGAAAATGTTGTAAAATATGTGAAAAGAATCAAGGTCAGTGTTAGTGCAATAAAAGCATCTGGAGGAGAAGTCAAAGAAGAAACAACCTTGCTTCCTATCTATGCAATTAGAGTATCTACTATTCAAGAAAAGAGATGTGATCCAAATCACAAAATAAGTTTGGATGCCCTAGTAGGAAGATTGATAGCTTTTAAACTAGACAATTTTGACAACTATGTTCCTGCTTCCAAGAATATTGAATTTGCATTTGAAGCTAAACTCTCACTCAAAGAAAAAGGAAAGAAAATAAAAGATAATCAATTAGAAAGTGAAGAAGAAACTGAAGAAATTTTAGATAGTGATCTTGAAATTGTTGAAGCTTTACTTGCAAAGAAATATTCTAGGAGTAGAGGAAACTACAAAGGTGAAATCCCTCTAATATTTTTTTCTTGTGGAGAGATTGGTCATATTGCTACTAGGTGTTCAAACAAAGAAGAGAAGGAAGAGAAGAAAAACCATAAGTACAAAGGCAAGAAGGAATTTAAAGGTCACAAATCCTACAAAGACATAGGTAAGAAAACTTGTTTTATGGCTAAAGATTCTGATATCAGTGAAGATGAAATAGTGTATATTTTTGTAAAAGATGAATCTAATGATGAAGGAGATAAGATGGCACTTGTCTCTCATGTTAGCAAGATTGACACATGGACCATAGGTAGTGGATTTTCTCACCATATGATTGGAGAAAAATAAAATTGAACACTATGCTAGAGGTAGTGTAAGGTTTGGAAATAATGAACCTTGTTGCATGAAAGAGAAAGGTTGAATCTCATTAACCAATGAAATTGTATGTGACAATGCCTATTGGGTTGAAGGACTAAAACATAATTTTCTAAGTGGCATAGCTAAACAACATCAGATTCAAGGTAGAATTCATGAATGGCAAGGCAAGACTACTGGATAACCAAGGAAATTTGATTAGATCAGGCAAGCAAACAAAAGCTAACCTATTTTATCTTGATCTTGGTGATTGTTCATGTTTCATTGCTCAAATAGAAGAAAGTTGGTTATGGCACAAAAGGCTATGTCATGTAAACTTTGATAATATAGTCAAGATTAGCAAACTCAAAAGAGTAAGAGGTCTTCCTAATTTGAAGAAACTTGATGTTGGATTATGCAAGAATTGCCAAATTGGTAAAATGGGAAAGACTAGTTTGAAAATTTAAAAACTATCAATCAGAAGATGTATTGAAAATTGTGCATATTGATTTGTGTGGACCCATTGGAATATAAACTTATAGTGGAGAGAAGTTTTTCATTCTTTTTGTTGATGATTATTCTAGAATGATGACTATTATGTATCTGAGAGAAAAATTAGAAGCTTTTAAGAAATTCAAATGGTATCTTGCTAGAGTAGAAAAGGAAACTGGAAAAAGATTAAAATGCTTACGATCAAATAGAGGTGGTAAATTCATCTTAGATGAATTCAACAATTTTTGCATTGAAAGAGGAATCAAAAGACAAGTATCAGCCCCTAGTACTCCTGAGGAGAATGGAATACCTGAAAGAAGAAACAGATCCATCATGGATTGTGCAAGGACACTAATGATTGAAAAGAATGTTGTTATCAAATACTAGAAGGAAGCTATCAGCACTGCAGTTCATATTTTAATCTGATTTCGGTTGAAGGAGTCAAACAAAACTCACTATGAGCTATGGTATGGCTACAAACCCAATGTAAGTTACTTGAAAGTATTTGGCAGCAAATGTTATATCTTGAAAGAATCTAGAAAAGGAAAATTTGATGTAAAAGGTGATGAAGCTAGACCTAGAGAAATCCACATGATGGCAATAAAAAGAATCTTAAGATATCTGAAAGGTACTAAAGACTATATATTATCGATTATGGTACAAACTTGGAGGAAACATTGACCTAAAAGTATTTACTAATGCTGACTGGGCAGGAAATCTTGATGATAGAAAGAGCACTAGTGGTGGAGCATTCTTTCTTGGTAAACGGTTGGTATCTTGGATAAGCAAGAAGCAAAACTGTACATCTCAATCTACATCAAAAGCAGAATATGTAGCAGTACCAATGAATTATTCTAACATTGTTTGGTTCAAATAGTTGTTGGAAGGAATGAAGGTTGAAATCAAAGAGCCAATAGTGATGTATTGTGATAACACCAGTGCAATCAACATATCAAAGAATCCAGTGATGCATTCCAAAACAAAGCACATTGCTATCAAACATAACTTTGTAAGAGAATTAGTTTAGGACAAAGAAATCAAATTGGAATATGTGCATAAAAAAGAACAAATTGTAGATATATTCACAAAGCCATTACCTAAGGATGCATTTTTGTATCTAAGAGGTAAGCTAGGGGTCATTCCCCTATCTGAAGCTCACTAATTAAAGTTTAGTGATGCATCAACATAAACCAAGTTGAAAATCAATTAGTTGATGTAGTATTGACAAGGACATATTGCAGATGAATCTTTACTCAAGGTACATTGATACCAATCAGAACTGTCTTTGGCATGTGTTGTCAAAGAGGGAGAAGTCTACTATCATATCTTTCTTAAATTTTGTAGAAGGAGAAGTTAAGAAGCTCATTCACAGAGGGTGAAACTTTCTGATAGAGGGAGTCTTGTTCTCAAAATTTCATTGGGTTATGACATGTTGTGTTTCCATCAATGCCAAAGAGGGAGATTGTTGGATACAATTGATTAATTGTGTGTTGTCCTTGATGTTACACAAATGTCATATCAATTGACAAACAATGCATGCCGAGCTCACTTGGTCAATGAAGATAGTTTTCCTAGTCCACCAAGCATTCTTGGGTTTACTCTGTATAAAAGGTAGTTTTGACTGAGCTCACTTGGATGTCAAAGGAAGTTAAGCAGAAAAGAGTGTTAACCGAGCTCTCTCAATTAACAAAGAGAAAGTTGAACAGAGTCAATACTAACCGAGTTCACTCAGTTACCAAAGGAATTTTGTAAGTTCATAGAACTTATGTTGGTTAACACAGGGAATCACTTCAAAATCAGTTTCTACCGAGTTGGGTTGGCTACCAAAGGATTTTCTTGTTTTGGCATATAAAGCTTAATTATTTTACCTATTGATTCTAGCCGACTAAGGCGATGAATATTGGTTATTCTAATTTGTATTTGAGACCACTTAACAATCTAAAACATATAAGTAGAAGGTCAAGTTGTGATTTCAAGTGTGAGTGTGATGTGTGCAAGTTGAATAAGTTGTAAGAGATAAGAAGAGGAAGCAAACTTGAAGGATAAAGAGATATCCTTGTGGTGTAGAAAAGTATTATTCGATCAAGAAGGATCAAGTATGAACCAGAGTAGAGATCTATAATTAGAAATTTAGTTGCATCACAATCAGGTCATTTCATTCTAGCAGTGATCTAAAATCTCTTAACAGAGTTGGTTTAACAACCATTTGTAAATCATCTAACAAAGTGATAATTCCTTTGAATTGTTTCAAGACCTTTTGCAAGGCCACTCCTAACAGGCTGATTAAATCCTTTAATAGGGTCACACCTAATAGTGTGTTTTGTAACCTTTAACAAGGTTGGCTCCAAACAGGGCTCACTTTAGAAGAGTGAAAAATAGTAACTAGTTACATTGGTTATTTTTTCCAAATTGGGTTTCTACGTTAAATCTTGGTGTCTCATGTGTTCATGTTATTTCTTTCATGCCTGTAAGCAATTACTAATAACATCTTAAGATTTACTAAAATTAATTCACACTTTGCATTTACCGAGTTACAACATTTTCTATGTGTTTACCAAGTATCAGCAATAACCAGTTTTATCAGTTTAAATTTTATAGTTGACATCCAAGGGATCTGTGATATATTTTAGTGGTAACTGATTCACCTCCCGTCTTAGTTACTCCTCTTATATTTACAACAACATCAACTAGACCAAATACATCAAAATTAATTAGATCCAAAACACATGAAGATTTATGAGAATTCAAGTCAAAATAAATACATTTTTGTTTACCATCGATACAATTCTTTAAAAAATCAAACTTAAGATTACAATTGTTTAACCCATCAACTAGATTCTTATTTTTCATGGTTCCTAGACCCTTCTCACCTATACAATCGAGACTCTAGTGCCATAACATCATCTCTTTGTAGGAAGCTTTGACTCACAAGACAAAGAACCCTTGGATACCTAAAATCCATGACCTTTTGCTAAAAATAAACCCTTTCCTTTTCAAATAGAGTAGCCTTTCTTACAATCTTATGAAATTTTAAAAATATTTTGCTCAACTATTCATATATCAAGATAGAACAATGTACCCTATTTGCTTCCTCTTTCTATCAGGATAGCACCTATTGTCATTTTTACACCTACTTTAGAAAAGTGTATGTGCATGCCCTCATCTATTAGCTTTCTAATAGATTAAAAAAATCTTGGTAGTCCCAAGATATGCATGACATAATCAAATCTTTTAATTCTACCATCAAAAAGTTTCACATTAACACTTCCACAACCAAAAATATTAAGAAATGACTTATATCACCCAAATAGATCTTACCACCATCAAAGTTGTCATACTTATTATAAGCCATCTTCTATTAGGATTCATGTGGAAATATATAATTGATTCTATCAACCATGCGTTGTCACTTGCACAAGTAGTCAAGAATGCAATAAAGACATCTCCATTTTCCTTCTCAAATCTAGGATTATAAGCTTGCTTCTTCTTCTCCTTCTTATTTTCTTCTTTTCACTGTCCTTTTAGAAGTGCTCAGGTTTATGATAGTTCCAACAAATTGTCTTGGAATTACTAGGGGATTTTGATCTCCCCTTATTCTTGGACTTAAAATGATCGTGTTGCTTTTCACTCTTGCCTCTTTCTCATTTTCTTCCTCAAACACTCAAATCCTCTTTAGCATTTAGAGAGATCTTCCTTCTCATCTCCTCATAAAGTAGAGAACTAAGAACATCCTCCATCTTCAAGATGTCTATAGTACTCTCTATAGCCAGGGCACGACTATCTCATACATCTGACAATGAAATAATAAGACTTGACACCTTTCTTCTTCATCCATTAACAACTTTACTAAGGTCAACTAAATCACCAACACATTAAATATTTTTAGATTCTTAGATCTTCATCCACCTTCTTCCATTCTCAACCAGTAAATTTTCATCCTCAAGAAAATATTATTTATGAGTGATTTTTCTTAAAATATCTCACTTAGCTTCTTCCAAAGCTTCTTCAAAGTAGATTCTTCATAAACATTTATTATAATTGAGTGTGAAAGACATAATCTTATGAGAATTTTAGATTTTCTATCCATTACATTATACTGAACAACTAAAGTTGGATTTGTAGGCCTCGTGACATTTTCATCCACCACTTCCCATATATCTCATTCAATAAGCAAATCTTCCATCTTCAGTTTCAACATTTCAAAGTTCATAGCAAAAAAATTCTCCACTTCAATCATTTTCGACATTCATTCCATCTTTACTACCTTGTAATATAGAAAATGAAGCACTTTGCCAAAGATCCTACTCAAACCTTGATTAGCTCAAAAACCCTGTACCCAACAAATAGAACCAAAATTGGCCAGACTCTAATGCCACTTGTAAGAAAGGAAAGTGTATGTGAAATTGATTCCTACACTAATCTTGAGAGGATGTCTATGAAAATAGTTACAAAGAATGCAAGATACAAACAAGTGCCTAAATGAAATAACAATGAACAAATATCACAATGATTATCGTGGACAAACCTTCAAGGGTGAAAACCCCTACATTGTAACCCCTGCATAATGTACTATCAAATCAATACAGATTACAACATACTTGCAATCAAAGTTCTTACAAGAGCACCAACTTGACTCAATCTGGGGGAACTTCACTAGCACCCTTCTAGATTTGTGGTTCCCAAGATTGGCATGAACCAAGTCAAAAATACTGATTCATGTCCAAAATAATATCCCCTAATTTTGACCCTTATAGTTGTCTTAAAGTGTGTCATATATATTCTAAAAATCACCCTATAGTAGTATACTATGGATAGGGAATCTTTTGATAGCTCATTTTGTCTTGTCCAAGCTACAGGTGGAAAACTTACCAACTACTTTTTGAACTATCTAGAAAATATTGCTAAGGTTGAAAATCACGTTTTCTCAATTGTTACTCATCCACTTACTCATCACTAAGTTGCAAACTGAGCTTGCCGTGAGTGCTCAACTGGTCCTCACTAAAATCTTGCTTAATAGTGAATTTTGTTGATTAACCAAGTCACTATTGGATCTTCTCAGTCCCAAGTTTTAGAACTACTGTCAAGATTGCAAAAGCTTAATAAAATGCTAATAATATATCTCATTGATATATAAGACCATAAATGATTATTATAATCTCCTAAGTTCATTTAACTGTAATTTTACCTCACCAAAAACTCTCAATAATCAAAATATTTAGTTTCTTCCATTTAATCTAATGTTCTGCTAGCACAATACTGTGATGTTCAAGTTATTTTATCTTAACACTTTTTTGAACACGATTGTCAGTCTAATGGTTTGGTCTTTCTAATTAGAACTTATAATAAATTAACTTCATATTTGTTGTAAAATTTTGAAAATGTTTTCCATACGTATTTATCCTTATCAAGAAAGAAGGTTTGAAAAGCTAGGACAGGTCAAGACTTTAAAATTGAAGGCTATTACTATAATATTGTATGGTGCATTGTGCGAGTAGATTCCTACCTCAAAAACAACAAAGTATTCAAATGCAACGCAGAATAGCTAGGAGTGTGCGTCTTGTTGAGTTTGTAATCCTGAGCTAGCTGTCACTATGTTCAATTCTGAAGAAGGTAAGCTGCAAGCACCTTTTGATAGATTTTATGGATTAATATAATTTCTATCAGGAGTATGCACCTTTTGGGAGATCTTGTGAACTACCGTCATTTCTACCGAGGGTGTTGAGTTCTTTCTAATTATAGGTTTCGATTTTTCCTTAGTTGCCTTGTAAAATTACTTTCCTAAAAAATGTTGAATATTTAGACATTTAAATCAATATGGCAGGTGTTACTACAAGCATTTTTGAATTTAGCAAATGCCATTAATGAAGTAACAAAATTTGCTTAGTCAACTGGAAGGAACCATCACAGTTTTAATATTAGTGGTTTTTGGAACCCTATGCCTCCTTGCTTCATTTTTTCCAAAGCTGATAATCATGTACAATTTGTTCTCCAAGTCTGTAGTATGCTAAATACTGTATTGTAGTATTCTCAACTCTCGCTTTCAGCTTTTATTATTAATAGATGCAAACATTTAAATTATTTGGTGATCTTTTGTATTAATCACTCCTTTGTTTAAGATAAAAGGAAAAATAATCATTCTTCAACATGTACAATATTCAAGTCATCATGAATAACATTGCTAAGGAACCTTTGACGTTGAAGGCAAACAAGGTCTGGTTAAAAATTAAATCATATAGATTGTGTCAGTGGTTTGTTTTGCCAAATAGTGGAGAGGTCATCTTGGAAGGAAAATTAAATTGTCTAGGCATTATTTTATCAAACTTTTAAATTTAATTGTATGATTTGAACTAGTCTGCCTAGGTAGTATGATACATCTATGTCAATTTTTCATTAATGTTACATTCTTGATTATTTTTGGAGCCATTGTTGTTATATTCTTCATTATTTTCCAACATCAGCTTCCTATTAAATTTGATGATTGATTTCTATGTGAAATAAGTTGACATAAATATTTTCTAAATTAAATATATTATGTGTTTAATTAAATTGTTGAATTTTTATTTTTATCATTTAAAAAAAAAAGATTAAAAACTTAAAATGAATAATTTTAGTGAGCAAGGAATGTGCACATTTAAAATTCTCCTCTAAGATTATTCATGATGTGTTTGTTTAATATAGATTTTTTAAAATAGAGATTTAGTAATATTACCTAGATTTTTCAAAACATAGGTATACTAGTTTTATCAATATTTCTGTTTTGATGTTTTTTGTCTTCAAAAGAACATGCATAGTGTATGTGACTCATTTATATTCCAGTGGCAAGTTCTCTTATAAAGATTATTTACTCAAGGGAAAAATATTATTTATATAGAAAAAACATTTATTTTCTAAACATTAGATTTAAAAGCAGCAAAGAAGGTTGCATAAAGATTTGATTAAGAAAATGTAGTCTTACATAAATGTTTTACCTCTTATTTTTTTTGACATGTAATAATTAAAGATTTAATAATAATATCAAATTTAATCATTCATAATAAATATGAATCTATATGAGAAAAATAATCATTTGTAATACAAAATTAACAAAAATTAATTTATTTATAAAATTTAAATATTCTTAATTATTTATAAATAATAAAATAATCATTAGAAATATTTCTCAAATGATCTAAGAGTTGTAATTTTGTAATCTTGTCACAAAGGGAAAGACAAGGGAAAAGCAAAAACATAAGACTATGGATTGTTGAAATCTATTATCGTTGATATTTCTTGAGTTCCAATTTTAATATACTTGTTCAAATAAAGAAGATGCAAAGGTGATTTCTCATTACTTACACCATCCACACTTTTAAATAACTCAAAACAAATGAAAAAAAAATCAGTTCTAAGATACAAATAATTATGTTGAATAAGAATATTACTATGAAGGAAAAATAAAATAGCTTTCATGGATTTATTACTTGTGTAAAGTAATGTCTACGGCATTGAATGCAAGCCAAAAAATAAATATGTAGTGCTCAAGTATGCAAATGCTTAGATTGTGGTGTGACTAAAGTGGTGAAGGAGAATTTCTCATGTAATTGGAAAACTAAGTCCCACTTTCTCCATCGTTGTAATGAATGGATCTATTCTCCTCAACCCTCTTGTTGATCTGCTTAGTCCTTTCAAAGGAAACTTCAATGTTCGGTGCTTTTCATTGGACACATAGGTACACCACTTTGTAATATGGAGAATTTGTTAGTTGATTTTACCACATTAGGTAAAATTTTCTATTAATAAGAGCATTGATAAATTGTCATTCTAGATTATATATTGAACTAGTTCTAGAAATATTTCAGAATTAAGGAAGTTGGACAAATGAGAGACAAGTAGTGCAGAACATTTGAATAATTTTCACGAAGAGGCAAGATTGGAGATGAAGTCATGGTTTATTTGAGAAATGAGAGAGTGGAAACATATAATAAGTTGAAGATGAAGAATTTGGGACCATGCAAAATCTTGAAGAAACATAATCTGGGAAATGCATAAGCATAAGAAACATGACATCTAAAGAGTACTTGGTCAAATGGAAAGGAAAATCCGTTGAAGATTCATCATGACTATCAAAAGAAGAAGTCATCTTCCTTAGTTTTATTCTAAACACTTGAGATGTGACAAGTTCACTTCTACAATGATCCTAGTTGTCTCATGTGGGAGCATGTGGGGTGTATGATTAATCTTGCATCAACGAAAAATATTTTCTATTTTTCCATAAGGACTATCTTTGGGTAGGGTTACTATTTTGGCAAGTTTACTATTTTTAGTATGTTGATAGATTATTTCAATTGCTTCGGTGAAGGTTCATTCCAAGTGTATAAGTGGGTTGGTACAAAAAATTTGAACTCAATTTTAAAATATTAATAGAATTCAAAAGGGAGTCAAAATATAATTAGCCAACACTGACCCCAAGTCTATAGAACACTTGAAGAGGTTCTTGGAAAGTGGTTATAATTGCCAAGTGGGTCCACACTTAACAAGATATAGCTTCCACAATTTGTAGTAGTTTAGGAGAACAAAAAATCTCTTCAAAAACTCCAATGAGTGTCAAAAATCATTTGGGGCAATATTGTTGATATATTCCAATGTAAGAGAAATAAATGTAAAGCTTGTCGGCTTCCAAAAGCTTCTAGGGTAGTTAAACTTCCCAATATAAAAAAGACAACTAAGGTTATTTGGGGCAATTCTAATGGTGCATATAATGGTTTTGGCTTGCAGATTATTTAATGAAAATGCCCATGTATTTGTAGCATGTTAATTTTTTGAATATTGTAATGTATTTCATTGAGGATAATAGAAAACATGTGTTTTCATTCTTGCAAATGTCTAGGTTTCAAAATGTCAACTTTATTTCTTTAATGTGTAGTTCATGTTTGAGTTAGTAAGGGGGAATCCGTCATCATGTAATATCAAGGAAAATGTTCCCATGGATATATCACTAAATGTGAGACAATTTACACTAGGATTGTAGTTGTGGGTTTGAGAGATAAGTGCAAAAAACACCTCCATGAAGGAATAATGGTGGAAGAGTTGTGAGCGTGACAAAAGAGGATTTTAGAGCCATCTAGAGGCAAGTGATAAAAGTAAGGATAGATCAGAAGAATAATTTGAATAAGAGTAATAAGTAGCTAAAGATCTTGAGGAAGGTAGGTTTTTTAGGGTAATTTCCAAGATTCTAAAGGGACCAAAAATGTCAAGTTTCCACATTTTCTAGAAATATTAATCCAAAAGAATTGATCAATTGGATCACTGAAAATGGAAGACTATTTTTAATATGAAGAAGTAGAAGATCTTGAGATGGTTAGATTCACAAATATGAAGTTGAAAAGTTATTCTAAATTTTGGTAGAAAGAAGATTATTTGGAGAGAAATAGATGGAGGAAGGAGAAGATAACAAGATGAGATCAAATTGTGGGCAAATTGAAGAGACAATTCATTCTCATTGACTATGATCTTGATTTACTAAAGAAAATGCAAGGGTTGAATCAAACAAGATCTATCCATGAATACAAAAAAGGCTTCTATCAAGTCTTTATCAAAACAAATAATTTTGAAGCCAACATGGAGAAGGTTGCTAGTTATGTGAATGAGTTGAGGCCAAGTATTCAATAAGAGTTAGTAATGGTAAGAATGCCTACCATTGAAGATGCATACCAATTTTCATTGAAGGTAGAAGAAAAAATGAATAAGAAGCTTGAAATATACATATTGGAAGTGGTCATGATGGAAAGTCTAGTGGATGCTCCTATAGAGACCAACATGAAGATAAAAAAGAAGAATACTGACTCTGGTAAGATTCATAATTAAAGGAAAAATATTTCCTATTATCCTCACAATCAAAATAATAGAGATCAGAGAAGAATTAAGAGGATAAGAACCACAAAGAGGACGTTTTTGTGGGACATGTTTTTGGTGCGGAGGACATAGAGCTAACGAGTGTCCCCAAAATCAAGGGATGAAAAATAGAAAAAAAGAAAGAAATGCACCAGTTACAAATGTAGATGAAGATGACGTCTCATCACATTTTGAAGATGCAAAAAGAGGAGATGTTTTTGCTACTGGAAGAGCCTTGCTAAATGACAAGAAGAAACTTGAGTAAAAGGAAGGATTTATTTCACAAAAGATGTAAGTGCCATGATAAATTATGAAATGTAGTTATAGATGGTGGTAGTAATAATAAAATTGTTTATGAGAAAAGTGTTAATTAATTGAAGTTATAAAGAAGGAAGCATCCAAACCCCTACTAGATTGTGCAATTGTATAAGGATCACAAGGCTTTGGTCAATGAACAATGTCTAGTGTGATTTAGAATTGGAATCTATTATGATGATGTAATATGTGTGATATTAAACCTATCAATGTTTTTGATTTTTTTAAAGGAAATTTGACAATTTGAGTGACATGTAATACATGATGGCCATCCAAATACTTATTTTTTGCAAAAGGGTGGAGTTCAAAATAGGTTAAAGCAACTGAAGAAAACATAGAAAAAGGTAAGAAGTAATGCAAGAATATGTGTAGTTGATGGAAGGTAATTTCTAGAAGGCGTGAAACATGAACATGTGTATTTTTATTTAATACCAAAAGTTGATGAAGAGCAAGTAGAAGATGTACTTGTGGAAGTCACATATTTGATGAATAAGTTTTAGGATACTGTATCTAATAATGTACATAATTGATTGGTAAAAATAAGAAAAATTAGTTATTATGAATGTTTGATTCCTAGAACCACTTTTTTGAATAAGGAATCCCATAGAATGACTCTAGCATAGAATAAAGAATTGAACAAACAAGTGCTAAACTTATTGCAGAAGGGGTTGATTCGAGGGAGTTTAAGTCCTTGTGTAGTACCAAAAATACTAGCACAAAAGAAAAATAAAAAATGGAGGATGTGTATGAATTTTCAAAATAGTAATAAGATAATTATCAAGTATAAATTTGTTCTTACCAATGATGGATGACATTATGGATTATTTGAGTGGAGCTAAGTAATTCATAAAGATAGATCTAAAAAGTGGATATTACCAAATTTGGATTAGAAAAGAAGATGAACAGAAGAAAAAGTATATATAAGGAAAAAAAGGCTTGTATGAGGGGTTAATCATGCTCTTTGGGTTAACAAATGCACCAAGAACATTCATGTAGCTCATGTACAAGACATTGAAAAAAAATTCAAGTAAGTTTTTTATTGTTTACTTGGATGATATTTTGATCTTTAGTAATACATTGGAAGAATATATAGTGCATATTTCTAGGGTCTTTGAGAAGTTGATGGAGGAAAAGTTTTTGATTAATCTAAATAAGTGAGAATTGTTTTTTTTTAATTGGTAAGATGCCTATGATAAAATAAATTATTATTGTGTTGTGATTAATTATTATTATTATTTATTAAGATCAAGTATATTTGAATCCAAGACCTCCCAAATAAGAGGTTCACATTTTATCATTATGTTGTAGGGTCTTGCCTCTAAAGAAGTGCAATTTTATGGAGTTAGTGTACTTGAGATTAATTTTTTTGGTAGACAGTCTTAAAATGGACCTAGAGAGAGTGCAGGTTATCCTTGAAAGGCCTACTCCAAGGAGTGCCAATGAGGTAAGATCTTTTCATGGTTTGGATAAATTTTACAAAAAAAATATTAGAAATTATAATCGTATATGTGAACCCTAACTGAAACAATGAGAGGGAATAGAAAATAGTTTAAGTGAATTATAAAAACAACAAAGAGTTTTAATTTATTGAAAGTAAAAATTATAGAGTAACCTATTATAGAACTTCCAAATTTTAAGTAGGTATTTCAAGTAAACTGTAATACTAGTGACAATGCCATTAGAGTTATTTTGAATTAGGAAGATAAACTCATTGTTTAATTTAGTGAAAACTTGAATGATGTCAAAAGAAAGAATTCTATTTATAATTATGCTTTTTAAATGTTATAGTTAAGCATTGAGGAAATGGAGACACCATATTTTGTCTAAAAAAATTGTTTTATCCATTGATCACCAAAATCTACAATATTTGAATAGCCAAGTAAAGTCGATTCAAAAGGATTTAAAATGGGTTGAGTATTTGTACAATTATACTTTTCTTTTGAATCATGGTATTAAAACGTATGATAGGGCTACAAATTCCTTGAGTAGGAGGCAAAATTTGTTGATAGAGATGCATATCAAAATTGTTGGGTTCTAGGAACTCAAGTGTTTGTATCCCGTGGATGCTGATTTTGGTGAGGCCTACAGAGCTTGTACATAACTTGTTACTATAGACATGACCATATGTTTGATTTTTTAATCTATGATCATTTGTTATTCAAAGGCAACCAATTAAACATTCAAAATAGTTTCTTGTGTAAGAATGTAACCAAACAGAAACACAACACTGTAAGATTATTTGGATATTTTGGTTGAGATAAAACCATTGCTATAGTTAGTGAGAACTATTATTGGCCATAATTATAACTAGATGTTAAAAAGTATATGAAAAGTTGTAGAATATGTTAGATGAAAAAATAAAGCAACTATAATACATGGTCATATCATCCATTACATGTACTAAAGAGGTCATGTGGAAATATTTCTATGGACTTTTTTGGGTTTACCAAGGACTCAAAGAGGCCACATGTAATGCCTTGCTATGGAACCCAAGAGAAATTAACCTAAAATATGAAACTAAGTCTATAGAATACTAAGAGTTTACAAACAGTAATGTAGTTCAAAAATGTGGAAGAAAATAATCTATAATACATGCACACAATGCAACTCAAACATAGATTGTAAATCTCAAGGGTCCCATAGCATAGAATTACATATATATTAAAATATAATAAGTACAAATAATAAACACAACTCACATAATGTAAATGAATGAACAAGAATATCATCACATATGAGAACCCCAAATCCAACAAATACAAAATCCAAATACATAAAAATCTACATCCACTACACATGTCATAAGGTATGAGATACAAATCAAAGTATAAAGTACAACATCTCGTAAAGGTTTCATGACCAATATACAAGAATAAGATGAGAAGATAGAAAATGTCTCCAAAGATAAATCAAGATAATGCAACTTCTACAAGGATCATCCATCACTAAAATAGGAAGTTTCAAAATATATCTCAATGATAAAGTTCACACTATTAGCTAACCTTGTGAAACCCAAAGAAGGCCCACTCCCTCTGTATTGGGGAGATAAAAACTGGCTCTATACATGTATCAAACCATAAAATTAATGACAAAATATACAAGGATGGAATCATGAATAACTATATAACTCAAGGTCAATATTCAACTATAAAGGTAGTACACACTAATCTAGAGGCAAAAAACACATGTAGGAAAACCAAGATGCATATAGGGAAGTCTTGTCATCATATGAGTCAACTCTAAGGTTATTCTAGCAATCTCACTAGACCTTGATTCCCTAATGACTCAATGCCTATCAATAACATTTTATATAAATAAGGTTACTATCTATTCTATATAAAGTTCACTCAAGTGACAAATATCATACAATATCCAATCCACTCAGGCTGCAAACATCTTCTGCTACTACCATCCTAGTTTTTACTAGTGCTCAAGGAATGAGAGAGGAACCACACATCTTATTAATTCATTCTAACCTCTCAACATAATTTAATTATCATTTATTAAGTTACTTACAATAGGCTATCCTGGTAGCCACTTTGAGCCCCAACCCCCATTGCAAGCCACTTCCATCCATACATCTAGATAACATACCCTAAGCTCATAAAACATACTGAGTCTCATAAATAAGATAATAATCAAGTTTGGTTCCATAAGAAGGCAACTGGAACATACATACTAGTCCTCAAACCATAATTTTGATAAGTACACATGGGTCCTCAAGCCACAATTCTCACAAGTTGACGTTGGTCCTCAAACCACATTGTAATAATTTCTCATTGGTGCTCAAACCACAATATTAAAAATACACATGATTCCTCAAACCAAAATATAGAAAATTTAGGCTGGTCTTCAAATTGCTACATAACACACTCTCAAAGAGTACAAAATATATGAGCTTAGAACATTGGTTGGCAAAGAGTAATTGTGATTGAAACATTAATATAAGAAACTCATAACTACCATCACAAAAATAAAACACTCCTAAAGCCTCTATGTATAATCCCTATAGCCAATGTAAATCCCAAAATACCCTACAACCACAATAACAATGAACACACATACATTTCACATAAAATCATTCTTAATGAATAAAAGTCCATTTATTTCTAAGGGTTTAGTTTGGCTATAAAAATATTCATACAAAACCTCATCAAATAAAATTATTATATATATATATTCTTAAACTATATTTATAAATATACAATTTTTTAGAATTTTTTCTTCTAAAAATAGAATTTATACAAATAGAGTTTATAAAAATTATATGTAAACTCTACTTCTCAATTAGATAAAAAATTATTTCAACAATCACATATAAAATTCAAAAAATTAATACATGAAAACTCATACTGGCATGAAGAAGACAATAACCAAAATTGAAGAAAGAAAATCTCAAATAATCAGCTTAAAAAATAAAGAGACCAACTCTAACCCAAAAATTAAAGTTCTTTCTTTCTCCTAATTTGAAATTACAAAGCTCAAAACCCTACCTCATTACTATGAAGCAATTTTAAGAGACTTGAGAATAATTTTTCAACCAAAAATCTTAGCTTGAATTACTTTTAATTTTCCTCCAAAAATCCCAAAGGTTCTTCCACATAATAATAATGAATCCCTAAGATGACAATCTCATCTAATTTATAGAAAAATTCCATTAGGTTTTCTAAAGCTGGAACTCAACCTTCAAAAAGTAAATACAAAATTTTATTATTCTACTTCTTAAGTTGGGTCACATAACTCAACTTCTTAACTTGGAATTAATTATTAATTATTATTTAATTATTGTGCAATAAAATATAATTATAACTTAATTTAGAATTAATATTTTTAGTACAATATTATGAAATAATTTTAATTAATAATTTTAGCCAAATATAATATAAAACTTGACTTTTAAAATCAATTCATATTATTTGTGCAAATTAAATTTAAGTTTTTGATTTAATAATTAATTATCTGTCTTCAATGACATAAAAGCACTTAAGATACATCTCATAATCTAAGTCTTCAATGACATAATCAGGAATGTCACTGCTTTAGTTAGAGGTGGTAATATCAGTGGGGGATGGAGGCACATAGAACTTAACTCTAGCAGAGCTTTCAACTAGTATTTCTAATCTCCATATACCTTCAACTTTGAGTTAATGAACAAGCTCGACGAGAGTAAAGTAAAACTCATATACTTTCTTTTTTGTGGCATATCTATGGCCTAGCTCCTTCCTATTCACAGTAATCTCCCCTTCTTTCAACAACTTGAGGAATTTTTTTACTTTTAATTTGACTAATGTTGTAACTTTCATGACAATATTAGTATAAATGAGTCCCCTTAGAGACTCAATAAGGAACATACTTTTACCTTGAAAGATCTCATTATTCTTATTTTTCTAGATATTCCATAGTATAATAGAAGAGAAGATAGATCAAAATCTATTATTCCATTTTCTAATATGATTTAATTTCCTAGTAATTATGCTTTCTACAGTGAAGTTGCAACCTAATTCTAGCCCAAACAACATCTAAATATCTATGGCATAAATATAGCTAAAAAGGACATGATTCACAGACTTGTGTTGATTACAAATAATGCATATGTTGGACTCCTTCCCCTAGAGTTTCTTAAAAGGCGGTTTGTGAAGAAGAAGCCTCCAAAGAAAGTGGGCAATTTTAGGTTCAATGGGTCTTGACCAAACATCCAAAAGTACCTTCTTCCATGCAACTAGGTGAAAGTTCAAATGTCATTTAGAGTTTAGGTAATCAAGGACTTTAGTTCTATTGGATAGGAGTGAATATATATAGTTAGCTTTAATGAGGTGCAAAGGGGAAGAATTAGGCTAGAGAAGCTGTAGAACACATGAATTTGGGGAACAATAGACACAATTGGCAAAGATATTTTGTAGGATATTTATCAACATGTAGTGTGTTCTCCAATTGGAAGGGGGAGGTTAAATCTATAATTTATTACTTAGTTTAGTTGTAATCTTGTCCCCAAAAACATGTTTAATTTGTTTCTAGCTCTTCCATGTATATATATTCTTAAACTATAATTACTAAAAATGTAATTTTTAACTTTTTTTTTCTAAAAATAAATTTTCTAGAAATAGAGTTTATAAAAATTATATGCAAAATCCAATTCTCAATTACATAGAAAACTCTTTCAACAATCACGTAAAGAATTCTAAAAAATAATACATGATCACTCATAGTGGCACGAAGAAGACAATAATGAAAAATTGAAGAAAGAAAATATCAAACAATTAAATTTCAAAAATAAAGAGAACAACTCTTACCCAAAATAAAAAGTTCTTTCTTTTTCTTAATTTTAAATTACAAAGCTCAAAACACTACCGCAAAACTACGAAGCAATTTGAAAAGAATTAAGAACAAATTTTCAACCAAAAATCTCAACTTTGAATTAGTTTTACTTTTTCTCCAAAAATCCTAAAAGTTCTTTGAGCTAATAATAATGAATCCCTAAGATTGCCGTCACATCTAATTTATACAAAATTTTCGTTAGGTTTTCTTAAACTAGAACTCAACCTTCAAAAAGTAAAAATACTATTTTAATAATCTAATTCTTAAGTTAAAATGCTTAACTCGACTTCTTAACTTGGAATTAATTATTAATTCATATTTAATTATTGTGCAATCAGTATAATAATAACTTAATTTAGAATTAAGTTTCATAATTAAAATAGTCTTAACTACATTCTACGAACATGGTAAAAACACCGAAATATCAATTGAAAGACAAACGCCCCAAATCGAGATTCATTGTTTTCAAGTAGAAGATAAGTTCGCAACCTTCTTTGATGACCTATAACAAATTTGATGCCCTTTCACAGCGATGTCATGAACAAGGTGATGTTCGGGATGTAAACAAAAACAAATTTGAAACTTTTGTTCGGCAACACATTAAATGAAACAAGGAGATTCATGACAATTAGATTCACAAAAAAGAAGATGGATGGCAGACTGTGTGGAAAAAAATTAAGCAATCACAATTCTAGCATAGTCAAAATGGAATGGAAGAAAAAATTCAAAAATAAAAAGCCTTTTACAATAAAACTAAATATGCGTCAAAACCTGAGCTTAACCCTAGCCCCAAATTGATAGAAATTTCTCAATTGAAGATACCTGAAAAGCCATGAATAATTTTCAAGGCCAATTCTATTCCTTTAGGGAAGGCTTAGGAAAACATATCTAAGCCCAAAAGCCCTTTGGCTCCTCCAAAGTAGAATTACGAGCGTGACCCACATATTAGAACCCCATTCAAGGAGAAAACGGTCTACATTCTGCTGCCTCGAAAGATCAAACAAACTACAAATAAGAAAAAAGTGGAAAGACATTCAAAGCCAAGTTTCATTGACAAAAATAGAAAAGGTGAAGAAATTATCATCAGCAACCCTCATAGTGAAGGGAAATGGAAGGATTGTGAAGATAGGGTATCTATATGTATTAGAATAGTCTGTCAAGGAAGAGATCTAGGCTGGTGCGCATTATCTCACAAATTTGGGGTGACAAGGTAAGTAGCCTCAACTTGTTTGCTAAATTTTTTTTGTTTATTCTATGCCAAAATGCACAGGATAAAAAGGAAATTCTGAAATTAGATTATGTTTTCTACAAGGGCCATCATATTAAATTTCTAGCATGGCAACCAAACTTCAATAAAAATCATATTTAAAATACAAAAACTATAAAATGGATGGAAAACATAGAGATTCCATCAGAACTAATGGAAGAAATGACCATTAAAAAAATTGGTTATTCTTTAGGAACAGTAATAGGTTTTGAAGATAATTTAAGCAGAACTAATAAAATTAGGGTTTTGTTTAAAACAAATCAAAACCATCCTATCAGCAAAAAGATCATTACTAACAGATCTATTTATAATTTAACCTTCAAAGATTACATAGGAGACATTAAAAAAATTATAGATCCAAACCTATCAAAATCATATATAAAAAACAACATCAAAGACAACGTAATCTTAAAAAAGAGGACAAGCAAAAAATCAGTAAGGAAGCAAGAGGCAATCATAGAGACAAAAAGCTCCAGAGAAAGTCAGATTGAAGAAAAAGTAGCAAATATTATTGAGAAAAGTATACCAGAAAGAAGGGAAGAATCAATGGACATCAGAAAGGTTATAGAGAGAATGACATAATCTGACTGGAAGGATAATATCAGCTATCAGCACTCATTAAATAAATTCAAAAATTGCATGGATTGTCATTTGGAAAAGTAGGCCATTGAGGAAATGGACTTGAACATTATTAAATTGAATAAGCTTTTGCATGAAGCCCTCCTGATTCAAAATGACCTAATAAATCAGAGCCTATTAGCATAAGAAATACACAGGGAACATAAAGGGAAGAGAATTAAAATCATAGAAACAGGGGAGACATCAGGAATTTGTGATATTCAAATAGAGAATCAGAGGCATCAGAAAGAAATGGATCTCATCAGGCAAGAGGAACAAAGAACAGAAAAGAGAGATGAGAAAAACATAGAGGTCTTACAAGAAGTAGTCTCTCAAAAGGAAAACCTAGAGCAAGAAGTGATCATCCCATCAATAGACTGCACTTAGTGGAGCAACATAACAATTGGGGAAAAAGGGAAAAAGAAAAGCTATAAACTTTGGCAAACCCCTAGTAATGGATAGGACATGTTTGCATTAGATTCAAAAAATATTGATTCTACTCTAAGATAGCCACCTTACTCCTCTAATATAGATGAAATCTGGTGGGATACGAAAATGAGCAGTCCTATCAAAGAAAATAGAAACAAATAGGTCAAAGATTCAAGGCTCATCTAGACAATTAATGACAAGGATCAACAAATCTACAAATTATTGATCAAAGAAATCATCTCAGAAGAAAACCAAGAAGGTGAGGATTCAGCTATTGTGGAAAAGGTAATAAAAGAGCAAAATCTTGAAAGAATAGGTATAGCAGTGAATCAAGAAGGAATGAAGACTCCAATATGTAGAAAATCAAAGCAGAAAAGGGGAAAAGAAATCACTAAAAGAACTCAGAGAGGTCGCTAGATAGGTCAAGGATCAAACTAATATTCTCGATATACTACACAATGGGAAGGGGAAGTTCCTTCCAAGGAGCAATGAAAATAACAACTTGGAATGCTAGGGGTCTTAATGCCCCAAGAAAAAAATGCTTGCTAAAGGGTAACCTTACCTGATTTGATTCTGATCTTACATTATTACAAGAAACTAAACTTAATAAAGAAGGACTAAAGTTAAGTCAGAAATTGGGAAAATGGAAATTTGAACTCCAACATTCACATGGAGCATCAGGTGGACTTGGAATCATAGGGAACCCTTGGCAAATCAGTATAGAATTACTCTCCTCCCAAACAAACTGGATGGGAGTAAGAATCATCAACACAAAATCAAACCTCCAAATAGTCATTATAAATGTTTATGGGCCTTCACCATCAGCAAATAAGTTAGCAGTTTGGGAAGAAATCAGTGCATTCATCAATTCAATGCACCAAGAAACAATCATTATAGGAGGAGATTTTAATGTGGTTTTAAGTAAGGAAGAAAAATAGGGAGGGAATAATCAAGCATGCAAAACTATGGAAGATTTCAAAAGATGGATTCAGAAAGACTCTCTTATGGATATCAAAACAAAGAATGATATTTATACTTGGAATAATAGAAGGAAAGGATTTTGTTATATAGTAGAATGATTGGACAGATTTCTCCTAAAAGGAGATTGCAGTTTGGACAAGATGGTTAATGCGGAAATTCTCCCTATGGTTGGATCTGATCACTTCCCAGTGAGACTAGAAATCAAAGAGCAAATCAAACCTAGTAGGAATCCCTTCAAATGCGATAAAATGTGGTTTTAGGATAAAGCATTTATGGATCATGTCAGAAAATGGTGGTAGGAGGAATAGTTCGAAGGTTCTAAAATGTTTTGCCTCATCTCAAAATTGAAAATTGTTAAAGAAAAGATCTTAAAATGGAATAATCTACACTTTAAAAATATTTTTAAAGAAAAACTAGAAATTGAAGAAAAAATAAGTAAATTAAATAAAGAAATCATCACAAAAGGAATGAATAATGAATCCTTTCATCTAGAAAAAGAATACCTTCTAAAACATAAGGAAATACTAGCTAAAGAAGAAATATTTTGGAGACAAATCCCCAGAGAAAAATGGCTCCTAGAAGGGGACCCGCAATACCAATTTTTTTCATAATAGTACTCTTTATAATATAAATTATATTAACATTTCAAAAATTAAGAATTCAGAGGAGGACATTGAAAACCCAGTAGAAATAGTTGATATTTTCATCAAATACTTCAGCAATATGCTTAATAATTATGAATCATCCAATAGAATAGTCCAAGAAGAGATGTTAAAACACACCCCAAAGCTGATTTTAGAAGATTTTAATAAATTCCTTACTGAACGCTTTACTCTTCAAGAGGTTAAAACAATACTCTTTAGTATGAAACCGGATAAATCATCAGGTCTGGATGGCTTTCAAGCTTTCTTCTTCCAACAATGTTGGGACATTCTAGGAGAAGAGTTGTGGAAAGCCTTAGAAGCCACACGTAATGGAGGTTCTATATTAATGGAAATCAATCACAATTTTTTGACTCTTATCCCCCAAAAAAGTAAAAGTGTAGTGCTAGGGGACTATAGGCCTATTGCATTATGTAATACTATTTATAAGGTTTTCTCAAAAATCTTAGCTAATCGTCTCAAAAGATTCCTCCCAAAACTCATCTTGGAAGAACAAACTAGCTTTGTCCCTGGCAGATCTATTTTAGATGGCCTTTCCATCATACAGGAAACTATTCACTCAGCAATTAAAAATAAAGAAGCTTGTATGTTACTTAAACTAGACATTCAAAAAGCATTCGACAAGGTAGATTGGAGACTTCTTTGTAAAACTTTAGGGGCCTTTGGCTTCTCTAAACAATGGGTCAACATTATTTTTCAATGTATCTCTACTCCCAAAATTTTGATCCTCATCAACGACACCCTGGAAGGTTTCTTTAACATATCCAAGGGTATCAGATAAGGAGACCCAATTTCCCCATTTCTATTTATCATAATGGCAGAGGCATTTGGTAGGGCAATTAAAGAAGTGCAAGTTGAGGGTAAAAATAAAGGGGTGAGAGTTACGAATGGAGTAGAAAACACCACCCACCAACAATTTGCTGATGACACTATTCTTGCTGGAATTAGTACTCTTCAAGAGGCAGATTACATGCAAGATATCTTAGATACATACACAAAAGCATCAGGGAAAATGATTAATGCCAAAAAATCAGAAATCTTCTTTTTAAATACTGTCGAGGAAGTTGAAGATCAAATTTTTAACAAACTAGGATTCAAAAAAAGTAAGTTACCATTCAAATATCTAGGGATATATCTTGACAAAAGTAATCACACCAATATGGGTTGCGAACATATTCTCAGGAAAATTGACAACCAAACAAAATCATGGAAAGGAAGATGGTTAACAAAGGTGGGAAGAATAACTAAGATTAAAAAATTTTTATCGGCGATCCCTATTTATCAACTTTCCTTCTCACATCTCCCCAAAAATATTAACTCTAAACTAGAAAAAAAACTTTGCAACTTCTTTTGGAATGGGACTGGAGGATAAGAAAAAAGAAACCTTAATTAGTTGGAGTAAAATCTGAAAAACAAAAGAAGTTGTTGGATTAGGAATCAAAAATCTTGAATGGCAAAATGAAGCCCTAGGGGCTAAACAAGTAGGGAGATTATATCAAGAAAGAGAAAGGAAATGCGCTAAAATCTTATTCAATAAATATCTTAACCTTTTAGACAAAACTTCATTATTCAAAACTAAAAACCCCCCCAAAGGTTCTGCAGGTTGGAATTTCCTTATTAATAGTAAAGATCTGATCTCAAAGTACCTTAAATGGGACATAGGGAAAGGAAATGAAGCTTTGTTCTAGGAAGATTCGTAGAATGGATATCCCCCTCTTATTAGTTCAGACTTATCATTAGAAGCAATTTCTCTCCTTAAAACCTTACGAGGGACAAAGGTGAAAGATTACATAGAGGAATCCGATTCAGAAATGGGGAAAAAATAGAAATGGAAATCATTACCTGAATGTGGAATTAACCAGTCAGATAAGGAGAAACTGGAAAACATTCTAAAGAAGCGAATTATTACAATTAAAGACTAGGAGGACAAGCTTATTTGGGCAAAATTAAAAGAGGGGATTTATAAATTTAAGGAAGGATATGGAATGATTACAAACTTGCAAAAATGGGAAGCTAACACCCTCCCCTTGAATTTATGCTGGGATCCAGCAGGTCTTCCAAAAGTAGGAATGTTCCTCTAGGCAGCCATGCAAAAGATAATATTAACAATAGATAGAATCAGGAAAATGGGATTTGAAGGACCCTCAAGATGTATTTTATGCAAAGAAGCAAAAGAAAATGTAGAACACCTCTTATATGCATGTAAATTTTCATAGGACTGTTGGAGGTGGCTTCAAAGTAAATTGAACTGGACCTCCCCGTTAGCTAGTAATTGGATAGATCACTTATTAGGTTGGCCTAAAGATGTCTCTAAGAGAACTATGGTAAAATTTGGAATATCTCCACAATAATTTCTTTATGGGAAATTTGGAAAGAATAAAATTGCCAAATTTTTCAAAACCAAAGTCTATCTGAGCAAGCTCTTTATGCAAAAATAGAAGTGGCAATTTTGGAAGTGATGAATAGTGATCTCAGGAAGAGACCAAGAGAAGAAGGATCCTTCTCTGATTGGGATGCATAAATCAAAAAACGATGACCACTGTTAATCAACCCTCCCCTCTATTACAAGAAGAAGAATAATCTAGTCAAACAAACCTGTAAATGGGTACCCCCACCACCAGGATGGAAGAAGCTGAATTTTGATGGGGCTTCAAGAGGGAATCTAGGTAAAGCTAGAATTGGATGTATCATAAGAGATGAATTAGGTAATTTATTAGTAGAAAGATCCAAACCTCTAGACATGGTGTTGAATAATATTGCAGAACTTGAAGCAGTTGAAGAAGGAATTAATCTTTGCATTAAACTCAAAATTAAAAAACTTATGATTGAAGGGGACTCCCAAATTATTATTAATGCTCTCAGGAAGGGAGTAACCCCAAATTGGGTTTTAAATTCCAAATTAGAAGATATCATCAAATCACTTTTTGCATTCGAAGAAGTTAGATTCTCACATATTTACAGAGAAGGCAACAAGGAGGTCGATAAATTAGCCAATTTGGGAACTGATGGTTATAACACCTTATCATTTAATCATATCTTTGATCCTTTATTGTGCTAGAAACAATTATAATCAATTTATACTCCTGCGTGTGAATTGATTTCATACAAATTAGGCAGAGTACCCAATATTGAGGAAAATCTAACTTTTGAGTGATTTAACTTTCCATGATGAATTCGAGAGGAACCTTAATAATCATTTGGATGTCATCATCATTATGTCACATTTAGATATAGCAAAATTCAGGACGCATTTTCATTTTAACTCAACCAGCGATTGGTTTCATCTGAGCAATAGGTAGAGGTCTGGTTTAGGTTTAATGGATTCCAATATCAGTCCTTTTCATGCCTTCAAAAACCACACTATGGCTTTCTGTGGATCGATAAAACAAGAGAGATGGAATCGGCTCCTCTAGCCAATAGATGATATGAGTTGAGTTGCAGTTAGTCAGGTATTAGGAGAGGGGACATTTAGTTATGAATACTCTTGGAGGACTAACAGTGATATTGTAGGGCTTTAGGTAGGTTGCTTAGCTAGGGCTGGAGTGGAAAAATGGGATATTATTAGGCTAACCCATAATATTTTCGATCCCTGTTGGTTAGTTGGGTTGGAAATTGCAGTCGTCAACATAGATGCTAGGCTTTAAATCCCAATCCCAGAGGTTTTCATGGAGTTTGAAGTAAATAGTCCAAAAATTGGTAGGAGACCGAGGCATCCATGCTTGGTAATTAGCAATAATGTCAAGTTCTTTAGTGAATGGTCGAGAATGGATTCGAGCATTAACTTCCTGTTAAGGTGGAGGGGAATTTTTGAAGACCTAGGTAGGGACTGGCTCACCAACTATCTAAGGGTGTATGATGCCTACATTCATCTGGATGTAGACTTTTCCAACCTGGAGGATGTGGAATTTTGTTTGCCTAACTATGACAAAACCAGCAAGGGAAGATTGACATACGAGTTCCCCCTAGGTTCAAGGGCCTCCACTCTGCATGAAGCCATAGAAATTATTATGGTTTTTAAGAGAACATGATGAATATATTTAATTTGGGTCATTTTGTATGATTCTTCGACCCAAAATTTTGGTTCTTCTGCTTTATTATAAGCATGGGTTCCTATTGTAGATAGCTTTATCACCTACATTTTTAGTTAAATAGTAGCATTCAGGGCATACTTTAATATGATGTCCCTTTCTACATTATCAGTGGCATTTTGATACTGTATATATCGACCCATATAATAAAGATAAATATTCTATAGCTATAATTTAGCCTCATCTTTTGGTTTCGGTTGCAGTCTTTGGAGTTTTTTATCATTCAACTTTATTTGTTAAGCTAAAAACATTTCAATTAGGGCTAATTCCAATTAATTACTTCTCCTAGTTTTGCATAATTTAGGTTTCAATTTTTTGTTCACTCACTTAAACCAGTGAACAAGAAACATGTATTCAGATTGGTCCTCCTGCCATGGCAACTTTATTCTTCCCGCATTTTTTCGTTTGTTTTGTTTTCCTTTATCATTGGCTTCGTCTCGGTTTGCTCCCCCTGTAATCATCTTTAATCTGCATAGTTCTTCACCTTTGGCACTCTTCATTTTAATAAAAACATTATGCATTAATCATGGTAAGTAGTAACAATTCTTAAACCTAATTATTAATATTTTAATTAACCATTTTTTCACTATCTTTTAGATAAAAATTTATTAAATAATTTTGAATTCTAATTACAATTAAATTCATCAATTTTTTAATTATTTAATTCATTTAAATATCTTTATGAAATGGGCCCTCCTAGTCTCGTGTTAAGATTTTGATCGATTTCTTTATCTACTAACCCTTAACACTTTGTTGATTGTGGTGACATGTTTATAGAGATTTGGTTACCATTCTTTCCTATACCTTCGAGCCTTTCTTGAAAGATACAGATATTATCTTATGACTTTTAATGATGTAATAAATTGGGGTATGCCCCTTTTACTGTTGTTACATATTATTGATCAAATCCTCCTCATCAATCAGCTAAGTGATAGTACTTGAATCTATAAGCAATTGTCTTACGAGAAAATAGCATGTTTGACATCAATGACAAAACAATGATTGAAACATATAACAATCTCCTTTATAACAATCTTTCTCATACCTTGATCTTTTCAATCAGATTTCAACAAAGAGGCCAAAGCCAAGATAAATTATTATTGTGTTTTGATTAATTATTATTATTATTTATTAAGATTGAGTATATTCAAACCCAAGACTTCCCAAATAAGAGGTTCACAATTTATCATTGTGTTGTAGGCTCTTGCCTCTAAAGTAGTGCAATTTTATGGAGTTAGTGTACTTGAGATTTATTTTTTTAGTAGATGGTCTTAAAATGGACCTAGAGAGAGTGCAATCTATCCTTGAAAGACCTACTCCAAGGAGTGCTACTGAGGTAAGATCTTTTCGTGGTCTGGATAACTTTTACAAAAAAATAAAAAAAGTATAGTTGTATATGTGAACCCCTAACTGAAGTAGTGAGAGGGAATAGAAAAGAGTTTAAGTGAATTATAAGAACAAAACATAGTTTTGATTTATTGAAAATAAAAATTACAGAGTAGCCTATTTTAGAACTTCCAAATTTTAATTAGGTATTTCAAGTAGACTATAATACTAGTGGCAATGCCATTAGAGCTATTTTGAGTTAGGAAGATAAACTCGTTGTTTAATTAAGTGAAAAATTGAATGATATCAAAAGAAATAATTCTATTTATAATTTTTTTTTTTATGTTATAGTTAAGGATTGAGGAAATGGAGACATTATATTTTTTCTAAAAAGTTCATTTTATTCACTGATCATCAAAATCTACAATATTTGAATAGGCAGGTAAAGTTGATTCAAAAGGATTTAAAATGGGTTGAGTATTTGCACAGTTATATCTTGAATATTTCCAACAATTTGTATCAGAGCTCACTTGGTTCTCAGGACAAAGCTTGACAGCTTGAGCAAAGATCAAAGTCAATGGAGATATTCAGATTGGAGAAAGTTATAGAAAATGAAAAGTTAGATCTTGAAATGGCCATGGTTCAACTTAAAGAAGCAAAGGAACATCTTTCTCAATCCCTAAAAAGAAGAAAGGATCTTGCAAAACAAATGAATGATCATCAGTATGTTGAAGTGAAGATTGAAGACCTGTTACCATCAAGCAATTCAGAAGAAGCTGACCAAGCAATCAAAGAACTTCTAGAAAAGAATGGATCTCTGCAAGAAGAGGTAAGAAAGCTTAAGAGAGAACAAGAAATACAGTTAATCAGGCTATGTGAAGCTTTGGATCAAAGAAACAAAGCACAAGAAGAACTGGAAGATAGAAGTCATGAAATCCGCAATCAAACTCATCAGTATGAAGATCTCATAGACCAACTCACCAATGCAAATGAAGAAATCAGGATTCTCAGAGCACAAAATGAAAGAATAAGGAATGATTTGAACATTGAAAAGCAAATCAATGAAAGTCTACAGAATGACTTGAGAACAGAAAGACAAATCAATGAAAGCTTGGAAAATGACTTAATCTCTGAAAGGCAAGTCAATGAAAGGATGATGAAATCTTAGGTAGACGTAAATCAATTGAATGAGCAGAATCTTCAAAGACAAACAAGCAAAGCTGGTCTTGGATACAAGGAAGCTGGTGAATCCTCCAAGCAAGGTGAACAAAGGAATAAAAGATCCACTTGTAATCATTGTGGCAAGATAGGTCATACATCAAACAAATGCTGGAGCAATGGGAAAGCAAAATTCAATGGTAAGTGCTTCAACTGTAATCAACATGGTCACAAGGCAAATGAGTGTAAAGAAAAACCAAAATTTGAAGGCAATTGTTACAAATGCAAAAAGCATGGTCACAAGGCATTCCAGTGCAAATCCAAATCATTCAATCCAGCTGAACAACTTGTCAAAGCCATATTCGGATGGGACTACAACACCTGGTGCAGATGTCACTATTGTGGAGAGTATGGACATACTGGCATGAATTGTGCCAGACATCACCTAAGGAAAAAGGACACAACTGTAAGGTGCTATACATGTACAGAACTCGGTCATATAGCCAAAAATTGCATGAATATCAAAAGAATTGAAGATGAAAAGAAAATCAAAGCAGATAACATCCGAAAGCAAATGAAGCAGCAATGGATTCCAAAATCTACCGAACAAGATAAGTCAGATAGGAGTGTCACTCAAGAGGCGGGTGACTCTACCATTTCCAATTAGTATTCATATAAGAAACATTGGAACTGCATCTTCCAAGATTTATCCTATGCAGCTCCAAAGGAAGAAGATGGATCGAATTAGTATTGTAGATACACTCTGACTCCAGGACGGTTCAATACTTTATCAAGTTTGGTTGGATGTAACAAAGCTACATTAACCAAGTAGCAGTTACCGAGTTGAGTTGGTAAGAGACTTTGCCAAGTTCGGTCGGTCACAACTAAGTTTCATTGACCATGTTGTGTCAACCGAGCAAGGTCGGTTCGTGACCCAACCGAGTAAGGTCGGTACTTCAATATTTTCTTTCGATCACCGAGTTGATAATATCTACCGAGCTAGTGGATGACAACCTTTCATTTCTTCTGCCATCATACCAAAACATTTATGGCAAATTTGTTATCAAAAGGGGCAAAATTTGATCTATATTTTTACGGCGAACAAAGAGCTAAGGTATTTTCTGCAATTTCAGAGCGAGCTTAAGACATTTCCGAGCGAATTTTTCAAAAGAGCGAAAGAATCAATTCAGAATTTTTCTACACCTATCAAGTAACAATGGCATCCGGAAGTGGAAGCTCTAAGACTAAGAAAGGCTCAGAAATGCTGGTTAGAGGAGAGGAATGGAAGGCGCCGAACTTCAAATTAGCACCAGCTATTGCAGAATCACTGGACCCTAATGGTGCCCAATCTCAAATTCCTTCAAAGGTACTTCTTATCAATGATATAAGATCTCATTTTAAATGCTCTATTCAAGAACTTGGAAACCTAGAAATTGATAATGCCCTAGGTGAAATGAGCATAGATGGAAACCTAAAACCCGAACATAAGCATCTTGAAACAAAAGGATTAACCCACATTTCGCACTTGCCAAGGAAATTTCAAGTTAAATGGGTTAGGTATGTACTCAGTCGAGTTCACAATGGCCAATTGTGGTTAGAGCAACTAGTGCTCATCACAAAGAAAATGATTAACAAAATTACTGGACTCCCCATGCTGAGCAAAGCCAAGACTACCAAAACCCTAGGTCGGGAGGAATTGCAAAAACTGACCCAAGTAGAATGGGATGGTAGGGGACTTAAGCTGAATACTGTAGCTGACGTCGAATTGAGATTTGGCATTCACGTCATTGCTCACAAAATCTATAGTTCAAGCCATCCAAACAGTGTACCCTGTGAAGCTGTGGATCTGGCGTACAAAATAGTGAAGAAGAATTTAGAATTTGATTTATCAGAATTACTTTTATCCCAAGTCAATAAGAATATGGAAAGCATTAGAACCTCCACGAACAATCCCTGCAAATTCGGTTCGTTTTTGATTTGTTTATTCTTCTATATTCAAAAATCTTTTCCATCAAAGGGATCAGTAGTATGGAGAAAAGATATACCAATTCTTTATCAGATAAACGAGTTCATTGCAAAACTAGGTGAAAATTTTGATATTATTTTGGATAACTATTTTGAAGAATTTAAGGAAAAGATGAATCATAGGTTCCGAATTCCACCCAAACTGGTTGAAGAATACAAGGAAGACATATGCTTCATGGTAGATTGCGACAAGGTATACATTCAGGCAGCCAGGCCTCGAGTAGCATGGGTGAAACCTCTTCCCTATGAGGTAAAAATTGACGAAGCCAGGGATATCATAGAAGCACTCGTGAATGAACCAGTAGACCCAAGGCAACCAATTTTTGGAACATATGATCAAGCTAAGGCCAGAATTGAGCTCCAAATTAAAATTCCTCAGGCCATTAGCAAAGGAAAGAGAAAGATAACCCAACTGAAGACGGAAGTTGGCTCTCTTATGATAATAGAAGGCAAAGGAGAAGACGAAGAAGAAGAAGAGGAAACCGAGTCAGACAAGGAAAAGGAGCCTCAACAAAAGAAAGGCAAGGTGATCATCACCAAACCTAAAAGGCAAGCCTCTGCAGTCTTCTCCAGGAGAACAAGACAAGGAAAGAAAGAACCTGTACTTGTTAAGCCTCCACTCACATTTGAGGATAGATTGAAGCAATTAGAAGCAGGTGCTAGCTTCACAAACTTCAAAGCATTGAAGTTTGAAACCAGAACAGAACAAGAAAAGATGCAGATTGAGGAACTGGTACTGAACAAGATGGGTAAATGGAAATACTCATTAGACCAGATAGCCTCCCAGATCTCCAAAGAACTATTGGAAAGGTTGCAAATCAGATGGGAAGCTGCAACCAAGACTGTAAAAGACATCTATGAGCAGACACTGAAGAATCTCCTGCCAAGTTTCACTAATGCTGAAGTGAAAGCATCACTGAAAGATCACGAAGGCAATATGATGATTAGATTCCACACCTGTTTGATACTTGTCAAAGACATTGAGCATGTGGTAAATGATGCAACAAACATGTGGAAAAACATCTATCATCTACACAAATCCAGTGATGATACTGTTGAAATCAAGGACACTGACAACAGTGATGATGATGAAGATGATGATGATATTGAAGATATTCCAGAGGATCTTCATTCAATCATGTTAGAAGTGGAAGAAGAGGCTAAGAAAGAATTAGAGGAAGAAGAAGCTGAAAAAGAAATGGAGGAGAAAGAACAAGCAATGGTGGAAGAAGATCCAGTACAAATTGCAACTGAAGTCATTGCATCTCTTCCACACTCTCCATCAACTATGGAAATAGCTTCTACTGGTAAGTCCTCTCAGCTCCGTATACCATCTATGCAAGTGCCAATCACTTCATTAACCGAGCTGCAGCCACCTTCATTAACCGAGTCTCCATCAGTCTCTGCAGTAAGTTCATCATGCACATCAACCTCTACTGCAGAATGTATAATAAGTGTACCTACAGATACTACAATTTTGACTTCTCTTAATCAAATTTTGGCAACTATTAGCTCTTCCACTCCATCCTGTACAAAAACATCAATTTTTGATACCATTTGCACATCTCTTAGTCTTCCTTTACATAGTCCTATTCCAGTCTTATCAGCCAGCCCTGCCTCATCAACTATCGTCTCAGTTCACAAGGGTCAAGATGAAGTCTTTGCTGGAAAAGAAAAAAGATACATGTTTTCCAGCAAGACACTGGATGAGGAAATTGATTTGGATAAGGACATTATCCTTCCTAAAATAGATCTTGATACAGCATCAGTTGATGAAATGAGAATGCTCAGTCAGCTATTAGAGCAGAAGGCTAGGCAGAAACAGCTACGGCATGAAAGAGATCTGGAATATAGCATCATTGAGAATGCTAAAAATATTATAACAGAGGCTATAGGTGTTGAAGTAGATTCTACTCAACACATTTTGATTCAGTTGGAAGAGGCTGTAAACAAATTCAATGAGGATACCTCCGGCCAAGAAAAGTTGATTGAAAAGGCAGAGAAGAAATTTGACAATAAGGTGCTTGAGCACATTGCTCAGCATATTGCATTAAATCAGGTAGAATTGTCTACAATTTTGAATAATTTTGTGAATTCTTTTAATAATGTAACTTCACTTTTTGGAAAACTCTGTGATGTTACTAAGTATACCAAAGATATAAAAGAAAAGTTGAATAAAATTGATGAGGATATGAAGGTCAGTGCCCAAGTGCTGCAATCTGACCTCAGTACAAGTTCATCCCATCATCATAAAATAAGATTTTTGTCGAAGAAACAGGCAAAATTGCTGAGAGAGGAAGCAAGAATCAGGTCTACTCTCATAGATATCCAGAATATGATTCTTCCTGTCATGACTTCAATGCAAAAGCATATTGCTCATTCCAGAACATTGATTCATGACAACAATTTCTCAGTTGCAGATCATATGATTGAACTTTCTGCAGAAATTCAAATTGCACTCTCCTCCAGCAAAATTTTGCAAGAAAATTGGGATAAGACTTTGGCTCTTATTCTCAAGGTACATTCAGAATTTCTCTCTCATTTTGAAATCTCAGTGTAAATATATGTTATTTGGCATTATTGTCAAAAAGGGGGAGACAGAACTTCAGAACTTCAGAGCTATCCATGCAAAGATATATGTATTGATCTGTAAATATTGTGCATATTGTATGGGGGAGACATACATCTAATAAGATCTACAATTTTGGAAACTTTTTGAAATGTATGTCAATTTCTGTACATAAACTTTGATACATAATTGTTTTTGTCACTAATGCCAAAGGGGGAGATTGTTGGCATAAAGTTATTTGCCATTAGTGACAACACTTTTCTCACAGTATTAACCGAGTAAAGAAGAACTCAGTGTTAACCGAGTTCAGTCGGTTAACATAGAACTCAGTGTTAACCGAGTTCAGTCGGTTAACTAAGAACTCAGCATTAACCGAGTTCGGTCGGTTAATTAAGAACTCAATATTAATCGAGTAAAGATGGATGCAGTGTTAACCGAGTTCGGTCGGTTAACATAGGACTCAGTGTTAACCGAGCTCAGTTGGTAAACAAAGAAGTTTGTTCTACCGAGTTTGTTTTGCTATTCGGCCGACTCAGTTAAATTTTGTCTACTTTATTCAGCCGACCATTGCATGTAATTTTAACCAGGATGGTATATATATGTAATGTATTGTATCATTCTAAATGTATGGGAAATATATGAAGTATGTGAAGAATGTGTGCAAAAGCATGTAAGCTGAATTTTGAAGGTTTTCAGCAAGATCAGCATTGGAGCAGAAAAGTTTTATCTATCATATCAAGGACAATCAGAGCGTAGCGGATCTTATCAGTAATCAGTTGTATTCAGATCCACTTTTTCATTCTAACAGGTGAATCAATTTTTATAAATCCTTTAACAGGGTAGACTTAACAGTCTTTGTACTAAATCTCCTAACAGAGTGCATACTTATGAAGTATGTTTCAAATGCTTTAACAAGGTGGATATAAAAATCCTTTATGCTCCTAACAGGGCAGATCACCAGAAGTGATCATTGTATGCCTTAACCGGCTAACTTCCTACTGCAGTAAAGAAGATTTGTGGGTTTCATCCCCACCCCAGTTTTACTTTCTATTTTGGAAGGTTTCTGGGTCACCAAAATCTCTGTGCTTATGTGTTATGAATGTCTACATACTGTAGAATTAGGTGATTAAATATTTTATTGGTTAATATGAATTGATTTAAGATTTTAAGTTTACTGATTCACCCCTCCCCTCTCAGTAAACTGTTATATCTTGAATATTTCCAACAGGAGACATTATATTTTTTCTAAAAAGTTCATTTTATTCACTGATCATCAAAATCTACAATATTTGAATAGGCAGGTAAAGTTGATTCAAAAGGATTTAAAATGGGTTGAGTATTTGCACAGTTATAATTTTCTTTTGAAGCATGGTAGTGAAAAGTATGTCAAGGTTACAAATTCCTTGAGTAGGAGACAAAAATTGTTGATAGAGATGCATATCAAAATTGTTGGGTTCTAGGAACTCAAGTGTTTGTATCTCAAGGATGGTGATTTTGGTGAGGTCTACATAACTTGTTACTATAGCCATGACCAAGTGGTTGGATTTTTTAATCTATGATCATTTGTTATTCAAAGGAAACCAATTAAACATTCAAAATAATTTCTTGTATTAGAACCTAACCAAACAGAAACACAACACAAGATTATTTGGATATTTTGGTTGAGATAAAACCATTGTTATGGTTAGTGAGTACTATTATTGGCCATAATTATAACTACATGTTATAAAGTATATGCAAAGTTGTAGAATATGTTAGATGAAAAAATGAACCATGTATAATACATTTTTATATCATCCATTACATATACTAATGAGGCCATGTGAAGATATTTCTATGGACTTTTTTTGGTTTACCAAGGACTCAAAGAGGCCACATGTAATGCCCTGCTATTGAACCCAAGAGAAATTAACCTAAAATATGCAACTGAATTTATATAATATTAAGAGTTTACAAACAATAATGTAATAACAATGTGGAATAAAATAAGATATTACATATAATAATGTATATATGTATGTATGTATGTATGTATGTAAATATAATAAGTATAATTAATAAATACCACTCACATAATGTAAATGAATGTCCACGAATATCATCACTTAGGAGAATCCCAAATCCAACTAATGCAATATCCAAATACATAGAATTCTACATCTACTACACATGTCATAGGGTATGAGATACAAATTAAAGTATATAGTACAACATCTTGTAAAGGTTTCATGACCAATATACAAAAATAAGATGAGAAGATAGAACATGTCTCCAAAGATAAATCAAGATAAAGAAACTTCTACAAGTATCATCCAACACTTAAATAAGAAGTCAAAATATATCTCAATAATAAATGTCACACTATCACCCAACCTTGTGAAACCCAAAGAAGGCCCACTCCCTCTATATCGAGGAGATAAAAATTGACTCTATACATGTATCAAACCATAAAATTAATGAAAGAATATATAAGGATGGAATCATGAATAACTATCTAACTCAAGGTCAATATTCAACTATAAAGGTAGTAGACACTAATCTAGAGGCAAAAAATACATGTAGGAAAACCAAGATGCATATAGGGATGTGTGAACATGAGTCAACTCTAAGGTTATTCTAGTAGTCTCACTGGACCCAGATGCCCTAATGACTCTATGCATATCACTAACCTTTCATACAAATAAGGTTGCTATCTATGCTATATAAAGTTCACTCAGGTGACAAATATCATATAATATCCAGTCCACTAAGGCTACAAACATCTTCTACTACTATCATCCTAGTTTGTACTAGTGCTCAAGGAATGGGTGAGGAATCACACATCTTATTAATCCATTCTAACCTCTCAACAAAGCTTAGTTATCATTTATTAAGTTACTTACAATAGGTTATCCTGGTAGCTACTTTGGCCCCCAACCCCCATTGCAAGCCACTCCCATCCATACATCTAGATAACATACCCCAAGCTCATAAAACATATCGAGTCTCATAAATAAGATAATAATCAAGTATGGTTCCATAAGAAGACAAGTGAGACATGCATACTAGTCCTCAAACCATAATTTTAATAAGTACACATGCGTCCTCAAACCACAATTCTCACAAGTTGACATTGGTCCTCAAACCACAATGTAATAATTTCTCATGGGTGCTCAAACCACAATATAAAAAATATACATGATTCCTCAAACCAAAATATAGAAAATTTAGGACTAGTCTTCAAACTGTCACATAACACACTCTCAAAGAGTACATAATACATGAGCTTAGAAAATTGGTTGGGGAAGAGTAATCATGACTGAAACATAAATATAAGTAACTCATAACTACCATCACAAAACTCAAACACTCCTAAAGCCTTTGTTTATAACCCCTATAGCCTACATAAATCCCAAAATACCCGACAACTACAATAACAATGAACACACATACATTTCACATAAAAACATTCTTAATAAATAAAATCCCAGTTATTTCTAAGGGTTTAGTTTGGCTATAAAAATATTCATACAAAACCTCATCAAATAGAATTATTATCATTATATATATATATATATATATATATTCTTAAACTAATTACAAGAAATATACTTTTTAAATTTTTTTTCCTAAAAATAGAATTTATACAAATAGAGTTTATAAAAAAATTATATGTAAACTCTACTTCTCAATTATATGGAAAATTATTTCAATAATCACATATAAAATTCTAAAATTTTAATACATGAAAATTCATACTGGCATGAAGAAGACAATAACCAAAATTAAAGAAAGAAAATCTCAAATAATGTACTTAAAAAATAAAGAGACCAACTCTAACAAAAAAAAAAAAGTTCTTTCTTTTTCTTAATTTGAAATTACAAAGCTCAAAACACTACCTCAAAATCATGAAGCAATTTGAAAAGAATTGAGAATAATTTTTCAACCAAAAATCTTAGCTTTGATTTTTTTTAAACTTTTCTTCCAAAAACCCCAAAAGTTCTTCCACATAATGATAATGATTCCCTAAAATTACAATCTCATCTAATTTATAGAAAAATTTCATTAGGTTTTCTAAAACTGGAACCCAACCTTCAAAGAGTAAAAATAATATTTAATAATCTAATTCTTAAGTTAAGTCACTTAACTTGACTTCTTAACTTGGAATAAATTATTAGTTCTTATTTAATTATTGTGCAGTAAAAAATATAATTATAACTTAATTTAGAATTAATATTTTTAGTACAATATTATGGAAGAATTATAATTAATAATTTTAGCCTAATATAATATGCAACTTGACTTTTAAAATCAATTCATATTATGTGTGCAACTTAAATTTGAGTGTTTGACTTAATAATTAGTTATCTCTTTTAATTCTATAATTTATTTTACCATTGCATATCATTTATTTAAAAACATTAGAAGTTACATCAGAGTTTAGAAACTAACCCAGAAGAAACCCACCCAATATTAGAAAATGGCAGTCCTTATAACTGTATCATCAAAATAGTTTACCATATTTGACCAAAACAAACATAAAGGCACTTAAGAATACATCTCATAATCTGAGTCTTCTATGACATAATTAGGAATGTCATTGCTTGAGTTAGAGGTGGTAATAATATCAATGGGGATGGAGGCGCATAAAACTATACTCTAGCAGAGCTTACAACCATTTTTTCTAATCTCCATATACCTTCAACTTTGAGTTGACGAACAAACTCGACAAAAGTAATATCAAACCCATACCTTTTCTTGTTTGCAGTGTATTTATGGGCTAGATCCTTCATGTTCACAAAAATCTCCCCTTCTTTCAACAGTTTGAGGAATTTGTTTTCTTTTAATTTGAATAATGTTGTAACTTTCATGACAATATCAGTATAAATGAGTCTCCTTATAGACTCAATAAGGAACATGCTTTTACCTTGAAAGATGTCATTATTCATATTTTTCTAAATATTCCATAGTATAATAGAAGAGAAGATATACCAAAATGCATTATTCCATTTTCTAATATAATTTGTTTTCCGAGTAATTGTGCTTTCTATAGTGAAGTTACAACCCAAACAACATCTAAATATCTCTAACATAAATATAGTTAAAAATAACATGATTGACAGACTCGAGTTGATTACAAACAATGCATATGTTGGGCTCCTTCCACCAAGGTTTCTTAAAAGGTAGTTTGTGAAGACGAAGCCTCTAAAGGAAGTGAGCAATTTTAGGTTCAACAGGTCTTGACCAAATATACAAAAGCACCTCCTTCCATGAAACTGGGTGAAAGTTCAAATACCATATAAAGTTTAGGTGGTCAAGGACTTCAATGCTATTGGACAGGAGTTAATATATATATACCTAGCTTTAACAAGGTGCAAAGGGGAAGAATCGGGCCAAAGAAGTTGTAGAAGGGGAACAATAGGCATGTTTGGTAGAGATATTTTGCAGGACATATATCAAAATATAGTGCGTTCTCTAATGGGAAGGGGGGAAGTTAAATCTATAATTTATTACCTATTTCAGTTGCAATTTTGTCCCAAAAACATGTCTAATTTGTTTCTAGCTCTTCCATATCCATATATAAACTATAAAATTACTAAAACTATATTTTTTACCTTTTTTTCCTTCTAAAAATAGAAATTATAAAAATTCTATGTAAACTCTAATTCTCAATTACATAGAAAACTCTTTCAACAATCACATAGAAAATTCTCAAAAATAATACATGAACGCTCATAGTGGCACAAAGAAGACAATAACCAAAATTGAAGAAAGAAAATATCAAACAATTAACTTCAACATTAAAGAGAACAACTCTGACCCAAAAATTAAAGTTCTTCCTTTTTCTTAATTTGAAATTACAAAGCTCAAACCCTACCTCAAAACCATGAAGCAATTTGAAAGAATCGAGAACAAATTTTCAACAAAAAATCTTAGCTTTGAATTGCTTTTGCTTTTCCTCCAAAAATCCCAAAAGTTCTTCGACCTAATAATAATGAATCCCTAAGATTACAGTCACATCTAATTTATAGAAAATTTCCATTAGGTTTTCTTAAAATAGAACTCAAACTTCAAAAAGTAAAAATAATATTTTAATAATCTCATTCTTAAGTTAAGCTTAACTCGGCTTCTTAACTTTGAATGAATTATTAATTCTTATTTAATTATTGTGCAATCAGTATAATTATAACTTAATTTAGAATTAATATTTAATAATTATAATTAATAATTTTAGCCAAATATAATATGCAACTTGACTTTTAAAATCAATTCATATTATTTGTGCAACTTAAATTTGAGTTTTTGATTTAATAACTAATTATCAGTTTGTAAGAATATCTTTGTTCAAAAAGAAGTTAAGAAAGAGTTGGAAGAAATTAATGAGAAAATCATTTCCCACAGTCTGAATCCCCTCTCATTTGCAAAACAAAAGGAGAAACTAGTGGAATGGACATAACTATGCAACAGGGAGGAAGAATATTGGAGGTAGAAGTCAAGAGATCCTAGGCTAAGGGAGGGAGACAAAAACACTAATTTTTTCCATGCTTTAGTTAAGCAATGTAGGACTGTCAATGTTATTTTCTTTATTAATGATGTTGTATTTGGTAATCTCATTACCGATACTGCAGGTATTCAAAATGAGGGTGTTAAATTTTTCCAAGGCCTACTTGATCCCCCTTCTCCTCCAATCACTAACAACAGTAGCGATCAAGAGCTCCTTGACACTATTCCAAAGTTACTATCTTCTCAAGAAAATGGTGCTCTTATGGCCCCATTTTCTCTTCAAGATATTCACAAGGTAGTCATGTCTCTTCCCCTTGATAAAGCTCCTGGCCCAGATGGATTTACTTGCCTTTTTACCAAAAATGTTGGGATGTGATTAGTTGGGATTTGTTGCTAGCTATAGAGGAGTCAAGAAGAAATGATTCAATGCTCAATAACTTCAATTCCACTAATATAGCTATCATCCCAAATATTAGGGAACCTCAAACCTTTGCAGATTTCATACCCATCTCATTGTGCAACACTATCTACAAGATATTCGCAAAGCAATCTATCTAAGGTTGCAACCCTTTCTAACTAGAATAATCTCTCTTGAACAAGGTGGATTTGTCTTGGGTAAAGAAAAGATGGAATGTGCTTTAGTTTCTCATGAGGCTCTTCACTCCATTATAGAGAATCAACTCCCTTCATTTGTTATTAAATTGGACATGATGAAAGCATATGATAGACTAAACTGGTCATTCTTTATGAAAGTCCTTAAAAGAATTGAGTTTGTTGATAAATGGTGTAGATGGATTAAGGCTTGCATATATGGGTGTTCAAAAAGGCATTCCTTTATCCCCATCTTTGTTCATACTGATGGTAGAAGAGCTCAATAGGATCATTTCAGCTCAACATAATGTGGGTCTCTAGTCAGGTATCAAAATTGGTATGTCTACAATTGCAATGACTCATTTCTTGTTTGCAGATGATGTACTCTACTATTCCAATAAAACAACTAGGAAATGCACTCAAAAAGGAAGAAATCACTAACTAAGCTAAGAGTCTTCATCTTTGATTACTCATGTCTGTGTAAGTGTATTAATTCTCTACTCGACAAGATCATAAACCATCTTCTAAGATCTATTGTAGTTAGCTATTTTGGCATCCATATTTCAAAAGTATCTTGGACAGAGCCTTGTTGCTAGTTAGGTGTCCATAGCTTTGATGAGGTGATTGTTGTGATACCACCACAAACATTTCTCTACTTAGGACAAAAGTCCGTCAAGTAAGACCTATAGATATATTTGAATACCAAAAGCCAAAATGCCTCAATTTTTTTTTTTTTTTAGCATTTTATAAACTTTTTAAATAAGGAAAGAGAGCCAAATCTAGGGTCAATAGGGAGCATACCCACTGCCCAAACCAACTAATCATCCTTTCATGGCTTTTTTCCCTTTTTTTATATTTAATTTTTGCCCAAAAGCACTTAATCTCATAATGGGTTTGGAGAAACTATAGTAGTTTTTGAGATTCCTCAAACTAAACTAACCAAAGTAAACACTTAAATTAAAATAAACCAAGCAACTATCACTAAACTACTTGGGTCAAAAGGCTCAAGGTAAATCATAGATATAACTCTCTAAAGCAATCAAGTCAACTAACTAAGCCCACCTAAACAAATCTCAAGTCAACTTACTCAAGGAAAGTCAACTTAGCTCAACAAAGCAACTAAACTAAAATAATTGAAAGGAAAACCTATCCTAACTTCTTGAACCAAATGGTTCAAGACAAACCTACTCTAACTATGTACAAGACTCCAAAGGGATAATACTCAAAAAGTCAATACATACAAATGATCTATCATAATTTCTCAAAATGTTCAAGAGTAGCAAGGCTTGTGTGAAGGTTCTCAATCTTGCTGAATATTTTTTTGTCATGTTGCACTCAAACTCGGGAAATCTATCATGTAAAATCAATAGTTGAGGCTATTCATATGGGCCATGGTCAATCTACAAGAAAGTTGTCATTCCTAGACAACGTGGTGGGTTTTATTTTCAATAGAATTTGTAAATTCTCCATAGCTTCAGGAGGTCAAAATTGGTGAGGGATCCTACCACTAGCATCATTGTGAGTGATCAAGGTAGGATCACTCTTGAAATGAATTCCATGGAAGGCTTCTTTTGCGGGCTTGTCCTTGTGTACGTAACATGAACCATGCATACTTGTGTCTTTTTGTTGGCATGTCCTTGAAAATCAAGAATTTTTTGATGATTTGTCCCTCAAAATGCTTTTTAAAATGAAATATCAAACTACAGCGCCAACCCAAACTACTCTTCACTCTCATATTTCATGTAACTAGGCCATCACTCAATATATGTTGCATATTCTCACAAAATAGACTTGAAACCTCTTTGTTTCACATGAATTGCCAATTGCTTGTTTTTGAGGAACATCTTGCAATTCTTCATGTGTGTAATATTTCGGAATAATATCTTCAAAAATGATGGACTCAGTGACAAATGGAACTTCAAATACCCTCACACATTTATCATCAAATAGCACCTCAAGTGGTAAGACCTTGATGGTGAATCATGCCACTTGCCACAACTTGTCTGTTTTGAGATGTCTTTGTCAATGATTCCATTTGTGCTTCCTCTATGAGG
Organism: Cupressus sempervirens; assembly: GCA_028749045.1. Classification (NCBI taxonomy): domain Eukaryota; kingdom Viridiplantae; phylum Streptophyta; class Pinopsida; order Cupressales; family Cupressaceae; genus Cupressus; species Cupressus sempervirens. Next base: position 341,114,067 of record CM053785.1, read on the forward strand.
TCTTTTAGCACCCTCCCCCAAAGAATATGGTGGTGATAATGTCTTGTCATGCCTTGTCAAATTGTTCTTCATATTTGGACTCATCTATGATATCTTGTAATTCTTTGTTCAACTTGTCCAATTGATTACCTTCTTCAAAGGATGATTGAAGCTTTTTCATTTCATTCTAAAGAACATCCTTCTATTTTATGCATGAAAGTACACCAAGGATTTCCTCTTCTTTAACTTTGTGATGATCTTCTTGTAGTTCTTCTAGTGTTTCCAAATGTTGATCTTTGCTTGCTATCCTTTCTCTGGCTTGGTTGAAACCAATTGCCTCCTTGATTGTCTTTTCAACACCTTCCTCATGTGAAGAAATTTGTGAAAATTCATCTTCCACTTGGTTGTCAAGTTCATCCATGCTAGCTTGTAACTTGTTTTCGTTGGATGGTGATGCAACATTCCCTTTTTATGTCCAACTTGAGTGCTGATTGCCATCCTTGTTTCATTTCTTAGACAATTCTTCATATAATCCCATTTGAAACTTGACTAAGTTGATGGTATCTTGGCATGATGGACAAGTAGATTCTAAATGTGAGTGGTCGTGTGTGGTACACGAATGTTGGTGCAAAGCATTTTCTTCATAACTGGTTTTTTGGTTTCCTATTGATCTTTTCTTTGAGCTCATGGAACTCTGATTATGTTCTAATAAGTACCACTGGTAATTCTACATTGCAATGCTAATTCCACTTTCAAAAGAAATACCAAACAATGTATCTCTTCATGCTCAATTATGTCTCATATTCTACACTGCCTGGGTGATGGAAAGTCCTTCAACCTAGTGGTTGTAACCAGTTCTTCAAATCAAACCAAATTGGAAGAATAACAACTTGATGATCACAAGAATACTGCCCGTCTATGGAGAAACCTTTTCCTTTTGATTTTCTAAATTTTCATTATTTTCAAGTTGCTTAAATAAACTTCTTAATACATATATATTTGCAGCACTCTTGTGGTTAGGATTCTTCATGTATAAAATTTATTGTACCTTGCACAACTTCTGGGCCATATTTAGAGTTAACTCATCTTACTCTATATTTCTGGTAAGGAAATTGAAAGATTGGGCATGTAAGGTATATATACATGTATATTGACTGGCATTAATGGCAGTGACTTTCAACACTGATCATTAATAACTTTTTAATTGAATGTACTCTAATTTTTAATGTGAAGCTGAAGCCAATATTATTGTTGCTAATAAGGTCAGATTTGCATTGTTTCGATTTTCTGGTGTTCTGCAATTATTTCTCTTCCTTATGCTTTATATCAATACTAATCCAATTTTTGCATGTAGTAAACAAGCCAAAATGTCAAGTCTGCAATTTCTGGAACAGTAAACAACAAACAGTATTCAAAATTTGAGTAGTTCAGAAATAGGCATTTTATGGTGAAATATTGGAGGTACCCAGATGGGGATATTACATCACCATCAAGCCCATGAACTATCTTGCACAACTGTTTAACTCTTAGCAATTTATTCATTTTAGATTTCAGTGTACAATAGGTGGAACTAAATTACTCTCCATGATGAGAGAGTGTGATCAAACACAAATCAAGAGGAATGCAAGCACAACTACAAGATCCCTTAAAATTTGCTCAATCAATGACCCCGCACCGCAATATGATCTAGGCAGTTCATATCTAGTGCAACTACAATAGCCAGTATCATAATAGAATATTCTAGTACACTTCAGTGATAAAGGAGATAAAAGATGACTTGAATAGTCATATTGCTAGAAGCAATAGGAAAAGGACATCTAAGGAGTACTTGGTCAAATGGAAAAGAAGACATGTTGAAGATTCATCATGGTTATCAAAAGAATAGGTTGTCCACTTTGATTTTCTTTTAAACACATGATACATGACAAGTTCACCTATCAAATTAATCTTGTATCACCTAAAAATATTATTTAGACAGCTTCAATAGTCATGTTGTAAGAAGCACAAGGAAAATGACATCCAAGGAGTACTAGGTCAAATGGAAAAGAAGACATGTTGAAGATTCTAAAATCTGGTACCCTACCATGAACAAACACATGGCTACATTAAAGAAGAATAATGCATGGGATCTGGCACCCTTTTTTTATAGAATATAATTTTTCTAGGGCTTTCTTTTTTGTAAGGATATACTCACTTGCTGAGACAATACCTCTTTCCTTGATGTCTCCCTTGTTATCTACATAAAAAATGTTCAGAAGCACAAAGATGGTGGTCAAATGAGCAAAAGAATTGAATACGGGTATAGGATTGAGTGCATTTGTGTATGCCATAACTATTGGAACACACATAACACTTAATCAAACACTACATCCCTACCAAAAATACTTTTCAAATAATTTATCTAAGAATTTTACAATCACAGAGTTATCCTAGGTGATCAGGATTGCATGCTTATATTTCAAGAAGTTGGATAGCTTGACTTCTTTCAATTTCATATCTTATCATTTTGTCATTTTCTTCTATCGTTTGTGCATTGTGTTTGATGATGTACATTTTCAACATCTCAAATACCAACCAAATGGGTACGTGAAGAAGAATGTGACCCTGATTCAGAGAACCTAGTAATTTAGCATAAGAAATATGAAAGCTTATATATATGCTTTAAATGCTAGAAATGTAATCTTATTATAATTTATATTTAATGTCTATTATGTGTATAAACAGGTGAGGCCACAAATGGAGGATCTCAGAATTGTACTCTTATTATAATTTATATTCAATGTCTATTATGTGTATAAACAAGTGAGGCCACAAATGGACGATCTCATTCTTGACATGAACACAACAACATTGCAAATAGTCTAGACCGATGAGCATAGTAGCATAGTAGGGGTGAGCACACTAGCCTTGTGAGACCCTCAAGCACATTAAACAACATGTAACTTGGAATGAATACCAACAACATATAGGGAGATTACAATTCACCCAACCCAAGATTGCTTGTTCTCAAGCAATCACAAGGTAGGATTCTTTTGTAGTTACCTGGATCCAAATCAATCTTGGAGATTTGTAATGTCTGCATAGTGGTCATCCTTGTGAAGTGATTAGTGTCCCCTACAACATGTGGATATAACTATAATTGATTTGAGCTCTTCTAAGCTTATAATACTTTCTACCATCAATACATCTCTTCTACTTATTGTACAACTTTAATCACTTTCTAACAATCAAAAAGTGACTACCTATAACAACCATATCCTCCTTTGTAATAACCACATCTTTAGGGAAAGTTGTAGTAATAGTTAGATACATAGCATTGTCTAGCATGGCAGTAAATCACATTGATCCACCATCAATAATTGTAGATTCATCGAATATCAAAAGAATAGAAACATTCAAATTATGTGCTTATTAGATAATAAGTGACTACCTTATACCTAAAAATTGAGCCCAATAGTGAAATGAATAGTGGGGTAACCTTTCACAACCTGCAACTCAAATTGCTACATTTAAGGCACATACACACCCAAAAACAAAATTGTAAGACTCATTCAGAAAGGGAAGGAATTTGAAAGTGGCATCGATTATTCAATGTTTTATTGGATATTTACCAATGAAATTTATATCAATCAATTCCAATTCAAAATAGAATTAATATCAACATTTAAAATAGAGTTGCATCGTTGAAAATTTGATCTATATTCATAGAAAAAGACTACCTATAAGCTATTTAAGAATATTTAGGGCAAAAACTGTATGTCAATATTAAAAAAAAAAACGGTTTCCAATATTTTGTGACCAGAAGGATCACACACCTTTTTTAGTTTTCTTTTGGAGACACTCAAGCCAGTCCTTTGGATTTTATGAAGGGGGCTTTGCATATACAAAACAAACAAGAAAATAGCCATTGATATTTTTCCTAAATGTTGCACTAAATTATATATCCATCAAAACAAAAAAAAAAAACATAATTACAACACCTTACAAAGATTCTAGCTATTTGCACAAACACACTCAAGAAATATTTTTTGAAACCCAAGTGCCTTGATCCAAGCTTTCTCCCCTGAGCCCTATCATTTGCCGCATGGGAAGCAAGAATTTCTTAAGAGAACCACCGGAACCATTCATATATAATGGCATATGAATTAGCCCATTCACCAGCATATACAGGAGTGATATTAATAAACAACCAGTTCTTCCCACCATGCTCATGAGCAATTGTGAATGTTGTAGTTGATTTTGCCATGAGAGAGGGAAAACAAATATTAAACTCCCTCTTTTATCACCAGCACAAAATCTTATGAAAATGAAAAACTTATTAACCACAAATTTATGTAGAATGAGCTCCTCACTATGTTCAATTGTATATACAATTAATTTGTGTATTGGCAAGAATTTATAAACTAGAACTTGTTCTTGTTATTTTGATCTCAATCTTTTAAAAATAATTGAATTGCATCTTAACATCACAAGATCAGATTTATTATTATTATAAAGTTTCAAATCTCATTTAGCTCGTATGGAAAAAATCTGATAAGGAAAATAATATTAAATAATTTCTTTATATCTTTGTGCATGAATTTTTTTCTTTCATTCTTTTTAATGAAAAATTTAGTGCTTTTTATTTTAAAATTTTAAATATCATTTCTTTAGCTTAGATAAAGATTTGGATAGTTCATGTCCAAATTAAAAAAATACAACATAGTTGATTTGTTGAATATAATGCTCTTTTTTATTGGGGACATATTTTTAACTTGGTCCATTGTACTTATATGTAGCCTAATTATACTGAGAGATTAATTATTAATTATTTTTAACTTTTATTAGCTCAATTTCCCCCCAAATTGGTCAATAGTGCCCCCAAGATTTTGTTAATGACTAATATATTCTAACCCCATTTTTGTGACTAACATAAGTTTGATAAAATGACTTAGTGTTAAGGTTTTTATATGAGAACTTTGTAGTATTTTGTAGCAATATTGAGTTGCAAGGGATTGTCCATTGTAATTATTTTGATTTGGGGATTATAATATTTGACTCTCTATTTGATGTATGTAGCTCATGTTTGAACCACATTAAGTTCTATGTGTATTCTTGATTCATTTTTTCCTGTGCTTTATTTCTCTAGTTTATTGGTTAGATATATTTCTTCTAATCCTAACATCCATAATTAGGTGAGGCCACAATTGAGAGACCTCATTAGCCACATGAATTTACAATAGTCCAAAATTGTGAATATAAAACTCAACAACAACACAAATTCAATACAAAACAAGTGCCATGTAGTGGCATGTACTTGCCTTATAGTTTTCACATAATTTGGATCAAAAATTTAAATCTAATCATGGTGACACAAAATGTAAAATTTGTATTCATTTAATTAAAAAATAAAACTATTTAGAATAATGTAGTTTTAGATTTTTTCATTTGTAAATTAAACTGTATGATTTTTTCTATATTAAATATTTAAAGTACCATTTATGAGAATGGAAAAATAAACCTCAGATAGACAAGAAATAGTTTGGTTATACCATTTATCTGAAAAGTCAAATATTTTAAGAACCTTGACAAGAAATAACCACTAGACTCTATTGTAAGCCTTTATTTAATAGTTTGGGTATAAGTGACTAATTATTTAATAATTTATTTGGTCACTTATTTAGTATTTTTTATTTGGGTAACTAAATATTAGTGACAATCAACCATTTCCTAGTTTATTTGGTCATTTATTTAGTCACCCGACCTAGTGATTTTACCAAATGACCAAATCACTCACTTATCTAGTCACCTATAGTTGTAAATTGCAAAGAAATAATGGAATATGATCAATTTTAGTCACTTGGCTAGTTTTTTAGTGGTGTGACTAAAACTTTTAGTAGCGTAGTCACATATTTTCCAAAATGTACTAGTGGAAACAACCTCCTTTGAAAAGAACATTATAATGTCTTTACCTTTTAAACTAAAAGAATCAACAAAAGGTTTCATCAAAAGCTAAGAGGAAAATGTACTAGTAAAGGATGTGTGAACAAATAATTCAATATTACTGATTTTCTACTACCTTGTAGAAAAACAAATGTTTAAGAGTGAAGAATTGGTCAAGATGCTTATCTATATATAGATACAATTTCTATCAATTATTTTAGACTAATTTTTGAATCTTTCTTTCCATTTATGATCATTGCTTCTAGTATTTATTCTTCAATGATGGAGGTATTATTGCTATGAATACTAGATATCTAATATTTAGTGTTCTAGGGATCACATTTTTATTATGTTTTGCCATGATTTAATTTAATGTTTTTTTTTTGGTATATCGATTTCCTCCACTTTACAAATTATAGTTTGCATGATTCTTACTTTAATTTTGTAAAATTAATTTATTTTTAGGTGTTCTTTGAATCATTATTGAACTTTAGGTTTAATATTGAAAATTCCACTGGTTTGCATAATGAAAAATATATTTCTTTGTATACTTATACATTGTGCTCTTAATGTTTATGAGCATAATCTTAAAAGAAAATAATTATTTCCCCCTACACAAATAAGCTCATCAGTAATGCATGGAGAGAACTATAGTTGGAACTTGGAACTAAACTATCTAAGTGAGCATTTGCATTGAACTAAAATTGAAAAATTTGACCCATGTTAGAGCTAGAGGAACCACATGAACCACCTCCTACTCTCTTCCCATCTTCTAATCTCTCTCATTCTCTACCCTCTTTGCCTCTCTCCTTCCCTCTATGTGTGCACTAAAGCACGTATGTGCTATTAAAACCCAAATTTTAAAAAGCTTTAGATAGCGTGGATGCACTACAGTGCGCACACGCTATTCAAAGCTTTGCATTCTACCAAGCCTAAGGCTTGGTTTTTCCTTGGGGATCCAACCCAAAGGTTTGGAGTCTCTAAACTAGTTTGAGATGTGTTTTGCTGCAAACATACAAAAATGATTGATTTTTCTTGTGTGCTCTCCTTCGAGTTTCCTTGTGGTTGAGCATCAATAAAATCAGGTTACATGACATTGAAGGTCTCTGTGTTAGCTATACAACCATATAATTTATTTTTTATTTGAACTATTTCAAGCCTTTCAATTATAATTTCTTTTGAATGTATGCCCATTTTTTGTCAAACACCAACATGTACTAATTAGGTTGTAGATTTTAGCTCATTCATCAAATTTTGCAACAACTTAGTTTTTTAGAAACTAGACTCCATTCTACACACTTTGAAAAAAAAGTTTTAATTTTAGATTAGTTTTCAATCATTTCTAGGGGAAGCACACAAATATTTCACATTTTTGGAATGTGTCCAATTAAAAAATTCATTAAAAAAATACACATTATAAAATTACCCAAAAAATTTGGGATAAACTACATAGTGTTAGGTAACTTTTCACCAGAGAGATTAAAGAATTTCAAAAAAAAAAGTTAAAATTTTAAGGGGGCCACACTTTGTACTGTGTTATGTTTTTTCTGAATAAACAGTACCACTTTCTGTGGGCCCCTTTTTTTGAAGACCTAAAAATAAACCATATTGGAAAAAAATTAGTAGTTTTGAAACTAGATTCAAAGGACTATTACTTTTGTTTTTGCCATATCTTAAAATTTAGAGCATAACTATCTTCAAACTCTTGTTGAAGTTCAGAAATTGCTGATTTCAGAAAAAAGGTGTCCACTTATACCCCCCTTTTGGCACCACAACTTGGTGCACTTACCCTATATGTAGCCTAATTATATTGAGAGGTTGATTATTAATTATTTTTAACTAAATTATTAGCTCAATTTCCTCCCAAATTGGTCAACAAGGGTTTGGGGTTAGTGCCCTCAAGATTTTGTTAATGACTAATACATTCTAACCCCATTTTTGTGACTAACATAAGTTTGATAAAATGACTTAGTGTTAAGGTTTTTATATGAGAACTTTGTAGTATTTTGTAGCAATATTGAGTTGCAAGGGATTGTCCATAGTAATCAATTTGATTTGGGGATTATAATATTTGACTCTCTATTTGGTGTATGTAGCTTGTGTTTTAACCACATTAAGTTCTATGTATCTTCTTGCTTCATTTTTTCCTGTGCTTTATTTCTCTATTTTATTGGTTAGATATATTTCTTCTCATCCTAAAATCCATAGCTAGGTGAGGCCACAATTGAGAGACCTCATTAGCCACATGAATTCATAATAGTCCAAAATTGTGACTATAAAACTCAACAACCACACAAATTCAATACAAAACAAGTGCCATGTAGTGGCATGTACTTGCCTTATAGTTTTCAAATAATTTGGTTCATAAATTTAAATCTAATCATGGTGACACAAAATGTAAAATTTGTATTCATTTAATTAAAAAATAAAACTATTTAGAATAATGTAGTTTTAGATTTTCTCATTTGTAAATTAAACTGTATGATTTTTTCTATAATAAATATTTAGAGTACCATTTATGAGAATGGAAAAATAAACCTCAGAAAGACAAGAAATAGTTTGGTTATACCATTTATCTAAAAAGTCAAACATTTTAAGAACCTTGATAAGAAATAACCATTAGACTCTATTGTAAGCCTTTATTTAATAGTTTGGATATAAGTGACTAATTATTTAATAATTTATTTGGTTACTTATTTAGTATTTTTTATTCGAGTAACTAAATATTAGTGACAATCAACCATTTACTAGTTTATTTGGTCATTTATTTAGTCACTCGACCTAGTGATATTACCAAATGACCAAATTACTCACTTATCTAGTCACCTATAGTTGTAAATTACAAAGAAATAGTGGAATGTGGTCAGTTTTAGTCACTTGGCTAAATTTTTTAGTGGTGTGACTAAATTTTTTAGTAGTTTAGTCACATATTTGCCAAAATGTACTAGAGGAAACAACCTCCTTTGAAAAGAGCATTATAATGTCTTTACCTTTTAAACTAAAAGAATCAACACAAGGTTTCATCAAAAGCTAAGAGGACAATGTACTAGTAAGTGACGTGTGAACAAAGTGAATGAGGAATTGGTCAGGATGATTATCTATATATAGATACAGTTTCTATCAATTTTTTTAGACAAATTTGTAAATCTTTCTTTCCATTTATGACCATTGCTTCTAGTATTTATTCTTCAATTATGGAGGTATTATTGCTATAAATACTAGATATCTAATATTTGGTGTTCTAGGGATCACATTTTTATTATGTTTTGTCATGATTTAATTTAATGGTTTTTTTTTGGTATAACAATTTCTTCCACTTTACAAATTATAATTTGCATGGTTCTTACTTTAATTTTGTAAAATTAATTTATTTTTAGGTGTTCTTTGAATTAGTATTGAACTTTAGGTTCAATATTGAAAATTCTACTAGTTTGCATAATGAAAAATATATTTCTTTGTATACTTATACATTGTGCTCTTAATTTTTACAAGCATAATCTTAAAAGAAAAGAATAATTTCTCCCTACATGAATAAGCTCATCAATAATGCATAGAGAGAACTATAGTTGGAACTTGGAACTGAACTATCTAAATGACCTAAAGTGCTACACATGGATAAACTCACGAGCATTTGCATTGAACTGAAATTGAAAAATTTGACCCATGTTAGAGCTAGAGGAACCACATGAACAAGAGCCCCAAAAAGATGGAAAAAGAAGACAAGACCAAGAGATTATGACATATTAGCATCATCAAAGATAGAGTTTGAATGTGAATTTTTATAGGACAACACCAGACATAGGCTAAACAAATCAAGACATTACAAAATCTCTCTTAGATTGTATCATTTAAAAAGAAATTGTTAATTATCAAATATCTACAAGTCCATAAGGAAAAAATATGTTTAGATTTGCATCCAAAATGAGGGTTGTAATTAGAAGTACTTATGCGTTTAGATTTCCAAGAACCCAAACAATAAATTCATTTCAAGACTCCAATGGAAGGCTTAAATAAGCTTATAGTTAATAATCCTACACATAAAGCAACACCTAGAAGATAAGGTGTCCATTCTAGTCTTACCTTCAAATGGTTGAACATGCTATGCGGAATTGAGAAATTGGTACATTACAAGATGCTTTGCAAGATATGAGAAGAATATATTTTCATAAGGATTACTTGAACTACTTGGGAAAGGCAATCATGTGATTCTCCTAAATGATATTTAATCAGGAATCCTTACTTTTCAATAATATTAGGTGTTATTTATTTATTTATTGAATTTGGGGTGATATATTTGTTAATAGTAGGAATTGATCAAATATGCATTGATGCTTCATTGGGTATGCTCATGACAAATTTAAATGAACATTTGGCTATAGTTTGAGACTTGGGTAGGATTATGTGGATAAGCATTCTTAACATAGACACCCAAAGCTTTCAGTTGAGTGGGTAAAGAATTTTTTTCAGAAGAGTGCGAGAACCATAGTTCTATGATAGCTATATTTTTCAAAGACAGATTTTTGAGAAAGTAGGAAAATGATGAGATCCTAATGAAGATCAATTTCAAGTCCAAATATTCCTAAGGAGAATGAAAGGAGCTTTAGATTTCCTCACTTTACATCCCAAATACATTATCTTATCAAATCAATCACAAAGTAAAGAAACAAGGCTTTCACTCTATATGCCCCCTTTATGGAAAACATTTTGAGCCCTATATTTGTCACGTTTGTTTCTACCTTATTAATGCAATTCTCAATTTGGCTTTCAACTCTATTACAAAAGATGGTTATATATAAAGAACCAAATAAATTTTATTTTAATTTGGCAATACAGTGACATGTGGAGGTATTGAGGGGCAATAACTCATAGGTATTTTGTATTTCCATAGTTTTTTATTGGTAGGAATAGTACTATCAAAATAAGGAAAGGTTTGGGAAAAAGGATCACCTAGAAGGATCCAAATAGAATAGATGTCACATACATGGATTACAGTGGAAGACGAATTCTAGGAAGCCTCCATATATTTGAGTTTTGCGGGCCTTCTAAGCCTCTGCAATTAAATTAAAAACGTAAAACAACATGAAAAATAGACCACACAACCAATGCTTCCATTGAATTGATAATGGAGAATACATAGAAATTATGCAGCCCTAAACTGGAAAGAACCTGTTGAAACTATGGCGAGAAATTCACCAGAGGATGCAGAAGAACACCCACCAGAACTGGTAGATTTTTTTTGTGACCTGCAGAAAATAGTCTATGAATAAACTGTCACAACAAAGCAATTAATCCAAAATTAGACTGTTTATCTGGACAGAGTAAGGAAGCATGGTATGCACCTGATATTGATTTTGATCTGCGTAATGTGGAATAATAGAAGGAACATATTCTATGCTATCATCGTGAGAAACTAGCTATTGAATTGGAATCGTCAAATTGAGTGTTGGGACAATTTTCAAGTTGTCAAGACCAATTGATGATGTAGCACAGCAACCAAGTTCATTTCAAAGGTTATGGGACAAGACAACAGTATGAGTTTTGTTGGTAGTTTCTACATTTCAAGTGGAAAATTTCTTGCGGGGATTATTGATGATGCTAAAGAAAAAAATATTTCTTCTATTTTTCCACCTGCCTTTTTCTCGCTGCTTCTCAGCATTTTCCACACGCTATAGACATTGCCTGCCACTGAAATTTACAAGAATGGAATCGACAAGATTTGTGGGTCCCGAAATATTCACCCAGAAACGCTTGTTTTTGAATAGTCTTAGCTCGATAGAGTCTAAAGTTAACTAATAATCAAAATCAAAATATTAATGTTGAAATCGCATTTATAAACGTAATCCAAATCCAACTATAATCTTCGAATAATACAAAATTTGGGGACTGAATTAACTTAACTTTATGGTCTACCGTTCCTTGTTTTTTCGAGGAAATTTCGCTTTCCTAATCTTACCATCCTTCCTTGTTTCTTCCAGGAGGTTTCGCCTACTTTATCTACCGTTCTTCCTCGCTTCTGTTCTACAAGTTGAGTGGCCCGTTTACATATCTCCCTTGTTTCTCTCTGCTCTACAAGTTGAGCGGCTTTGCTCTTTTTTCCCCTCTGTTTTTGTGTTCAGTTGGGTACTCAGATTCCATGGCTTCTACTTCTCGACAAGCAGAGAGTGAAATTGTAAATGCTTTTGATGGGCTTGCTCCTCCATTTCCCCCTGCATCTGCTTCTTCTACAGAGAGGGCGCCCTTCGATGTTTTTATTAATCATCGAGGTCCCGATGTAAAGCAGAGGCTGGCCACAGACATCTACAATGCCCTCCATGCGATGGGTCTCAAGGTCTTTCTTGATTCCCATGGTCTCCAATTAGGGGAACGCTTTCCTGAAGCACTAGAACATGCCATGTCCACTGCTTCCCTTCATGTTGCCATATTTTCTCCCACGTATGCACAATCGCCTTGGTGTCTTGCCGAGCTCTCCTTCATGCTCAAAACTGGGGCACCTGTCATTCCTATTTTCTACAAAGTAAGCCCCGACGATCTCCGCCATTTGGTTCATGGGAGAGGAATCTACGCAGCCCCCTTTTTGGAGCATGAAAAGAAGAGTAGACATAGCATGGACAAGCTTCAGCAGTGGAAGATGGCACTGCACAGTGTCTCATTTAATAAGGGTGAAACCGTCAATAATGATGAGTGAGTAAAAGCATGCTCTGTTTCTCTCTGCATCTGTTTTCGTACCTACCATTTCTTGCACTAGGTATTTCTCTAGTTGTTATAAATTTAAGATGGCACTGCACACTGTCTCATTTAATATGGGCGAAACCGTCAATAATGATGAGTGAGTAAACGCATGCTCTGTTTCTCTCTGCATCTGCTTTAGTACCTTACATTTCATGCAATATTTTTCAAATCTTTATACTTCTTTTTGTTAAATGACTGCTGTTTAGGAATTCTTCTTTTGTTCTAAAATTTCTCTTTCCAAAACTATATTGTTTCACCATTGTTTAGAGAGGAGCGAAGCGTGGTGAAGAGTATTGTGAATCGTGCGTTGAAATTAGTGGAAAGAGTACCATTAGAGGTAGCAACACATCCTGTGGGTTTTGAAGAAATTGTAGCAGATTTTGAAAGGACAGTTAGTGAATATGCTGGTGTTCAAATTGTTGGAATTTGGGGTATGGGTGGTTCTGGAAAAACCACTCTGGCAAAAGAATTATACAATAGAAAGTATTCATCTATACATAAATCTAGTTTTGTTTTTGATGTTAGAGATGCTGCAAAGAAAAACGAGTTGTATATAAAGCAAAAGCAGCTCCTTACAGATCTGGGGTATAATTGCAATGATCAGCCATTTCATAATGCAGATCAAGGCAAAAATATTCTCTGTAATTATTTGAGATCTCTTCCTGTATTTGTCATTTTGGATGACGTTGATCATAGGGATCAACTAGAAGCTTTACTGCCGGGAACAGGCAGCCTTGCATCAGGGAGTTTGGTCATTGTTACAACACGGGACAGGGAAGTCCTCAGGGTTTGGGGGATCTCTTGTGTTTATGTAATGAAACCAATGAATCAGTTCCATGCCAAGCAACTTTTTTGTTGGCATTCCTTCTTACGGTCTTCTCCATTACAGGGATTTGAGAATCTCGTCGAAGAATTTGTAAGTGCTAGCCATGGGCTACCTTTGTCTTTAAAGGTATTTGGAGCTCAGCTTTATGATTGCTTCGATAAAGATTTGTGGAAGGATCTATTACATAAGATTTCTAAAGTATTGCCTGAAGATATTATAAATAGGCTGAGAATAAGCTATGATGCTCTAGATAAAGAAGAAAAACAAATGTTTTTAGACATAGATTGTTTCTTTATTGGCGTACACAAGATGACTGCCATTGCAGTATGGGAAGGATCAGGCTGGAGTGGTCTGTGGGGTTGGCAGAAGCTTGAAAATAAGTGTCTAGTTGAGCTTGTTGATGGAGAGAAGATAAGAATGCATGATCATCTAAGAGATTTGGGAAGAGAAATTGCAAGTACTCTTCAACCTTATCGTATATGGTCTCCAGACCAGTTAACGATTGCTCAAGAGCAGGTGAGCTAAATAAATTGTTTTAGATGCTGTTATAAAATTATGAATCATTGGATTGAAATTATAAAATTATAAATCATTGGATTGAAATCTGATTAAATTTTGTTGTTTTTTTAAAGTTTGCATGTTTACTTTGTTTTCTTTTAAGTTTGTGGCTTTTACTTTTTTCTGCACAGATAAGAGGAATGAAATATTTGTTGCTCTTTAAGTTTGTGGCTTTTACTTTTTCTACAAAGAAAAGAAGAATTATATATTTGTTCCCATTTAAGTTTGTGGCTTTTAATTATTCCTATTCAGATAAGAGGAATGATATTGAACGCAACAACTAATGGCGGCACCGAGTTTCCTGGTTTCATGTCTTTGTGGAGGCCCTTCCCTCATGGTTTGAAAATGTTTGTGGTGGGGAGAGGCTACGGGAAGTATTTACACATTGCCAAATTTTCAAGAGAGTTGGCATGGCTTAGTTGTACTGGAATCGATCATAGATATCTTCCATCATGGATACCACTGAATACATTGAGAGTTTTAGAATTTCATCTCTGCCACGGGATGGTACGACTGTGGAAGAATGCGAGGGAAGTAAGTATTTTCCTCTGCAGTTCTCTGCAATCTTTATTAGTTTGAATTAAATATTCCTTTCCAATGTTTATATTTGGCTTAATAGACTTTAAAAATTGGTCGTAGGTTCCAGTGCAGTTAAGAGAGTTGATTATTTCTTTCTGTCGTCGACTTCAAGTGATTCCAAAGTCCCTGTCTTTCTGCAAGGTGAAGAGTCTGCCGGAAGAACTTTACCGTCTTCAATCATTGGAGCACTTGGACTTGAGTTCTTGTGAAAAGCTTTCATCACTGCCCAACTCTTTTGGCCATCTGACAGGCTTGCGACATTTAGATTTAAGTGGTTGTTATCAGTTGAGAATGTTGCCAAATTCTTTTATGCAGCTCACGCTCCTGCAACATCTTAATTTGGGTCATTGTCATAGGCTCACCATACAGTTGGACATCCTGAAAAACATTAAAAAATTGGAGTACATAAATCTTAACAGTTGCTCGCAACTGGAAAAGTTGCCTTCCCACATCACAAACCAGGCTTCTTTGAGTGAGCTCTTTCAAGTTGAAACGTTTAGGAGACAGAAATGGTCGAGTGGAGAGAGGTGTGGTCGTGAAAGGTCCAATAGGGAGCGTGATGGAGAGCTTCCACCACTTGTTGGCGCGACTCTCGAGATGATATCAAATAATAGAATTACATTTCTGCTTATTAAATTCACAGCAATTTTCACTTTATTAATTTATTTACTTCAAGTTTTGTATTCAAAGTACATTTATTTATTTCAAATTGAAAGTTTTTGAATAAATATTTTATTATTACATAATTTATAAGTAATAGTTAAATATGTATTGTTTTCAATTATATAACTTTTAATAATTCTAAAAAAAAATGTTTTTAATATTTATTTAAACTTAATTAACTTATTAGATTGTTTAGTTATTTTATTTTATTTTATAAAAATAAATATCTTAATTATATGAAAAGGTTTCTTAGATTTAATTATATGATAAGATTTTTTTAATTGTTAGAATTAATGGTGCATGAAATAATTTGAGAAAAAAATAAATAGAAATCTACATATTATCTATTGGATTTTGTACTCAAGTTCAAGAGAATATGTTTCTTATCAATATGTTATAACAATAAAACATGAAGGATTTGACAATATAGTACTTTTGGGACCTTGTAAAGATGGTTTTGACCAAAGCTACCAAGGACTTCTTTAGAACAAGTAAACTCCTAAGAAAGTTAAATAACACATATTAAGTGCTTGTTCCCAAAGTGTCTACACTGAAAATCCTCTATAATTTTAGGCCAATTAGTCTATGCAATATTGCCTATAAAGTTTTTCCCAAGGTTCTTGTTAATATGATTAAACTGCACCTTAGCAATTTCATTGGACCTCCTCAAAAAGTGTTTTTCTTGGGGAAGAAGATCCTTGATGTTGCTATAACCACTCATGAAGTTAAATTCACTCAATGGAGAAGAGTAAAAACTCAGGTATGGCTTTGCAGTTAGATATTTCTAACGCTTATGCTAAGGTGGATTGGGATTTCCTCTATGAGGTCGTAAGTAGAATTAGATTCAATAATAAAGTCATTAGAATGATCAAGATGTTGGGGGAGGGGGGTGGTGGTGAATTAGTTATCTCAAGTACCTTAAAATAATTTGTACCTCCTGAAACTTATCACCAAATAAACTTTACTGATTTGATGCAGCATGCAATTGAATTACATAATTTTACAACTTCAAGCATATGAAATAACATGTAACACATCCAATCACACATTAACACTAGTATTTAACATAGAAACCTAATTTGGGTGGAAACCACCACGACAATTGTCAACTACAAAGAAATTATCTCTTTTGAAGTGAGATCAGTTAAACGCTAATCCCATTAAAGGTTACAAACACATTTCTAAATGTGACATTGTTAGGGGATTTCACCAAAGACCAACTATATCTGTTATTCCTCAATGGTGGTAATATTAAAGAAATTAGTGCATTTGTTAGAATGCCATCTTACAAAGGATTTACAAATAGGACTATTAAATCCACTCGGCTTAAAGATCTTATGCTATAATGGTTAGAAAGTAACAGTGAAATGATATATAGAAATAACTACCTTTGCTTGTTCAGATCTCCTTTTTTCTCATTACTCTTCTTCACACTCTTCTTTACTTGGTTGATCAACACACATCGCACGACATCTATTCCCTTTACACTTTACTTGGCCTTTGTTATGTTTGGTTACTCTTCTATCTTTGTTTAGTTATCAGCAACCAATAACAACAACGTCATTCTTACTCATCCCTTATATATACATTGTTTTTTTTCTTAATCACATTTATTAGGCTTTCCCTGAATTCCTCTCATCTATACGATCACATCTCAACTTGCATTTAATGTATCTAGCACTCAAAAAAATGTTTTATGCATCATGCCAATTATAATTCACCTTGGAACTTGAACATTTCTTGGATCATGAACCTTTCTTTGAAGATCTTCCACTTCATCTTACCTAAACAATTTTGTCTATAGATTTGACTAACAAACTTATTTCCTTCCTTAGAATCTTCTAGAATAATTTAGATTCTCACTCATATTGTCCCACAACTGACTTTATCAGAATTGTTTTCCTTCACTGACCTGTGTTATTTTTTTGCTGAATAACCTCATCTGCTCAATTAACATTGTTTAATCAATTGGCAATTCCTTTCTCGATAATACTTACAAACTTTGTTCTAAAACTAATGCTTAGTACACTTATACCAAATAATATATTTTCTTACCAACCATCATCTTCAGCTTGGTAGCACAAATTTATTCCTTGTATTTTCACTTCACAACTTCAAACTATTCTTAGCAACCAATGTAATTAACTTGTACATCTTTCTAACTCTTCATCAAATCATGGAAAAAAATCAAATCAATATTTCCTTATGAAAGAATGATTCATTAATTTCCCATTTATGCTCGTACACTTAACATTACTTCTTCATTTCATCTTCTATCTTTACAAACAATTTTCTTTTCTTAAAATCACATCCTTTAGATGATTTGTCAACTTACATAAATTAGTAAGTCAATACTCTAGACATCAATGACAAAATGACAATTGATCCAATTCTCCTACATTCTTTTTAGAGCACAACTAACCAACATCGTTCATAATCAACATTAGTTTGGGTATCAATATTAGTTGTAGTAACAATCTCCCCATTTGGCATTGATGGCAACACATCTAAGATATACCATCCAATACCAACATTAAAAAAATTCATCATCTATATTCTTCCTTGGTAACACATCTTCTTTATTGTTAAGTCTCCCCCTTTCATTAGTCTTCTCCTTCTTCTTCATTTGTCTTCTTCATTCTTTATTCTCATACTTACTTTCTTTGTCTTCTACATTTCGTTCTCCTTTTATTTGTTCTCTCCCCTTAGTCAAGTATTAGGCTCATATCATTTTTTATGCTTCAATTCCATATAATTCTTTCATCTCCCCCTTGGATAGTCTTCTCCCATCTTTTCTGCTCATCTCCCCCTTTGACAACAATGCCAAATGTATCTCCAAAAATAAGACTAATTTTCTGTGGAGTTATGTCTTGTACCTTGCTTGAACTATTTATTTATGTTTTCTCACATCTTTCACCTTCTTCACAAATTTAGGCTTCTCCGAAAGAGTGAACACCAACACTAACTCATAGATAGATATTCTAATAAAGCATGAATTGATGCAACATGCATCTTTCTTCTAATTAACAATAGATAGGGGAATGATCCCTTGTTTACCTCTCAAGTACTCAAAATATCCTTAGGTAGTGGCTTGGTGAAAAAATTAGAAATACACTCTTTTGACTTCACATATTCCAACTTTACTTATTTCTCCTGAACTTTTTCTTTCAAACATTGATACTTGATTGATATATGTTTTGGCTTGGAATGCAGATCGGATGGTTCTTTGAAATGTCCATAGCAATTATATTATCATAGGAAAATTTACTTATTCTTGTATCCCTTCAAGAAACTATTTGATCCACATAATGTTTGAACAATTGATTGCAACAATATTCAGCCCCAACAATAAACTATGAAATACAATTTTTCTTTCTACTTATCCATGTCACCAATCTTTCTTCTAAGAGGAAAGATCCTCTACTTGTGGTTTTTTTGTCATCCATATTGTTTGCCTAGTCAACATAATTAGTATAAACTTTCAAATCAAAATATCTATTCCTTATATACCATAGGTCATAATCCTTAGTACCTTTAATATATCTAAAGATTATCTTCACAACAATCATATGTGTCCCTTCAATATTAGAAAAAAATCTTTCCATAATACCAACAACATGATAAATATCAGGTCTACTATGTACTGCTTACTTTAGCTTACCAATCATTGATCTATATAATGTCTCATTGAATTTGGTAGTCATTTTATTTGATAGTTGTCATCCAATTATCATCAGTGTACCAATTGGTAGAGTTTTCCATCCCAAAAGTTTTTAGGATCTCCTTAATATACTTTGATTGTGTTATGCATATCCCATCCTTAGCCTATTAAGCTTGTAAGCCAATGAAGAATTTGATTTCTTCAATCATTGACATTTCAAATTCCTTCCTCATCTCATCATCAAATTATCTATATATTAGGTTATTTCCCCAAAATATGATATCATCAACAAAGATTTCTGCTAGTAATACCTTATCTTTACATATACGCTTCAATCACAAGTTATTATTCTCACTAGCTCTAATAAACCAACACTCATCATATGTGAGTGGAGTCTTTCATACCATGCTCGAAGTGCATGTTTTAAACCATACAATGCCTTGTACATCTTCCATACCATGTGTCTTTATTAACATATCTTTCCAGTTGTTCAATGTACACATCTTCTTCTAGTATTCCATTTAGTATGCAGACGTAACATCCATTTGATATACCTTGAATCCTTTATAAGAAACATATGCTACTAGAATTCTCACACCTTCTAGTCTGGCAACAAGAAAAAATGTCTCACCACAATCAATACCTTCCTCCTAAGCATATCCTTTATACACTAGTCTTGCTTTGTTCCTTATCACTTCTCCATTCCCATTCAACTTATTCCTAAAAAACTATTTAGTTCCAATAACATAATTATTCTTAGGTCTCAGTACCAATGACCTAGTAG
Organism: Cupressus sempervirens; assembly: GCA_028749045.1. Lineage (NCBI taxonomy): Eukaryota > Viridiplantae > Streptophyta > Pinopsida > Cupressales > Cupressaceae > Cupressus > Cupressus sempervirens. The sequence goes on from CM053785.1 coordinate 341,133,768, forward strand.
TATTTCTTTCAAGTTGATCAATCTCTTCCTTTATTGCATGAATCTAATCTTCATTATCTTGTGCATCCTTAACTTGTCTAGGCACAAATTCAAAAATCAAATATGCATTATCCCTTAACTTACTTCGTGTGATGTCTTCAGCATCTTTATTTTTGATTATCTAATTTTGTGAATAGTTCCTTCTAACATACTTCATTATGACATGTTGTGTTCTCTATTTAATATTATTGCCTTCAGTTAGTTGGGGTTCAACTAGTTCCTCGGTTTCAATTTGTTGTAGCTCGAATACATTGTCAAGAAATCCTTCCTAAACACATACAAATCTTTGATAGTCTTCAAGTTTATTTTTTTCATCTTCTTCATTTTTATTTGCAAACTCATCAATCCTTACATTTTCACTTTCAAAAATTTTGTTAGTAGTTTTAATCAAATATTTATAAGCTTTTCTTATTGTCAAGCATCCTAGAAATATTCTCTAATCTCCTTTAGAATAGAATACCTACACACAAAGATTTTAAAGTAGCTAGCATTAGGTGTATGCCCATACCAAAGTTCATACGAAGTCTTGTTTATACCTTTCTTCAATTGTACTTGATTGACAGTGTAAACAACAATACTAATGGCTTCTCTCTAGAATGTTTGTATAACTCCCTTCTTAATTAGAAATGTCCTAGCATAGTTAACTATAGATCTGTTCCTTCATCCAGTTATGTCATTCTGTTGTAGAGTTCTTGATGTCAATAGTTGCCTTTTGATTCTATTATCATTGCAAAAGATGATAAATTTATTAGAAATTACTTCATTTCCTCTATCAGATCTTAATCACTTTAGTTGCTTACCTATTTCCTTCTCAACTCTTGCCTTATACTATTTAAACATTTAGAATGCATAGGAATTTTCCTTCAAAAACATTACAAACATCATCTTAGAGTAGTCATCAACAAACAAAATAAAATACCGATCACCATAATAGCTTTTCACTTTCATAAGGCTATAGAGATCAATATGAACCAACTCTAGTATATCATTATATGAATAGGAATTGATTGAAAAACTTGATTTTCTCATCTTACCAATATGATATTCCTTGCACATGACTTTTTCTAGCTTGCTTAATCTCAATAAACCTCTAACTCTTTTCTTTTTACTAATCTTGATCAAGTTATCAAAGTTTACATGAAAGAACTTTTTATGTCATAATCAAACATCTTCATCTATTGCAACATTTCTTGCAATAAGACATGTAATTGCACTGGATTTCATATAGAATAAGTTACCTTTAGATAGATCACCAAGTATCAATAAAATCTCCTGAAATATTCTAGATCTTCATCTTTCGGGCTTGAAATTTCAAACAGTGACATGGGTATTTGTAGGATCATGAGCGGTCTAAAAGTGGCAATATGAAAAAAAAAATTACTTTTCATCTAAATTTTGATGAAATGAAAAGGGTTTCTTAAGAACATTATCATCTTTCACTCAATATAATTTCTGTAAAATTATGAGTTACATAATTATTATTATTTTATAATAGTGTTACCTATAAAGTGTTGATTTGCATACTGATTGAAAAAGTTACAGCTTTAAAATGTGTATAGCCTTTTAAAATTTGAAAGATGTCTCACATTCTATTCTTTTCCTACTATGAGAAAAACAAAAACAAATTTTAATTTTGTATAGTTTTGAATGAGTTAAGGTGGTTAGACACGAGAGTTTTTTAATTTAAAAAAAAGTTGTAGCAGAAAATTCAAAATTAATTATTTACTTGGAATAAAATTATAAAAAATATACATCACATTCGAGTATGAGTCTACTTATATCTATAATCTTAAAAAAAAAAATTATTATTATTTTTTAATTAAGGTAGTTAGACACACACCAACTTCTTATTTTTTCCCTATTTTTTTGTACTTTTGCATGGAAATTCAAAATTTTGACCAATTAAATTATTTTTCAATTAGAAATGAGCTAGTATTTTATAAATAAACTCAATTTATTACATATTCTATTCTTAAAAATTTTTGATATAACGTTTATAACTAGTTCAAGATTTCACACCAATTTGACTAATACAGATGTCCCAGGTGATTTTTCATTGTCACTTAAGGCCATAGTTTGGCCCCCTATGATCCTGCACATACTCACATGTGTTGTTCAGTTGTTCCATAGTAAAAATTATATTTTACTCCTTAACCTATTGGTGTGCAAAACGACTGAACAACAAAATGCTTAATACCAAAGTAATAATACTCACATAATCTAGGGATTAGCTACTTCCAATTAACAACTATGTGTGTGAACCACTTGGATCCAACTTCAACAAAATTGAGATTGGTTTTCTACTCTTTACTCTACAGGACCAAGGTGGGTATACCTAGGGGATGATTCAAATAAATACTAAGAATTATATTAGTTTCATTCTTCTTCTCATCTTCTATCCCTAACATGTACACAATTTATCCATTTCTTGACATTTTCAGATTTATATACATCCCTCATAAGCATATTTGGTCAAAATTCTTCTTGGGTTTACAAATATTTTTGGAAATAGCAGCTACCTAAGACTCAGAAATCATAAACGAGTATTGACCAGAATTTACAACCTTGAACAAAATGAAATATAATTGATTGGATATGTACTCTCGCTAACTTCTAATTTTATGTGACCAGTGTCTTATCCATTGGGCAGAAAGTTTAACTATTGGTGGGAGATCTAATTCAAATAACTTGTAAATGAATCTATCAATTGTAATCACCCATTTCCATTCTTATGAAAAGTCCATCTCATAAACTCATAAACTCTAGTAATTTATTGAAGCATTTCATTAACTCCTTGAATTAAAAGCAACAATAAAACTAGTACACAACCTATCTAGATTGCATTCAATCAATTAAACCTTATTCAAATGATCTCAAAGTAAAGAAACTCATAAAATGGAGACAGAAATTGGTGACACAGATATAGTGTAAATACCCCTTTGTATTATCCTTTTAGAAGATTGATACAATAACCAAATAAAGCTCAATGAAAAGCCGAGAATATCTTGTTGATTTTGTCATTTCTATATATCATCAGAAAGTACATAACCTAAAAGTAAACTCAAAAACAACTACACAGAGATGGATCGACTGTACTTTTCTTGAAGAAAGGAAAATTATATAATTCTTGGACTCGTCACAATGCCTTGAAAACTCATTTATATAAGTATGAGTTGCAACAAGCAAAGAGAAAAATGTGACTGACAGGTGTCCTTTACAACAGGGAAAATCTTCAATTTTGTCCTCTTCTTCAACTGCCCCATATTGGTAAAGCCTTTATTTCCGTGATTGCCTCTCATACAATGACTTCTCTTTTGGTTGGCCACTCACATGCTTTGATTGTTGTTAATTCACCAACAAACTTTTGCCACCTAGCATTTGTGGTTGCCTTCCCCTCTATTATGAACCTATTCATTTCAGTTTTAATTTTAAACAAAGTATCAATGAGTTCATTGAAAACAAACTCATTAGTGTCACCTTCAAAAATTGATGCCACTTGTGGAAAATTTACAATATGGTCAAAAGAACTAGACCATTCATTCCAATATTTTATCTGATCATCAGAATTAAGGATAGAAAGGATTAGGGAATATAAACCATTTATAAACACGTTAATCTTATTCTAGATGATTGTCAGTTTTCCTGTAAAGAATTGTCACAAATCCTTTAATCTATCCATACCCTCTTTAACTGAAATGACCTTATTAGGAAGGTCTAGATTTTTGGCCAATAGAGGTATCAATCTATCGAAAAATTGGATATATGGTCCCCACTACTAGAAAATGGGGTCTAACCAAAGTATTGCTTCTTTGCATATTTGCTCGATAGTTTGTAAATTGGTGAATACATTATATGCATCTTGAGAGATTCTCTTCAAGATGTCTATCCTGTGACTCAGCATGTTCATCATTACTTCCCTTTTTGGTGCACCATCAAATCTAGGAACCTCACCTTCCACAATGACTACTGGTGCTTGCACTGTTACCCCTATGGGTATATCCTCTATTTGGACTTCCACTTCAATGGTGTGCCTGATCTCTTCCTCATTCCTTTGTGCATGTTCTACCTCTGTTGTAACTTTGAGTTGGTCCTTCAGAGATGCAATTTCTTGCTCTAGGCTCTATACCTTGCCCTCCAACTCTTCTATCCTTTGTTTCTGCACATAGCTTGTTTTAAGCTCTTCTTCATACAACTTCCTAACATCTAGGCATTCATTATAGGCAACAACAAGTCTATCCTCAATCTGATCCATCTTTGTCTCATTCATGAATGCAAAGTGTTTAACCATTCTGGAGATCTCCTTTCCTATGGTGTTGTCCAATGTCCAAACATTAATGTTACCTTGTGCAGTCTCCTCTACATTCATCATCCTAGGCTTATTAGTGTTAGGGGCAACACTCCAGATAGCTAGGGTCTTGGTATCTATACTAAAACCTAACCCTCTCTTCAAACCTTTGCTAGTGCTAGCATCATAATTGATTGCCTTGTCTTGCCTTCTAGTTTGTCAATTACAAAGGCCCTTTCAATATCCCAACTTGGTACTAGAATCATGCCACTTCTATGAACCAATTCCTTGGCATCTGCAAGGGTCATTGTCTCACTGTCTAGATCATATGCCAGCAATTTGTACACTATCTCTTTATTCTTCTCAGGATCTTCTCCTGGCATAAGGCTTAATGTGAGCTCATTTTTTAAAATTTTGTATAAAAAACTTTTGAACTTTGATGATTTAATGAAATCATCATCTTCCATGAATTTCTCTAATTGGATGAGAGAGTCTATCATCCAATCTAGAGGCTGCAATTTGTAAATCCGTTGAGGCCCTACCTACCTCTATTGCACTCTCATGAAAATAATTATGCCTAATATTAGCAAAATACTGATCATTTCCTGGTATGACTTGCAAGGCTCTGCTCACCACCCTCTCTGGGATATGCAGTCTTCTATCTCTTATTTCCTTTGCTACCCATGTAGAAGATGATGGTTGTTCCTCCTCCTCAACATCAATTTCCAATTGGACATCAAGCTCAGGGAACTCTCTATTTACTGCTACCTCTTTTCCTATTGGCTCATTTGGCATTTGGTCCATAATATGATCAAAATTCTCAACCATTTTTCTCAAATTCCTAGAATATGGGATCTCTGTGTAAAAACCCTTGAAGTCTGGGTTAGTCCTCTTCAAGGCATCCTCTACCTTTCGGATCTCACAATACTTTCCTAGTAACTCCTTAGACTCCCTGTAGCCACTATATTTGCAATTAAATCTTCTACAAGGATAGGTTTACTAGGAGGCAGAATATAACCCCTAATGGCTTTGACCTCACTGGTTACATAATTTTTTGGATCATACATTATGTAGGGTCCAGTAGCAAATTTATACTGACCTAAATACTCACTGAGTTCTTCATAGGCATTCTTTCCAATTATAAAATCTCCTACTTTAAAACTTCTACACATAAATGTAGGTTTATGTAGGGAAGGAGGAATCATCTCTTTATTCATTAATAAAAATTGCCAAAAGAATTCAACAATGGCTAACCTAGGAGGCAAATATTTGGGTAATATATGGGATGGTTGTGGGCATGCATAAACCCTCATTAGGGAATACTCTTTGAACAAAAATATATCACCCCAATTATGGTCCAATTTTACTTTATCATCCAAATATAAAGGTCTGAGTAATGTTCTCAGAATGGAGGGAGCTCTAAAAATGGTATGATCTACCATTCTCATGATCACAACACTAAACAAATTGAAAAACACAATTGCATTTGAATAATGAAAATTTCTATCCCAAATACGAGTCCATAATTGCACAGGCAACTCATCAAATTCATCAAATGTTTGATCAATGAAATCCTGACTAATATAACCAATGTTCTTGTATAGGATCAGGTGCATGAGCAATGAGTAGTGATGAAATTTGAAATCCTTCATCTCTCCTTTTTTAGCATTCACAATCTGATGGTGCATGCCATCCATAATGAAAACCACATAATCATATTCCCTGTTGTGGAAAGGGTCCTGTACATCACATGCTATTAAAAACAATGAGCCATATACAAATCTTTTGCCCCATCACTTCCCAAAACCTTGTGTAATCCATATACAATATTCTTAAAGTAATTCTTGAATCTACTTAGTGGCAAGTAATCTTCTACTTTCTTTGGTATCTGCCTTGCCTTTTTAACATTGTAAGGGATGTGGGGTAGCATCACATTATTTAGATAATGAGTCTTATTCCTCCTGAATTTTCCCTATAAGTGCTCAATATCTATAGGCACATCCATCTACCCCTCCAGTCCAAAAGTTTCTATAAAAGAAGTCCTATCAAGTGTACATAAAATTCTCCCATTGTGTTTATGAAATGACCTCATGACTGGATTATATAAGTTTATCAAAGCCTTCAAAAAATCCACATCAATAAATACTTCAGGGAATATCAATTTTTCCATATTCTTGTTCCATGGGTTACATACTGGCACATTTTCAATTTTATTCTAATAGAAGTACATGAATAGATTAAAACCATTGATCTTGGGACACATTACATCTCTACATAAGAAGTAGGGGTCTTTAAAAACATGATTGTTAGCTGAAACTACATTGGATGACCTTGGGAGTATCCTCAACCATTCCTCTACATGTTTATTTGGCTTTCAAACCCTTGATTTCTTTTCGGCTTTTACTGTCCCATTCTTCTTCTTTCCTTCTGTCGTCACTTCAACAACATCATCACCTTCCTCTTCCACTTCTACTTTGTTAGCACGGACCTCCTCAACATCCATGTCAGCTATTATTTTCTACAAACTTATATCTCAAACTCCGACAACAGTGGCACAAAAAATCACAAAGCTATGGACACCTGAAGAATTTTTAGAATGGAAAACAAAAGCTCTTGGAAATGGAAAATACTTTGAACCTTCAATCAAATATTTATACTTTATTCATGCAATCTACCAGCTTTAATAAATTATACATGCACGAGCTTTAATACCATCCTTGTAGGGTGTCAACAAAGAATATCAACCGTGTAATATGATCTCGAAGTACCTTTTTGTTTCTTGTTTTTACTTGGCTATGGTGAATTCATCCTTTTTCTTAACTGGCATGATACATCAGCTAGCCTCCTTTTGCTTTTTCAAAATTCAATCTTCCACTTATATGCTAAGTCCAAACCCTTCAACCCTCGTAACTTAGGAGATATAACTATCATACGCTTACGCTTATCAGATGATACTTCAAAAAACTTTAAGCATAGAAGTGTGAACCCTCTTTAAGCATGGCTTTGCAATTTGTTTTACGTCCCTATTAGGCCTTCTTTATTGTAAGATCTCAAACCCTTTCAACATACCCTTACATATTTACACTTCAAAAAATCTCATATCAGCATAAAGCACTCATTTCACCTTTCAGTTTATCTTTTACGCCCTTACGCTAAAACACGTGATCTTGCTCTTTTAAGAAGTCCTTACACTCATACATTAAACCAATATCATATCCATGAAGAGAAAGATGAAACACTTTTTCACATTCACGCTATACTTGCAAATGTAAGAACGTAAAAGAAAAATTTTCTCTTAGAAAATCAATGACCCAAATTATATCTCAGAAAGAAAATCATCGTTGATTTAAGCACATGCAAAATTATTGACTTAAGTTGTCTTTCACGCGGGTCGAGCCCATGTGACATATTTGACATGTCACAATTTGATTCACTCTTTTTAGGGCCAAAGTGGCAATTTATCAAGTCCCACACGACACGTTCCTCCTTATGACACCACTTTACAGTTGTCTGCAAGCCAAAACAACGGAAGCACATAGATGAAATCAAACATTGCTTCGCTCTTACGAGCTTCCCTTATGCGTAGACCTATAAAACCCATTTAATATTCATTTGAAACATCTTTTATGCCATCATAGGCCTTTACACCCTTATGCCATTCAACAAAATGTGAGAGCGTAAATCAAACTGATACACCTATCTGCCCATCTAGTTAACTTGTTATTCGTACCCCTGTAAATCAATAGACATAACCACTTTAAACCTTATTACGCTCATATGCTTAAAATGAAAATGTATAGTCGGAGGTTCCTTAATGAAAAGCTTTCATTCATCTGGGCTAACTCATTAGTGGATCTGTAAGTCAAAACTTACAATATATGAAAACCTTTTATGCACCTTTGCCCAAGGATCAATCGTATGACTGGAAAGTTCCAAAGTCCATTGCTTCAATGTTATGAGTTACACAACCGTATACCTGTAAACTAAAAATTTCTTTACGCCCTTACACCATATTAGTGAAGCATGACCACAGAAACAAAAGAAAGAGAGCACAACGCTCCTACAGTCAGCCTAAACACCGTAGACTTGTAAGAGGAAATAACTTAAGACTTTTGCAAACCCTTTCAAAAATTCAAGATAAACCTAGGGTTTTAACATATTTAGGACATTTTAAGGACTATGTTGATGACAAACCTTGAGAATTTAATAAAATTCAAACAACACAAAAATCAGGGCACAACTAGGGTAATGCAAGATTTGAAAAGTGATAAGAACAGAAACCCTAGTTTGCAGGACACAAGGATTATATGATTTTTCACACATATTTTTTGAAATTCTCTCTATTGTGAAAAATCATACCTCTAGTAGCTCTATTTGAGGATGATAGACTACCTGACTCTATGCAAGAATTTGGAATCTATGGTAGAGCATACCATATACTTGATACATAATGACAACTTCTTGAGAGAGCACATAAACAAAACAATAGAAATAGGAAACCAGACTGTACAAGGGGTACTTATAGGGACTTTACAAAAATATACATAATGTAAAAGGACATAAGAAACCCTAAAACTACTGTTCATGGAAAATAGATACATTAGAAAAAGTACCTCTTCAAGAATTGTCCATGAATTGGCAATTCAAGAACATCTCTAGAAAATATGAGTCTTCACCATTTGTATCGCAAATGTGGTATGGGCCAAGCCAAATAGGATCAAATTTACCATGCTTACCTTTATCTTCCATCCTAGTATTTCACATCACCATATCCCCTATTTCAAATTTCCTCTCAATGGCCCTCTTGTCATACAAATGCTTCATTTGTGACTATAACTTGGCATTCTTAATAGAAGAATCTCTTCTTGTTTCTTCTAGTAGCAAGATATCAACCATCCTGAGCTACATCTCATCAATGATATCATCCTCATAAAGTCAAACAAATTTATAAATCTCCTTTAAATTATTCTGTGGAAGTCTAGCTTGTATGCCATAAACCAAATCAAAAGGAGTGCATCCAATGGCCTTTTTCACAGTAACCCTATTAGCCCACAAAGCTAATAGCAATTTTGAATCTTAGGCCTTCTTGTTCTCTCCTAAAATCCTCTTGATAATTTTCAATATACTTTAATTGCTTGATTCTGCCTGACCATTCCCTTGGGGATGATAAGGTGATGATGTGTATTTTGTAATGTTGTATTTCTTTCAAAAATCTTTATATTCCTTAGATCTGAAACACATAGCATTATTAGTTACAATTTTCTATGGGCATCCAAACCTAGTCACAATGTTTTTTAGAATGAAATTAATCACTACTTTACTTGTTGCATTCTTATAGGAATTGCTTGAACCCACTTAGTTAAGTAATCAGTAGCCACCAAGATCCAAAAATGTCCACCATTGGACTTGTTTTAGATCTCACCAATGAAATGAATTCCCCATTGTTGAAATGGTGCCTACACTTCAATAGTTCTTAATGGTAGATTCCCAGAGAACTTTAACTTTCCACTAAAACTTTGACAAGCATCACATGTTTTAACAAACTCATGAGCATCTCTGAAAAGTGTTGGCCACAAAAAGCCAAGCCTAAGAACTTTATGAGTAGTGGTTTTAGCCATATAATGACCCCCACACACACCTTCATGCATATTTCTTAAGATCCTTTTAGACTCAATTTCGTCTACATATTTCAAAAGGACCCCTTCCATATTCCTCCACCACAATTTCCCCTGCACTATAACATACCTTATAGTCTGTAACTTTAGGGATCTTTTCTAGTTGTTTGCTAACTTGGGTGGGAATTTCATGTTTTGAAAGTAATAAACCACATCTACATACCAATCAAAGGTATCCATATCACAAAGATTATCGTTGCAACTATCATCAAATTGATTGATTTGATTTGCCTCTAAATTGGCTTCTGTTATCAGTTTGGCTAGGCCTTGACCTCTGACCAGTTTGGTAATCTGAATATCAATGTTGAACTCTTGTATTCTATTAATCCACCTACATCTTCTACCAGATACCTCTTGTTGTGAGAAGATATCCTTTAGAACAGCAGTAGGGACAAATGCAATGCCAATGGCTCCCATTAGGTAACATCTAAAATCCTTCACCCCTTTCACTAGTGCATATGCCTATTTTTCATTGATATCATACTTGAGTTTTGCTACCTATGATGATTTGCTAAAAAATGCAATGGGTTATTCATAACCTTCCTCATTTTTCTATAACAATACTACAACAACAATGTGAAATGAAGCAAAAGAAAATATATGCATTGGCTTATCATAATTCAATGCCCTAAGAATAGGAGCATCCTTAATAGCTTGCTTGATCTTTTGGAATGCAATGCTGGGCTCCCCATCTCATTTTATCTCAGATACTTTCTTTAACATCTTTGATATAGGCCTACTAATCTCTACAAAATTAGTTACAAACTTTCTAAGGAAATTAATCTACCCAAAAAATGATTGAATTCCCTTAACACTTTTAGGCTTCTAAATTTTGTCTATTGCTTCTACCATTTCAGGGTCAATCCTCACTCCATACTTACCAACTAGATGCCCTAACAACTTTCCTTCAGTAACACCAAAATTTCACTTTCTAGGATTTAAAGAAATGCCATACTTAAGGGCTTTGATAAATACCTTTTCTAGATGCATGCAGTGATCATTCTCATCCTTAGAATGAGCAGTTAGATCATCCTAATATACAACAAAGAATTTATCAATAATATCAACAAAAGCCACATCCATAGCTTGTTAAAAAGTAGCCCCAGCATTAGTAAGCCCAAAAAGCATCCTGACATACACATAAGTACCCCATGGAGTAGTAAAAGCAGTCTTAAATTGTTCTGATTCCTTAACAACCACTTGATTATAGCCTAAAAATCCATCCATCATGGACATAAGTTTTGAGCTAGTGACCCTTTGCAACATAGCCTCCATATTTGACAAACCATAATTATCCTTTAATAAAGATATATTAAGATTCCTGAAATCAACACACAACCTTATGTCTCCATTTTTCTTCCTAACAAGGACTAAATTGGACACCCAAGAGGAATGTCTAATAGGATTTATGATCCCTCCATCTCTTAACTTGATCAATTCCTCTTGCATTTTTGGAGCCAAAGTTGGATTTATTGGCCTCTATTTTTGCCTAAAAGGTTTAACATCTAGTTTCAAAGGGATTTCATGCTGAAAAAGATCTTCTCTATAAGTTTTTAAGTCATCATATGACCATGCAAACACATGTCTATATTTCCTTAATAGGTTTATCAAACCTGGCCTAATTTTAGAAGACAACTTCTTACCAATATTGTCATGCCCTAAATTTACAGAGAAAAAATACTAATTTTTTAAATTTATTTTATTATTATTATTATTTTATATATTTTATTCATTTATTTTATTTTATTTTTCAACTCTCCAACTTAACATTGTGTAATCTTACTCTTTTCCCCCGATGTCTTAATACTATCAGGGTGATGGCTAGGTTATTAAATGAAGCATTTCCACTTGTTCTTATTCATTTTCAAATAGGTTTAGGTATCTTACATCGATTCTTAATCAATTACTTCCCATTTCTCTATATAATAATACTACCTAAGTACTCAATTATCCGTATTTAATATTCCCATCTTATTCTATTATTGTGTTATTATTTTCTTTTGTTCAATTATGTTATTTGAATGTTTATATATATATATATATATATATATATATATATATATATATATATATATATATATATATATATATAATATTATATTGATCATTTTTATTTTGTTTATTATTTAATAATTAACCCTCCAATATCAATAACACATGGATGGGCCTACAAGTCAAATTTTAGTTTTCCCAATAACAATAAATATAAAAGAAAAATATCTAAATACCTACTAATCCTTGAATTTTAAAAGCCCCTCCCCACTTATCCTAACATAACACATGTAGCAATTTTACCATCTTACTAGTATCCTATTAATTCTTTAACCCCCATCTATACTTACAACAAAATTAGTCAAAATAAGGTGACCACCTCCTTCCAGTGTACTCCAAGGTCTTGAGTCACCTGCTCATGCTCTTATTAAGAGGTAGCCAATAGTGGGTTTTTTCTACAACACCTTTTTGGCAAGATCCAAGTATTAGGATCCCCAAAATGCCATGATTGTTGTCATGGCCTTACACCCCAAACCACTAATCATCTTTTTTTCTTACCTTCCTAAATGCAAGACACCCTCTCCCTAGGCGTGATGGGACATGAGGGCATAAATAAACAATTTTTTTTTTTGTTAAGATGCCAAGGTGGATATGGGAGCTTTTATTATGTCAAAAAGGGATTCCCATCATTGCTTTTTACATGATTTCAAAAGGTAGCTAGTCAAACACGTGGGGACCACAGTCTATCCATTTTGAAGGTCAAATTTTACTGGCACGCCTAGGCTTGATAAATCTTACTAATGTGGAAGAGTTGTTAGGCATATTTTAGTATTTGAATTTTTTGAATTCTTTATTATTATTATTATTACTATTTTATTAGTACCATATTGATTTGGATGTTTTTAGATTTCAACCTTCCCCTCTTTTAATATGTAAACAAAATTGTACGACACCCTCTAGTCACGTGAATCAACTTTAATATGGATTGTTCAGTGCCCATCAAGGTGAGTGGTCATAGGTATAGATGCCTAGTTAAATCCTTGGGTTTGTTTATTAGTCCCTGCCTTTTAAAGGCAGGGAACTAATGTTTTCGTTTTACCCCCCCCCCTATTAATTTATGCCAATAAACTATGATATTTCCCAAAGTTTCCTAAACGTTGATATGAAGTTTGATTTAAAACTTAATTGTTAAATACTTTTTCCATTTTATGATTGGTCAGTGACAATTTCCTGGGGGTTTACTCTGAATTTCGTGTGCCAAAAATCAAAGAAATTGTAAGGCGGCGTGTGTCAATGAAAAAATCTTCTGATTCTTCTCCAGAAACATCAGCAGCACCGCCAGATATCTCAACTCCCACGCGTTTGTCCCCGTCTCCACCAAAACAAAGCGAACCAGCAAGATGATCATCGATATCATATTTCTGTGCATGATGATCACTCCCTTGCTCATGCCCGTCGTGCCGGATGAGTAAAGCAACGTCGCCGTGTCATCTTGCCGGATTTTTACCGCCGGCAGATCCCAAGACTGACTTCCGACCAGTTCTTGGAATGTAATGGAAGATTGGCCCTCTGAAGAAATAAATGTGTGGTCTTCCTCTGCCGTCTGAGATATCATCACCATGGGAAGTCCCGTGCTTTTCACTTTCGCCCCCAATTCACCTCCGCTTGTGAATGCCGATCTTGCTTTTGAATCCTTCACCTGTGGATTTTACACAAGAATGATGTGGTCAACAGATGAATTAACTAAAAATGTTTAAAATTGCTAAAAGTAATGAATTCAAACTTTGTGTTTCCGAATTACCTGCTTGATTATTTCGGCTGTGGTGTTGAGGGGATTAGTAGTGGTGGCCACTCCTCCCAGCGAGAGGATTGCGAGGAATATTACTGGAAAATGAATTGAACTTTCTAGGAATGTTCGCCTCAGAATAGCACTCAAAAGGGTTATTATTCACCATGCCTCAATTAAAGCTCTGTTGCGGCCGCAGACTGAGGCGAAAAGGCTTTACATCCTGGCCAAAATTAGGGCTGGAAATATTCAAATCAAAGGCTCTATTTTCCACAACAGGAATAGCTCTGCCAACGTAAATTGGCTTCCAACCATGACCCACAGTAACTCCGCCAAAACTGGCGCTATTGCTGCTAACTCCAGCGTCATAGTTTACCAATTTGTTTAATCACAGCGGACTGTGGATTCGTCTTTCACAAGTTTCATGCCAAAACACATCCATCGAATGAATCCATCAAATGAATCCCAAAAGGCAGGGACTGCTGCTCGCACAGAGCTCTTGTTATCATTATGTTTTCTTATCTATTGCACATTAAATTATTACTTAATTATTTCTTTATGACCAGGTTCTTAGTATATTCCCTGAATATTTTAAGGGACTATAATAGGGGAAGGTTATTTTTCATTCCTCATAGATTTTCCAGTGAGGAAAATGTAGACCTACAGAAAGGTTGATGTATACATTTCTCTACTCATATACAACTTCATTTCATTTCCTCATGAATTTCGTTGTTTTTTGCAGTGTAGATAATTGTTTGTAGTATGGTTTTATCATCCTAGCAAATTAATAGGACTTTAGAGCCAAATGCAAAATACTTGTAAAATGAATTGTCACTTCAAAATTTTATTCCAAGTTATGAAATGCACAGTATATATATCTTTTCAATGCATCTGATATATATTGAATCTTATCAACTCCATTTACGAAATACATGTCTACAAATACATCAATGGAGAGGATTCACATACAATCTTATTTCATAACACATGACATTTAATATACAAAATTTCATTACGATTGAAAATTAAAATAAGCATACAACCTTTTTCCACAATTTCGAATGGTAACAATGGTACCACTATTTCTACAACTCATACTAATACTTTCATAACACATAAAACTTCAAATGATCATGTTTTTACAAGGAACATTTATGTGCAACATTCACAAATCCATTCCTCTACATCTTCACATGGTAACAATAGCACAATCTCTTACATCACCTTGAGACAACACAAGAGACTTTCACAATCATAATATTGATAAAACATGAACATTGAGCTTTCTTTACACATTTGGATCTTCTCCACCTTATCAAGGGTGAAACCCTGATACTTGTTGGCATGCATCTGGAAAAAAACCTGCACATAACACACACAAAATAGGAACCATGGAGGCTCATCTCCCAACCTAGGCTTCTATGAAGCCACCCACCAAGCAGGGGAAACAAGAAACAATTAGGTTACACACACATACAACACTAAACATTGCATGAAACACTATACAAACACAAACAACTTCCTCCCATGGATTGCATAATGATTCACCATTGGAATCATAAAACATTGGGTGAAGGTGGGCTCTTCAAAGAGGAGATATTATAACAACATAAATAACATAATGCCATTGCATTTTGCCTCTCAAGGCCACCATAAACATAAACAACATATGATCATTGCATTTGCCTCTCAAGGCCACCATAAGCATAAACAACATATGGCCATTGCATTTTCCTCTCAAGGCCTTCAAACAAATAATCTTCTCCTCATTCACCAAAACCTCCTTGTACCTCCCAAAACAACAAGATTTATGGCCTTAATGGAGCTCATACTCCATTGTATAAACAAACCCTCATCATGAGGTAATTCTCTCAACTACAATGTCGAGCCCAACTTATGCACTTCACCCTGTATCACCTATGTTTTAGTAGTGTAAAATGAACACTAATCTATAAAAAGCATTCTCAATACTAAAAACAAGTAAACACTTAAGATAAGACCAAAGAAGACAAAATTGAGGAAAGTAGACCAAAGATGGTAAACTCCTCAAGTGTTTCTCATGATTACGAAGCTATGTCCCTAATGAGAGGGGATGTATGCTCACGTTGTGCTCAAGCTCCAAGTGGATGGGTGATAATCAAATATGGGTGTGGATGAAGGTTTCAAAAATGGAGGTATGGAGGGATTTCAACATTATAATGGTATTTTGGAAGTTTATGAGCTCTAAAAATAGCATTATAACTTTGCATGGAAGGTGGATGATCTTGTGAAGGGAGGAGGTTCAATTTATAGGCCAAGGGTTCAAGAAATGGAGGGCTAAGATGTCAAGATGATGAGATGGTGAGGGAGGGTTAGGATGCACTCAAAAGGGAGCACAAGGATTGTGCTAGTTTAGCACCAATAGGGAGGTGACACTTGTCACAAGGAGGCTGAGTGTGAGAGAATAGGATAAGGGTTGGTCAAAGGCTTGATAATGGTGGTTGAGTGTGTAAGAGTCATGTAAGAGATGTAAATGAGGATGGGAGAGGTGTAAGAGATGTGTAAGGGTCATTAATGTTGGAGGGTGAGGGGAGAAGATATTTGTTGACTTTGGCTTGGGTTAGCAAGTCTTAACCCATGTTTATGATTGTGCATATGATTAGAAGAGGATTTAGGATTAGCTTAGAAAGGGGGTTAAGGGTGAGTGATTTAGCTTTGATGGGATGGGTTAGTTAGGAGGCTAAGTGAGGTTAGTATGGGTGAATGAGTTGGATTAGGGGTTAGGATAGGATTTTAGGACTTTAGATATATTTTTTAATGTTTTATTCAATAAAATGGGAGTATGGAATTGAATTGAATAGATTTAATGATTTATCCAATTTAATAGAGGAATAGGGATTTAATTGATAAATTGATTTTGGGTGATCATTTGATTTTATCAATTGGACTATAGTTAATTAAATTTATAAATTAACTAGGGGATGATGATTAATTAATTAAATAGTAAATATTCAATTAATAATGTCTTAGGAAATGACTAAATATGATTACTTATTGATGTAATCAGATTTAGGTGTCTACATTTTGCCCATCTTTGACATAGTGTTGAAGCAACATTATTTCAAAGAAGTTCAAATATAAACGAAGAAGACTTTTTGAAGCAATGTGGTTGCCCCAATTTTGAGTAGAAAGAAAGAATAGACTATATGATGCCCCCTCAAGAAGGCAGCGGGGAAAAGAAAAGAAACACAATGACGTCTTGACAAAAAAGGAGGAAGCTGGCAAGGGCCTGGAAGGCTCGAAAGAGGGAAAAACATACAAAAGAAGAAAAAAAGGGAGAAAAAGCTAAGGGGTAGGGAGAAACTGGAGTGTTGGATGACCTAGAGGGGGAGCTAGGGCACCTGGGGGGGGCTATAAGAGGCTAAAAGGGGGCGAGAAGGGATCATTCGCATTCAGATTGAGGAGGAGATATTGCTAGTTAGGAGGTCTGCATTAGAGATTATGATGGTGGGTATTGGGTGACCATAGCACCGAGTAGACATAGTGTGACGAGTACAAGTATGAGGGATGCTCGATCGATCGGTAGGGTCTAAAACCTCCTTGTGATTTTTTCTTTAAAAAGAAAAAATTTAGACAAACAAAAGGAGAGGTTGGTAGATGTATGATATGTTAACAAAATATCCACAAGCTAGAAAGACATATAGGTGCTATTATGATAAGCAAATGCTATGATACTCGATGATATGATAACAAGATAAAAAATTAGGATAGTATAACATAGTGGAGCCTAGGGGATACAAGATAAATTATGATGGTGGTATTAGGATAGTGATCTATGATAGGAGATACTGATTCTAAGGAGAAAGATGTTGGAAAATAAGTGACCAACAAACTCGTAGTTAGGAGGATAGTGATGATTAGGGCTAGGATAGTGATTTATGATAGCAATCACATCCTGATGAGAAGGATTTGAATCAAATGATTCAGAGGGTGGAAAAAGTGAGAATTCAAGGGAGAGAGGTGATGAAAAGGAGAAGGATACTAAGGGTTATGAGAATAAATGTGAAGCGTAGGGGAAGCTTGAGCACAGGGTACTTTGTGAGGAAGTACCACTATGTAATGTGAGCACTTTATTTGATATAGGATTGTTAGGGATCTACCAAGTTTACTAAGAACGTCAAGGTCTTTTCCCCAAAATTCCATAGGACTAACTCAAATAGGCATGCAAGGATTGCCCCAACACCACACATGAGTCTCGGAGAGATCAATGTTGGAATGATGTTGGGTGATCCACAAGCAAAAGAGATTACCCAAGTGCATCATGTTTTATTGAAAGATGAAAACATGCTTGAAATATGGAAGGATAATATCAGATTGACTTTTAAGCAACAAAAGACTGTGATCAAAACCAACCTCCTAAGTTGCCCTGGTCAAAACACACCATGATATGAAATGATCATGGCGATCTTGAGGAGGAAACAACGAAGGATATGTGGAAATGATCAATCAAAATGTACAAAGAAACTAAAGATTTTGCAAAGTTAAAAAGTAACCTTTTGCTAAAGAGATCAACTGATGAGCTACTAACGGGTTGCAACAAAACCTAGATAGTATGTACAAGTACGACTATCCAAGGACATGGGAGCTTGAGACTAGATAACAAAACATAGTAGTAGGTATATACATGACGGGGGAAAGCTCAGGATGAGGAGATAGCATTGCTATGATACATGGGTTTGGTAGTTGGGGTTATGTAAAGCGTGTTTATGTACAAGGGTCAGGATACTATTGTATTCACATAGGTATGGTACATGGGAGACAAGGGTTAGTGCAGGGGTATAAGACACATGTTATACAGGTTGTATATGCTACATATGGTAAAGTACAAGGATAAAAAGCACTTGATAAGGTACATCCGGTAGAGTACAATGGTAGAATACATCGGGTATGATACATGGGATGTTATAATACAGGAGTGAGGTGGGATGTTGCATAGTGCAAAGTGTTGGAGGATGATGCGACGTAGCATGGTAAAAAAGAAAAACTACAAGGAACACCTTGGAAGGATGGGGAGATAAGTGATGTGATACGGAGTGGCAAAAATGGGAGGGGGGTGTCAATGATAGATAGTGAAGAAGCTATAGTACACCTAGCACCTATTTGCTAGGTTTTCACTAGGGACCTATCCAAGGCGGTTGAATTGCAAAGTTTTCACCATTGGATGCTTATTTTTCTTTGCCCATTTTTTTTTATTTGAGAATTCTATCTTCAGGCATAGAATTTCTTGAGGTGAATAATGTTGGTAGGATCATTCAAGACTTCACCTTCAAGGGTAGATAGTTGATAGGCTCTGAGCCAAAAGATGTCATGACCACATAAGGACCAAGCCATGTGGGCTCAAACTTGCCTTTCTTTTCTCCGTCAGCTTGAACCTTCATATTCTCTTTGAGGACCATGTCACCTTCTTGGAAACTACACAGATGGACTTTCCTACTGAAATTGTGCTTGAGGTGACTTTGATAGACCATTAGGTGGTTGTAGGCCTGTTGCCTTTTTTCATCAAGTAGATCAAGTTGAGTAAGTCGAGCCACTCTATATTATTCATTAGATATCTATCCTCATAGAGAAATGTAGAGAGATGGGAGTTCAACCTCAATAGGTAGGATTGATTCAACACCATAGACCAAGGAGTATGGAGTTGTGCCAGTGGCTATACGAAATGAAGTGCAGTATGCCCATAGGGCAGGATTAATTTGCAAATGCTAATCATAGCCAGAGTCATTGACAACTTTCTTGAGGATTCTGAGTAGGGTTTTATAAGTTGCCTCCACCTGACCATTACCTTGTGGGAAATACAAGCTAGAAAAGTGGTGATGGATGTGAAGGGAAGTGCACAATTCCTCCATATTTAGGTTTTCAAAATTGCCTCCATGGTCTATGAAAATGGTAGCTGGGATGCCAAAGCAACATATGATATGATACAAGATAAATTTGCACACCTGAACTCCTATGGCAATGATAAGGGGCACTGCTTTGACCCACTTAGTGAAATAATCAGTGGTAGTGATTATCCTCTTTGCCCCTTTGAAGAAAGTGGTGCAATAAGACCAACAAGATCAAACCCCTAGCAGGCAAAAGGCCATGGTGGTGCAATGGGTTGCAAGTCCTATGCTGGAGCCTAGATTAAATTAGCATGTTGTTGATAAGGTAAACATCATTTCACAAATTCAGATGGATTATGTTCTAGAGTAGGCCAATAGTATCCAGCCTAAAGGATTTTCTTTGCTAGCACCATCCCGCTTGTGTGAGCACCACAAAGTCCAGCGTGTATCTCTTTGAGAGCCATCGCAGCCTCATTTTGATCTAAACATCGAGAGAGAGTATCATGATAACCACAATGATATAGGGTTTGGGTGATGATAGTGTAATAGGAAGCTCTGCGGATAAGGTTTTGGCGTTAGGTTCATGTGTGATGAGGAGATATGATACCATTTAGTAGGTAAGCATGAATTTCATGATACCATGGAGATTGGGGACCAACCAAGATACAGACTCATGTTGATTCATCATTCTCATGTGCAGGTTCATGCAACTGCTCAACCAAGAATTCATATTGTGTAGCTTTGTGCAGTATTTCCAAGAGAGAACCAATAGTAGTCATAGCATCGGCTACCTTATTCTGGAGTCTAGGTACTTGTATGAACTGGATCTGAGTGAAATGCTCCTTTAATTGATCAACCAGATCTTTGTAAGGTAGTAGCTTGTCATCCTTGGTCTGATATTCATTCAATGCTTGTTTGATGATAAGATGAGAATCACCATAGACCTGAAGCTCCATGATATTCCATTCAATGGTGATTTTGAGTCCTGCAACAAGGGCCTCATACTCTGCAATGTTATTGGTACACTAAAATTGTAGCTTGAAAGATTTAGGAATATAATCGCCTTGAGGTGTAACCAAGAGTATGCCCATGTCAAAGCCATGAGATGTATAGGAGCCATCAAAATATAGCTTCCAGAGTGATTGTTCTTCTATCAAATAGAGGTGTTCATGTGGGAATTCCATGATGAGCGGGTGATCTACAACTATGGGTGCATTAGCCAAGTGATTTTCAATAGCCTAGCCTTTGATGGTTTTTCTATCAACATATTGAATGTCAAACTCATTGAGAAGCATAACCCATTTTTCTAGGCATCTGGTGAGTACTGTGCAAGAGAGCATATATTTCAATGGATCAATCTTTGATATCAATTGCACAGTATTACTCAACATGTAATGACATCACTTCTGGATGGCAAACACCATGGCTAAGCATGCCTTCTCGATTGGCATGTAGTTGAGCTCATAGCCCACTAATGTTTGGCTAATGTAATAAATAGCTTGTTCCTTTCCTGCATCATCAAGTTGTGCTAGAAGAGCACCTAATGCTGTGGGAGTAGCTATGATCTACAATATGAGCAGGCGCCCTGCAACTGGAGGAACCAAAATAGGTAGATTAGCTAAGTATTGCTTGATTTTCTCAAAGTTACACTAGTAAGCTAGGTCCCATCTGAAATTCTGATCCTTCTTAAGTAGGTGGGTGAAGGGTTGACACTTATCAGCAAGCTGAGAAATGAACTGCCAGACTAATTGGAGTTTTCCTTGCAAAGAATGAAGGTTCTTGAGTGTCCTAGGATGAGCCATATCCATGATGGTTTTGACCTTCTTAGGGTCAATTTCAATACCACGATGCGACACAATGAAGCTTAGGAGCTTGCCTGAAGTAACACCGAAGACACACTTCTTTAATTTCAGCATGAGACGATATTCTACCAGTCAATTGAACATTTCCTCGAGGTGAGATAAGTGATCCAAAGCATTGAGAGACTTGACTAGAATATCATCCATGTAATCCTCAAGGATCTTATGGATTAGGTCATGAAAGATGACCATCATCACGCGCTAATAGGTTGTCCTGGCATTCTTTAACCCAAATGGCATCATGGTGTAGCAGAATGTGCCCCAAGGTGTAGTGAATGTCATTTTATGCTGATCTTCTTTTGCAATATGAATTTGATTATACCCAAAGAAACCATCCATTAGTGACAAGAGTTCATGACTTGAGGTGAGATCCACAATCATGTCGATATTTGGTAATGTAAAGTCATCTTTTGGACAAGCTTTATTAAGATCCTTGAAATCAATGCAAATCCTGATATCACCAGAGGGCTTGGTAATAGGTACCATATTATAAATCCATTCAGAATAATCTATTGGCTGAATGATTTTGGCCTCTAGCAACTTTTCAAGCTCTGCTTTGACTAATAAAGCCACTTTCAAGTGCATTTTTCGAAGTTTCTATTTGACAGGCTTGGCCTCTAGATCCACTGCCAAATGATGCACAACTAGTTTGGGGTCCACACCCGGCATATCCTGATATGACCATGCAAAATGACCCACATTCTCATGGAGAACCTCAATGAGAAGATCTGCCTACTCAAGTGGTAGAAAGATTGCAATGTATGTAATATGTGGTATTTCTATCAAACTAATATTTATAGGCTGAGTTTCTTCTGTAAGAACTGAAGATATAGGAGATCGATGCTCTTGTTGGGGGAGGATGAAATCTCCATCTTCAGGTGCCTTTGAGAGGTTTTCATCGTCAGATACATCCTTTATTTTTGTTTCATTTTTTGAGTCACCTAATGATGGTCCCGAGGAGTTTTCACCATGGGATGTTTTTCTTTTATCTTTTTCCTTTTTTGTTTCTTTTTGAATTTTACTTTTGCGACTAGAGATTTCCTCCTCCCTGAAGTAACCTGCAGGATCCAACTTGTAGACACATGCCGATGGTGGCGGTGGCCATTTATTTGGTGTTTCTACCCCCATGAATTTAAGAAGTGCATGCTCAGTAGAGAACTCATCAACATGAATGACACTTGGTTGGTCCCAATCTATGAGTTCGGGGTGAGCAAGGAGGAGGTCTATGAGATATAAGGATAATTGGCAAAGCATAGAGGCTCCAAGGATTATTTCATCAAGAAAAATATCATCGTAAGCTTTCTTTTCAACTTCCTTAGGGATGTCTTCAACCTCAATGAGAATGTTTTGGATGTTCGTAAAGGTGTGGTCTTCTTTTGTAGTGCCCCCAGTTGTGGGGAGTCCATTGCTCAAGCCTTTGGTTTTTTTCCCTTGATGTGCTTCTATAGGCTATCTTATACCTGATTCTTGGCGGACTAAACCACCTCCTTGATAATCCCATTGCTCCGTGGCCAAGCGATGTGACTAGGGATATTTTTGTTTAAAGTGATCAAGAAGTGCTTCACTTTTAGGAGGTGGCTCTGTGTATAGCCATGTGTTAATGTATTGTGCATTTTCTACTCCATCAAGGATACCTTCGGTGACAAATATGGTAGGGCCCAGTTGGTGAAGTCGAGAGGTGGTTTTTGGTATAGACCCTTGATGTGTCGGGCGTCCTTGAGTATGTGGATCAAGTGGTAGAGCACCTATAACACAAGTATCTATGAGACTATACTCACCACAACCTTGGTGTTTGATCTTAACTATGGAAATAGTGGAGGCTTAAATGGTGTCCGGATCGTGGTAGGTGCTAGAGGAACTAGTTGTGGTGGTGCCAATTTTGATCCTAGGACAGTGATTGGTGTATGAAGCTTCAACTACATTGCAATAAGCAAAGGGTTCAAGATCTACGTGGATGGTTATCTCAATGCCATTATGTAGGAATTTGACACACTGATGATATGTGGATGGAATGGCCTTCATGGCATGAATCCATGGGCGATTAAGGAAGATGTTATATGGAAGGTTAAGATCAACTACGTGACAGAGTGTTTCTTGAGTGGTTGGGCTGACTCTGATAGGGAGCAAGATGGTTCCTTCAGTAGTACATTCCAAATTGTCATATGCCTTGATGGTGATCACCTCATTGATGATATCTGCTTCAGTATATCCTGCTTGTTTGATGAACTTTAGAGTACATAGGTTTAGAGCCGATCCATTATCTATCATGACACGTTTAACTGCAAAGTCAAAAACCATGATAGCTATGCAAAGTGGGAGGATGTGATTGAGTTCAACTACTGGGATATCAGTGGTTTTGAAGGATAAGGTACATGAGGCTGAAAGATGGCCAACAAAGTTGCAAAACTTAGTGGCATTTATGTTGGAGGGGATGCGTGACTCACATAGAGTGTTGTCAAGGATCTCTTGATAAAGTGGGCTTGTCTGTAAGAGATCCAGGATGGAGATCTGGGCCGGCATGTTTCCAAGGTGTTCCAAGATGTTATACTATGGCCCTAGTGAAGGTGATTCTGATGGAGATGCTTGAGATGGAGGTGGTCATGCTGATGGTGGTCTGATTTGTGTAGATACAGGTGGACTAGCTATATTGAGTCACGTTCGGTGGGTAGCAACTGCACACTAGGTGTCAAGGCTTTTGATATTTATGATGTTGATGGATGGCTCAACTTGTGATATGCAACCAATTAAGCTACCATAGTCTAAGTATTTTGAAGTATAATTCTAAGACATATCTCAGTTGTCACCTTGTTTACCTAGAGTGTTGTTAGGTTTTTTGACAAGAGGGTTTGCAGGTGCCTTTCCTAGGCTCATGTTGTGAGGAGGGAAAGCATTTTGATACATCATTAATCTTGCATTGGGTGAGGGTTGTGTCCCCACTTTGATCTCCTTCCAGTCAATGAGGTCTTGTACATAATCCTTAAGTTGCATGCATTTAAGGGTAGTGTGCCCTTTGACATGATGGAATTTGCAATATTCATTATCTTTGTACCAGGATGCTCTAGACTGAATGGGCTCCAAGGGTTATGTTTTTGTATACTGAACAAGGTTATCCTTGGCTAATTTT
Source organism: Cupressus sempervirens (assembly GCA_028749045.1). Classification (NCBI taxonomy): domain Eukaryota; kingdom Viridiplantae; phylum Streptophyta; class Pinopsida; order Cupressales; family Cupressaceae; genus Cupressus; species Cupressus sempervirens. Next base: position 341,158,389 of record CM053785.1, read on the forward strand.
TTGAAGATTGCATCAAGAGGTTCCCCCAACGGGGTGTATGTCTATGGTTTCCTCTGAACATGGGGTTTACTACCTACTAATAGTGTGACGACATTAATTTGATTTTGATGTGCAGGTACTTGCTCATGAGTTTGTATGGGTGGTTGGTGTTACACAGGGGTTTTCTATTGATAAGATTATTGTTGGAAAAATGTGGTGGGAACATTGGTAGCCACCCCAAAAATATGGATCTATCGAGTATCAGTGGCAACATCTGTCACGGTATTCTTGTTTTTGTTCCAATATCGGGTTTTGTCATTGCTTGGACCTCAGTCCTGGGTGTTTTCTTTGTACAATCTGATGACACCATCCTTACTGAGGCCTTGCTCGAGGCTCATTCCTTTTTCTTTGATGTCCTTGTATGTTTGAAAATAGTTCATAACCATATGATGAGCGAGGCTAGGGTGTGCATTGTTTATGAACATCTTGACAAGATGATGCTCAGGGATGGTACAAGAGATCCTTGTTGTGAGAATCTTCCAGCGTTGTAAGTACTCTGCAATACTTTCTCCTCCTATTTTTTTAGTGTGGATGAGGTCTACTGCAGATAATTTAGTTTCAACGAGATGGGTATACTGAGAAACAAAGGCCTCAGAAAGTTCTACAAAATTTTTAATAGTACCTTGAGGGATACGACATAACCATTCCAAGGCTGGTCCTACTAGGCTCTTGGGAAAGAGTCGCATGAGGAACACATCATTATAAGCTACCTCCTAACAATGCATATAGAATTCCTTAACATGTGTGACTAGATCACTTTTCCCCCTAAATTTGTCAAACTTGGGGATTTCAAAATGTTTAGAAAATGGATTCATTGTGATATGTCATCATGTAATGGGTCTAAGGGGGTTATAGGTCAACCTATGACCCCCTTTGATCCATAAGTACCCTAGGGACATATTAGAATCATACTTATGGGTCGAATGGGGTCATAGGTTGACCTATGACCCCCTTAGACCCATTACATGACAACATATGTCTCTAGGGGTCCTAGGGCCCCTAGGGACATATTAGAATCATTCTTATGGGTCAAAGGGGGTCATAGGTAACTTTGATGCCCATATGGTGTCTGTGGAAAAATAGTTTGCATAACTGGTGGAGTGGATGCTATGGGTTGCTGAAATGTGGGTTGTGCATATTGTTGCATCTGCTAAGGTTGGTTTGGTAGATAACTATGAGGTTGCTACCCTATGAGATAGTTCGGCATGGGTGTTTGGGCATACTGTGGATGTGAAGACTATGGCTGAAATGGTGGTAATGCAGATAATGCTTGTGTTGCGCTCTGGGAATATATACCATGCCCAATATATGTGGGTTGTGCACTTGCTTGAGAGTAGGACTGATTTGGAATAGGTGTAAGGTAGTTAACTTGCGGTAGAGTGTTTACTATAGGGAACTACAGTAGCGGTTGATTTGGGCTATTGCCTAGAGGTGGCATGGACAAATAGTTGGTGAGAGGTGGGAGTGAATAGTTATGTGAAGCGATAGATGACAGTGCTTGAGGTGCAGATACAATTGTAGCACTAGAGGGGATACTGGTGATAAGGCCCTGTGTTGTGATAACATTCCAAGGTCCCAAAGGAAATGCAACTGAAGAGCTTTGACTAGCTACAAAGGGGTTAATAGTGATGTTTGGTGGGATGGAAGATGAGGTATTGGACCCTAATGGCAATATTTGAGTAGAAAATGGACTAGATGTGATATGGGGTGGAAGCAAAAAGCTAGTGCTACTAGATGCAAATGGAGGATTTGGTGGATTGAAAAAGTGAGTGGTAGCAATAGATGTAGATGGTATACTCAGTGTTGGTTGGGAAGTAGTATGCACTAATGGTTGAGTGAGAGTGGGACGAGTGTTCAGTGGAATGGGAACTGGCACCTGGGTCGAGGGTATATTTGGGTCTACTAGTTCTACCTGAGGTGGTTGCCATCCAAAGAATGGGTGAGTAGGATCTGCTATGTCGATAGGTGGTGGTCTCCCAAACTCAAAGACACCAACATTATCCCATAAGAAATTTTCCATGATGGTTTCCTTGTTTCAATCTATGATGACATTTATGATAGTGGTGTGACCTAGTTGGTTCATGAATGCCTCAATATCTATGGGCGATCCTAGTTCTTCTGAGATTGGTGGTGGTGGATCTGATGGTGTCATGGATACTACAGAGTATAGTTGAGCTTGAGATGTGTTACCACTATGACTAGGATCCATATCTTTATTTTTCCATGTGTTCCTACCAAAGTATGTGGTGGGTGGCATGAAAGGATGCTTTTCCTAAAGATGCAAATGCAATGAGGGATGATATTAAGGATGTATGATACTAAGGAAGTCTAAATGATATGGTGCTAAGTGCATAAGACTTGTGTTTTCCTAAAATATGAATGTGGAAATGTGATGGTGATGCGAAAAGTGTGACCCTAACCTTCGGCTCAAGGTGATGTTGGGTACTAATGAAAATTTTGTTTCTAGCAAATGGTGTATTTCAAGGATACTTAGGATGATGAAAGATGTGATGCAAAAAAGTTTCTAAGTGAGTGAGGATCTAATGGAGAGATGCTAAGATTTTTATCAATGCATGTGGAGGTTTTTCCTTCAACAATCTAAGATGAGAGGAGATACTCTAACTTCAAATGCTTGAATGGGATAATGCAATTCTTAGATGAGAGACTAAACCTATAAGTGTGTAAGTGTGTGGGGAAAAAGAAAGGACCTAATTAGAATGAGTAATAGTAGAGTTGTTGATAAGGCTCATATTAACACCACGTCGAAGGGTTAGGTTTTGGATTTTGTAGTCCCATTTAGTTTGCAATGCTACCTCGGCTCCATCTTTCTCAGTTTGATCTAATTTGGAAATCCTTGGGTTGGGGGTGTGCTTCTTATGCTCTACTTTGATTTCCTTATAATCTGGTATTTGAGTAATTTTAGCCTTCTTAAACTTAGTCTTAGGATGGCCTGACATGAGATATTTCCAAGGATTTTTTATCACAACTGTAGCGTTTTGGAGGTAGTGACTACACTAAGTATACCTTTTGGACCTTGGGTTGGAATCATGAATCAATTGAGAAATAATAGGTTTTAGACTTCAAAATTAATTTGTCTAACTATCTTCTAGGCAAGCACAATATGTGACATTTTCGGTCAAGTAGGTTGATAGCAAAAGGTATTTTGAAAAGAGTAACTTTTGGATTTTGGAACAAAGGGTTTGTGGGTAACTAGACTTTGTGGGGTATGTTTGGGGATTTCTAGATAACAAGTATGGATAATGGTAAAACCAAGCTGAACAAACGTTGTTACGAGTGGGCTTGCTAATAACAATTTTTCATGTGGGAAGGTGAGGTCTCTCAAAGATAAATTGTGATATTTTTGATCAAGTAAGGTAGATGGAAAAGTATTTTTGAAAAAGAGCAAGACTTTGGACCAAAAAGGGATTTTGTGACTAGGAGTTGCTTAGTGATCATTGGTGTGTTTTGAAAGAACAAGTATAACTTTTGAGACAAATGGACGGATTAGACCAACAAGACAAATAGCTGTTGTGAATGGACTTGCTAACAACTTTTGTTTGAGGTGACAAAGGTAAAAATTTATGATACGAGGATAAATGAGTAAACAATTTCTCAAAGGACAAAGCAAATTTGAGAAATACAAACAATTTCTCTCTTTAGAAAAATGATTTTTTGATAGTAACCACTAAATTGTGTATGTTCAACAAATGTTTTTCACAGGTCTTAAGCACAAATTTAAGACAGTTCAAACACACACTTTATCCCTACAGTTAGAATTTGATTGTCATATGTTATTCAACGACCCACAGCTTGATGTCTCCTGGTTCTAGTGCAATATTTCCCTCTAATTGAAGAGGTGAGTCGATACAAGAGTCAATTGACAAAGGATACACATCAGAGAACCTTCAAGGCATGACAAATAGAAGTTCCCCTTCTATGGGAACAATGATCCTTGGAGATGAAACCCAAGTGGCCTTATGCCTTTACCAAGTGAGTACAATGGTGAGTAATCTCGAGGGATGCTATTTCCCTTGCACCATGAATAACATACCATGAAAGAAAGTGAGATACTTTAGACTAAGAGGGTTGTAAATGGGTCTGTGGAGTCTCTGCAACAGTTGTTACTAGCTATGATCTACTTAAGGGTCTATTCTAGACATGCTGAAATCATGGGAAAGTTTTCTCACCTTAGGCTACTCCTAGAAACATGTTTCTCAAACTGAAGAGATGGAGTGAGAAGGTTTACCCTTCTCCTCATTTATATACCAGCCAGACTATTTACCTATTTGAGCTTCTCACCAAAGGGGATGCACTTCCCAGAGGTGGATGAACTCGCTAGAAGCACTCCTAGGTTGTTGTGGATGATCTTGCTAACAACTTTCAATACATGCGTCACATAATTTAATGGTCTTACTTTGCATGAAAAGAGAGAAGTCTAAGATGCATGAAAATGCACAATCTCAAAACAAGCAAGACATGGGGTTCATTGCTATTTGGACACTTTAATGCTCTATCTATGACTTTTTGAAAACACATATGTTTAGCATATAAGATTTATTCCAAATTCACAACTTTGCCAACAAAAGTAAATCGAGTCAACAAAAGGGAAATATCATGCCAAAGCTTCAAAGAGGAGGGAATAAGAGCATTTTAAACCTTTAAGGCATTCAAGATTTGATGAAGTTTATTTTAAGCTCCAAATTTGAAGTGTTTGCACATAATGTTCTTTAACATCTTAAAATCAAGTGTTCATCGCAATGGTTAATTATAATCACTAATCATTCATTTCAAGAAAAAAGCAAGATTTGTTCAATTTTAAGTCATTCAAAAGATGATTATGATGATAAAACTTGCAAAAAACACATCAGCATGAAACATGTAATGAAAGATTATAAAAAATTTGAATAAAACAAACCACAGTGTGAACCTACGAGTTTAAGAAGCGATCTCACCGGTGCAGGAACGTGAAAAATTATCACGGGAATGCAAGACTAAAACTGGTGAAAATAGTGAAATTTAGGTCACGGGTAAAAAAACACAGAGTGATCTTGCAGGGTAAGACAGTGATCCCATAGGCATAGGAATGAGTAAAAGTTTAGCAGGAACATGGGGAAAATCACTGGTGAAAACTAAACATGTCGGTCGTGGGTTTAAAATGCAGTGCGATCCTATGGGTATAATTCTGAACATTTTTGTAGGCAAATACTTCAGTAGGTTTGAGAGGTCAATGAAAAAGAATCAATTTGAAGGTTTGACTAGTCAATGATTGCATTCCCATAGTAAAATGTTGTGATCCCACTAGTTTTTATTGCATTCTCGCAAGAGGAAATACTGGTAGGGATGCAAAGCTGCTTTAGGCACGTGGTGTCAATGACAAGGTCTGAACTGTGAAATCGCAGTCGCAAGTTCGCGTTCCTGCCAGCTAATGGCAGCGTTCTCGCGATCGTGCTCCTAGGGTTGCAGATCAGGTCTATTTTTAAGTCTTTAAAAATAAAAAATGATTAGGTGGTCGTGAGGGCATTTCCCAAATATTAACTTGTGTACTTGCAACAATGTTAGCAAACCACTTGCAAAAACCCATAAGAAAACAAGGTTAATTTGGTTAGTTAACACAAAAAACTAAAAAATTGATTAGATTGACCCAAATGCGGGGTCCCACTAGGCATGCCAAAATGTATCAGCTATGTTTTAGTAGTGTAAAATGAACACTAATCTATAAAAAACATTCTCAATACTAAAATCAAGTAAACACTAAAGATAGGACCAAAGAAGACAAAATTGAGGAAAGTAGACCAAAGATGGTAAACTCCTCAAGTGCTTCTCATGATGATGAAGCTATGTCCTTGATGAGAGGGGATGTATGCTCACATTGTGCTCAAGCTCCAAGTGGATGGGTGATAATCAAATATGGGTGTGGATGAAGGTTTCAACAATGGAGGTATGGAGGGATTTCAGTATTATAATGGTATTTTGGTAGTTTATGAGTTGTCAAAATAGCATTATAACTTTGCATGGAAGGTGGATGATCTTGTGAAGGGAGGAGGTTCAATTTATAGGCCAAGGGTTGGAGAAATGAAGGGCTAAGATGTCAAGATAATGAGATGGTGAGGGAGGGTCAAGATGCACTCAAAAGGGAGCACAAATATTGTGCTAGTCTAGCACCAATAGGGAGGTGACACTTGTCACAAGGAGGCTAAGTGTGAGAGGATAGGATAAGAGTTGGTCAAAGGCTTGATGATGGTGGTTGAGTATATAAGAGTCATGTAAGAGATGTAAATGAGGATGGGAGAGGTGTAAGAGATGTGTAAGGGTCATTTATGTTGGAGGGTGAGGGGAGAAGATATTTGTTGACTTTGGCTTGGGTTAGCAAGGCTTAACCCATGTTTATGATTGTGCACATGGTTAGAAGAGGATTTAGGATTAGCTTAGAAGGGGGATTAAGGGTGAGTGATTGAACTTTGATGGGATGGGTTAGTTAGGAGGCTAAGTGAGGTTAGTATGGGTGAATGGGTTGGATTAGGGGTTAGGATAGGATTTTAGGATTTTAGATATTTTATTTAATTGTTTTATTCAATAAAATGGGAGTATGGAATTGAATTGAATAGATTTAATGATTTATCCAATTTAATAGAGGAATAGGGATTTAATTGATAAATTGATTTTGGGTGATCATTTGATTTTATCAATTGGACTATAGTTAATTAAATAAATTAATTAACTAGGGGATGATGATTAATTAATTAAATAGTAAATATTCAATCAATAATGTCTTAGGAAATGACTAAATATGATTACTTATTGATGTAATCTGATTTAGGTGTCTATACACCCAAGGCTTATCTTCCCTCCCAAGGGTGAGTGAACCCTTCACACCCATAAGCACATTCAACACTTACATTCAAGAAGAAATAAAAGAGAAAAAAACAAGCAAAGAAAAAACCAAGAAGAAATCTCCAAGATCACAAGACACATTCACCTCTCCACAACACAATGACAAAGCCCATCACACAAGATTTACAATGCAATGCATACACCATTGATAACTCTTCACACTTTTAGATTTACTTATCCATGCTAAAGGAAAGAAATGAAAAGAAACATGTTTAAGTCACCAACCATGGTCCAAGCTAGCATAAGGATAGTTGTAGTAGAGCTCCCTTAATCTCCCTCCAAAACTTAGCTGTCTCTAAAATTATAGAGTGGGTGAACAAGCCACTAACTTGTCACCCTTCCCCTAAAAAGGCTCTCCACTAACCCTTTTTTTAGTAGGAACATCAAGCCTCCCCTTTCTTACATTGTTGTTCCACCAAAATAAGAAGGTTGACCAAGTGGGGTTGTGAGGGTACTATCATGGAAAAACTCAAATTTTCGAATTGGTTCAAGATGGCTTTGTTTAAGGGGTTCCCTAAGCTAGAAAATCACTAAAATAATTGAATTTAGGCCCCTAACATGCTATACTACCATTTGGGTGGCTTTTTAACAATAAAATAATACTTTAGGATCCCAGTTAGGTCCCCTAAAATCCCTATCAAGTTTGAATTCGAATTTCAACATAATGGTGACCCATCCTAACACTCTCTCCCAAATGGGTGTACTTAAGCATTAATTGAAAGGAAGGAAAAGGACCAAGACTAAGTGACCTTGTGACCAACACTCTAGGTAACATGCCATCAACACATAGACTATACAAGTGTCAAGTGACACATAAGAATACATTACATTTTCCTTGACATGTCCTTCATGCATCTAGGTTATGATTAAACATATCCACAAGCAAGCAACCATACAACTACAAAGAAAAATACTTTCACAGTGAGGCTTTTGAATCTTCTAAAGTTTTGCCTTGGTTAAACTATGTTCACAAGGTTTGGAACTTGCTTCCCCCAATAATTTCCATGGTTCCACTTCCTGCACAATAAACTCGAGCATTAGTAGTCCAAGGTTGCATATAACATATATAACGTAAATGCACATAGTGATAACCATAATTCAAATAAAATTTTCTTTCCTATTTATTCCCATTTGAGTCATCCAAGATGTTAGAATATCAAATCTGCATGTCATAAACCATCAAATCAACATCTCTCTACAATTAAATAATCATCAAAATCAAAATATCATTTATCTATGTATCATAAATCATCATGATCACCTTTCTGCATATCATATCATTTACCTCATAAAGCATCATAATCAAATTAATGTTTATCTATAAATCAAAAATCATCAGAATTAAATTAACATTTAGCATCGCATAAAAAATCTAATAGTATCATGTCATAAAATTGCATCCATATGTTTTCAAACATTTCTTACACAATAACAAGTTCTAAGTGCATATAATAATGTAAAACATTACTACTAAAGTATCAAAATGCATAGATAAAATAATCCATTGTCCATCAAGTCTCAAATAACTATCAAAATATCAAGGTCTCAAGTAAAGTGTAAATAAAACATCCATGCTATGACGGGTTGGGGTCAGGCCTCTCAAATATATACCTTCTTAGGTGTTTCCTTAGTTCCTAAATTTACCTCCTCTAGGTCTTTAGCATCATATTTACTGGCATCAATTTGTGACCTATCTTGGTTGTCAAAAATAGTTTCTAAAACAACTAAACACTTTGGAATTTTGTTTGTTTTCAATTGCACAACTTCCTGCCCAAAAACAATATCTTTCCCATTTATATTTTCTACATAAGCTGCACAATCAATTTCTTTCCCTAACAACACATTTTCACAATTCAAAAATCTTAGAATGACCTTATCATCTTCAAATACTTGCCAATTCTGAACATTATTTGGAACAAAGGGCCTAATTTGAATCTCAACATTAGATATACTAGCAAATGTAATGTCATCAGGCTTTATTTCTATATTTGCTAGCAAATCTACCATCTTGTTGTTAGTCCTATCTTTCCAAACTATCCCAAATGCATCAAAATGTTCAATCATGTCCCAGATAGCATTTCAGTATTGTTTTAATCTTTTGTTTCTAGATACATAAACATTTCTTACTTAGGATACAACCAATTCAGAATCTCCTATAACATGTAAATATTTTATCCCGTGCTTGTGAGCTAGTCTAAGTCCTAACAACAAAGCCTCGTATTCTTCTATATTGTTAGTACAAGGGAAACTCAATGTAAAAGAGAATTTGTATGTTTCCCTGATAGGAGATATCAATAGAATACCTACACTTGATCCATCCTTGCAGCAAGCACCATCAAAGAACATAGCCCATAGATCACCTTTATCTGTCTTTGTGTCAACTTCTATTTCCATCTGAGATTTATGCTTGCCTTTCTTCCAAGTCAGAACCTCAGCTCAGAATTCATTGATATCTGTATCCACAAAGTTTGTAATATCATCCTCTATCTCATCTTCTATCATATATATACTCTTAGTTTCTCTATATATTTTTACCAAATTCCCCTCAATATTGAAAGTAGCAAATGATAAATCACATTACAGACTCCCTCCCATAGTAGTACTCCACTTTCTAGACAACAACATGCCATACTGAGGTGGAATGTCAACAACCAACACACTCATAGTAAGCTCTTTGTCTGGATAGGCTATCAATCTATAGGGTAAAGCATTAATAGTACCTATGACTGTCACTTCTCTTTTATCCAAGGCACAACATCTTCCTTGAGTAGTATCAACCTTCAGGCCTAATTCCTTCATTATTTCAAAAGACATAACAATATTGAAAGAACAAGAATCAATTATGCAATTTTTCAATGTTTTACCATTTTCTAAAATACTCAAGAAAAATGGCTCAACACTTCCCAAACATTGATTTATAGAGCTATCCAAAAGTATTTGAGGAATTTGAGACACAACTACTTCAGCTTCTTTGTCTTTCACCTTTTCTTTATTTCCCTTTTTTTTTATTATGATTTTCATTACAATCATGTCTTACCTCTTTATCAGTATCTCTCAACCATGCTATGGCTTTAGTTTGGTTTTCAGGGATTCTTAATAATTCAAACAAAGGGACCTTGACAATGATTTGTGATAACACAGTATTCATATCTATAGAAGAATTAGATGGGCCATCAATAACCATACTCCTTTTCTCATGATATTTATCCAAAATGTTTATAGCACCTTGATGATTCTTGTCATTTATAGTGATCAATTTTGGTACCTTATCATCTAACTTCTTGGGAACATTATTTGGGAGCTCATTTGGTTCCCATTTTTTACTGGTAATTTTAACCTTCACTACAGGGATTTCTTTAGGCTTCACAACTTCCCCTTTTTCAAAGATTAACCCCTTTTATAAACATACTAGCCACCTTGTCATTACCCTCTTTCTGAGCCATGTTTCTAGTTTGCACTTGAGCTATCATGTTGGTAGTAATTTGATCAATCTCTTCCCTTGAAAAATTCCTTAATGACACTTCTTCTTTGGCATTTACCATATTACACACATTGTCTTTAGCATCACTATTGTTAAAAAATACCTGCTACTGCATTTCATTCTAAAATTGCCTTTGATCATTTACATCTCTGTCATAATCTTCACAGTTAGAATAATCATAATGTGACTCAAACATATTACATCCTACATCATCATTGTTTTCTTCATGTTCCTGACATTCTTCCACCGCAGTTTGATTTGTTGGGAAGGACAAGGCTACTACACAAGATTCAGGAGCATGGGGTAATTGACACATAAAGCACCATGTAGGTTCAGCAGTGAACTCAGGATCATGCACCATATTTATAGAATTTTTTGATAAGGGATCAGGGGTCACCTTGTTGTTGATGTTTTTGGGAGGAGGGACACTAGGTTGACTATCCTTCCAAGTGGTGTTATAAGGGAAAATTTTCAACCTTTATGTATATTGAAATTTGATTGATAAGGGACCCTGTTTTCATTGGGATTTTTATCATTCTTAACATGAGGAAAGTTTAGACCCTTTATAGCATTTAAAATTTGACTTATCTCCCTAGGCTCTTTCTTTTTTGCACCCACAACTTTGTGATCTTCCTTTATGTTTCCCTTACTCCCAAACAATGTAAGGTCATCTCTTTTACTTTCTGATCTCCCTAAAATTCTCAAATTATTCTCTACATTTATAGCAATTCTAAAAGCATCTCTTAAAGTCCTAAGTTCTTTATCCCTAAGCTGGTATGCCATTTTGTGATCAAAAGCATTCAAGTAAGTAATTAGACATATCTTGTTATCAACTCGCATGGCTTGCATAAGATTATACATCCTTTTTTGAAATTTATTATTAAATTTAGTGACAGACTCATTAGGTAACCTCTGAATGTTATTGAATTCACTCAAGATATAGCTCTGATTTTGCTTGTCACCATATTGCTCTTTGAAATAGTACTCAATATCCTTCCAATCAACAATGGATAATTCAGGAAGTGTCTTGAACCATTCTCTAGCATCTTCAGTTAATGATTGAACAAATAATTTCATAATAACATCTTCAGCCTCAACCTCATAATCACTCATCATATCAAGAAGACTAACATATTTGCCTATAACTTTCTAACTGAACAGGTCTCCTTTGTAAATCAATCTTGGGGTGAGTGGCAACATTTCTCTTAGTATTATTTATAGTATTACTAGTACTAGCATCACCAATAGACTTGTTAAGATCTACTTTCTATGAAAAAGAAGATAGGAAAGTAGTAGGTACCTTAGTAATATTTTGATTGGCATCATTAGATCCACCATTCACATCATCTTTAGGCATAACTATGGATTGCTTCCTAACATTTTCTAGGAATTTAATCTTATTGCTCATCTCAACTATGGCTACTTCATTTTCTACAATTTCTAATTTCTTGACTAAAGCATCCTTTTCTTTCCTTTTCTTCTTCAATTCAATATCAAAAGGTGACATGGAATCTTGGATCTGAACAATCTTTATTGGTTCCCTAATCTTAACACTAATTTCTTTTTGTTTTCCTTTATCCTTAACATCAAAAACATGTTCTACATATTTTGCTTTACTGTTGTCAACTTCTAGAGCACTGTAGTTTTTTATATGTTGTATTATAGGGTCTTCTATCTTCATATTTTGATTTTTCAACAACCTCAGCTTTTGTATCTTAAGCTGTTCAATTTGACCTATAATTTTAGGTTGCCAAGCATTAGTTGCTATCTCATTTTTCTTATTTAGGGCAGCAATTTGCCTAAGTATTTTCTGCTTCTCTTCAAAATCTTTCATAATTATTTCTTCCCTCTCCTTTTGCAATCTCTTATTTATGGATTCTTTCTCAACAAGCTACATTCTCAGGACCTCAATCTCATCAGGATCAGGGATAGTAAACCCAAAACTAGCAATTTTTTCATCATTAAAACTCTTAGGATCTAAGTGTTTTGGTCCTACTTCTTCTTGAGAATAATCAGACAAGAAAGGGTTCCTACTATGCATTGAAAGAGGTTATTATTATTTCGTTTATCCAAATTGGGTGCACTTTGTTGCCTAACAGTCTCTTGACATACTACTTTGGGAGTGTTGAAGAAGTCATCACCAGATAATCTGGGATGGGATCTAGAACTTTGGCAAGATGATTCCCTTTCCATAGCAGAAAAATGAACATTCTCTCCCGTTATTGCCTGATCTTGGGAGTGATCTTCTCTTTGCATCTAAGGCCTTTTCATAGCCCAATTCTATCTTCTCCTAGGAGGGAGATCTGTTTGTAACTTAATTCTTGGGTTTTGTCTCACATTTACCTGTTTGTTCTTGTTTTCCATAATTTAAGACAACAAATTCCTAAATCTTGACACTGGTTAAAACCTTTTGTGTCACCAGCCACCCTACTAGAATTGGAATAATTGCTAAATGAATCACAATTACTTTACTAATAATCCAAGGAAAAATGTAAATAACCCCCAAAACCATAGAAAAATTCACGTGAAATGCCTACCTCAGATTCTACCCAAGGGTGACACAAATCTTAGATGATATACTAGTTTGTGACAACATTAAGTGCTTATTCCCTAGTAGAGTTGCCATTTTGTTGGCATGCAAAACAAGTAAACAAAAAAATGCTCAATACCAAAGTGATAGTACTCACATAATATAGGGATTAGCTACTTCCAATTAACTACTATGTGTGTGAACCACTTGGGTCCAACTTCAACAAAACCAAGATTGGTTTTCTACTCTTTAGGCTTTGCAGGACCAAGGTGGGTATACCTAAGGGATGATTCAAATGAATACTGTTGCATGAGAATTATATTAGTTTCGTTCTAATTCTCATCTTCTATCCCTGACATGTACACAATTTATCCATTTCTTTACATTTTTATATTTATATACATCCCTCATAAGCAGATTTGGTCACAATTCTCCTTGGGTTTAAAAATATTTCTAGAAATAGTAGCTACCTAAGACATAGAAATAAGATATAAATGAGTATTGACCAGCATTTACAACATTGAAAAAAATGAAATACAATTGATTTTGATTTTATAATTGATTGGATATGTAGCAATAGAATTTACTCTCCCTCACTTCTGATTTTATGTGACCAGTGTCTTATCCATTAAGCAGAAAGTTTAACTATTGGTTGGAGATCTAATTCAAATAACTTGTAAATGAATCTATCAATTGTAATCACCCATTTCCATTCTTATGAAAAATCCCTCTCATAAACTCATAAACTCTACTAATTTACTGAAGCATTTCCTTAACTCCTTGAATTAAAAGCAATAATAAAACCAGTACACAACCTGTCCAGATTGCATTCAATCAATTAAACCTTATTCAAATGATCTCAGAGTAAACAAACTCATAAAATGGAGATAGAAATTAGTGACATAGATATAGTGTAAATACCCCTTTGTATTATCCTTTTAGAAGACTGATACAATAACCAAATAAAGCTCAATGAAAAATCTAGAATATCTTGTTGATTTTGTCATTTCTATATATCATCAGAAAGTACATAACCTGAAAGTAAACTCCAAAAAAACTACACATAAATGGACCAACTATACTTTTGTTGAAGAAAGGAAAATTATACAATTCTCGGACCCTTCAAGATACCTTGAAAACTCATTTATATAAGCATGAGTTGCAACAAGCAAAGGGTAAAATGTGACTAACAAGTGTCCTTTAAAATAGGGAATACAAAAAACTTTTAAAATATCTTTGTATCTTTAAAACAAAAAGAAACAACAAAAACAGTTGCATATGACAGTTGGAGCATCAAATCTTTAATTTTGTCCTCTTCTTCAACTGCCCCCTATTGGTAAAGCCTTTATTTCCGCGATTGCCTCCCATACAATGACTTCTCTTTTGGTTGGCCACTCGCATGCTTTGATTGTTGTTAATTCACCAACAAACTTATGCCACTTGGCATCTGTGACTACCTTCCCCTTTGTTATGAACCTATTCATTTTAGTTTCAGTTTTAAATAGAGTATCAATGAGTTCATTGAAAGAAAACTCATTAGTGTCACCTTCAAAAATTGATGCCACCTGTGGAAAATTTACAATATGATCAAAAGAACTAGACCATTCATTCCAGTCTTTTATTTGCTCATTAGAATTAAGGATAGAAAGGATGAGGGAATAAAAAAAAAATTATCAACACTTTCATCTTATTCTGGATGATTGTCAATTTTCTTGTAAAGAATTGTAACAAATCCTTTCCTCTATCCATACCCTCTTTAATTGAAATGACCTTACCAGGAAGGTCTAGATTTTTAGCCAATAGAGGTATCAATCTATTAAAAAATTGCACATATGGTCCCCAATAAGGGAAAATGGGGTCTAACCAGAGTACTGCTTCTTTGCACATTTTCTCAGTAGTTTGCAAATTGGTGAATACATTATATGCATCTTGAGAGATTCTCTTCAAGATGCCTATCCTATGACTCAGCATGTTCATCATTACATCCCTTTTTGGTGCACCATCAAATCTAGGTACCTCACCTTCCACACTGACTACTGGTGCCCTCATTGTTACCCCTATGGGTATATCTTCAATTTGTACTTCCACTTCAATAGTGTGCCTAATCTCAAACCCTTTCAACATATCCTTACATATTTATGCTTCAAAACATCTCGTATTAGCATTAAGCACTCATTTCACCTTTCAGTTTATCTTTTATGCCCTTACGTTGAAACATGTGATCTTTCTCTTTTAAGAAGTCCTTACGCTCATACACTGAAAAAATATCATATCCACAATGAGAAAGATGAAACACTTCTTCACCTTCACGCTATACTTGCAAATGTAAGAATGTAAAAGAAAAAATTTCTCTTAGAAAATCAACGACCCAGATTATATCTCAGAAAGAACATTACCATTGATTTAAGCACATGTAAAATTATTGAATTAAGTTATCTTTCATGTGGGCCAGGCCCATCTAACATATTTGACATGTCACAATTTGATTCGCTCTTTTTAGGGCTCAAGTGGCAATTTATCAGGTCCCACACGACACATTCCTCCTTATGACACCACTTTACAGTTGTCTGCAAGCCAAAACAACGGAAGCACATAGATTAAATCAAACATTGCTTTGCTCTTACAAGCTTCCCTTGTGTGTAGACCCATAAACCCATTTAATATTTGTTTGAAACATCTTTTACACCATCACGGGCATTTATGCCCTTATGCCATTTAGAAAAATGTGAGAGCATAAATCAAACCAATACACCTTTCTGCCTATCTGCTCAACTTTTTATTTGTACCCCTATAAATCAATGAACATAACCACTTTAAACCTTATTATGCTCATACACTTAAAAGGAAAGCATATAGCTGAAGGTACCTTAATGAAAATCTTTCGTTCATCTGAGCTAACTTTTCACCATGGAACCGTAAGTCAAAACTTACAATATATGAAAACCTTTTATGCACCTTTGTCCAAGGATCAATCGTATGACCGGAAAGTTGAAAGTGCATCGCTTCGCTGTTACGAGTTACACAACTGTATACCCATAAAAAAAAAAATTCCTTTATGCCCTTACACCATAATAGTGAAGCATGACGATGAAAATAAAAAAGAGAGAGGACAATGCTCCTATGGGTAGCCCAAACATTGTAGAACCATAAGAAGAAAGAACTTAAGATTTTTGCAAACCTTTTCAAAAATTCAAGATAAACCTAGGGTTTTAACATATTTAGGACATTTTAAGGACTATGCTGATGAGAAACGTTGAGAATTTAATAAAATTTAAACAACACAAAAATCAGGGCACAACTAGGGTAACACAAGATTTAAAAAGTGATAAGAACAAAAGCCCTAGTCTGCAGGATACAAGGATTATATGATTTTTCACACATATTTTTGGAAATTCTCTACACTGTGAAAAATCAAACCACCATAACCCAATAAGCATTATCATATTTATTCAATTCATTCAAAATAATGGAGTATTTTCCTTCGACAAAACATATAGCATCATTACCAAGTCTAACATATCCTTCGTCATATTCTTCTATGTTTTTAAACTTCTTAGCATCACTAGTCATATGATATGAACAACCATCATCAATAATCCATTTATATATTTTATCAACTTGAGAAATAAGGTTTTTTTCATCTTCTTACCTTTCTTCTTCTAAATCATTTTTCATTGCAACATAGACCACTTCCTCACCTTCTTCAAAGTCATCGGATTCATCATTAGTTTTTCCTTCCTCAACTAGGTAAAATGACTCATTTCATTTGTCCTTGTTTTCTCTTTGAACTTTTAGTATTAGTTATCCCTTTTGTCCTTCTTAACATTCATGTAATTATTAGGACACCTTTCAATTGAAACATTTTAGAGGAAGTTTACATTTATACTTTTCTTTTTCTCTTAGTAATCTCTTTGCCAACAATGCTTCTATTTCTTCTCCTTTTTTCCCCCTCGAATAATAAGTTTTCATAGCCACTTTCGCCTGGACTATGGTAAACTCGTTCACTTTCTTTCCTTGAACTACCAATGGTTGGAGGTGTCTTGAAAGAAGTTTCTATCTTTGGTACACCATTATCATAATTATTAAGCGCATGTGCATTCAACCATTATACCATTATACCTAATGCACTAAGTGTAATTTTTTACATCTCCATGATATTTAGCATGAAGGTAAGCGGATTTCCAAATTAACGAGCAATAATTTAACCTTAAAGAGAAATTCAAAGATTTAGGTACCAAAAATTCAGCTAACATAAATATCGTCGAACATATTCAGTCTTTACATTACAATATTCTTTGGATTCATCGACTAAGGAAGGGGTAGTTGAAGAAATGAGGAAGTTGAAGAAGATGTAAGGATATTTCCCCATTCACATTTAGAAGAAATTCAAGTAGGAGAAATCCCGTAGAATGCATTCAGTCCTTAGAATCCCCTTTGAACTCATTTATGGCCGGATAAAATGAAGAAATTGAAAATGATGTAAGTATGGAGCGACATATAAACCCTTAATTCCCTTCGCACGTCAAAAAAAATTCAAGTGGGGAAAATCCCATAGAGCTCATTAAATCTTTACATTCTCATCTAAAATCTACCTACTATGAATATAGTTTGCAATTTCATGAGAAGGAAGAAGATCTAATCATAGTGAAAAGATATAAGGAGGACCTGATTGATACAAACAAAAAACTAGTGAAGAATCTCTACAAAGCTAAAGAAATTTTTTGTAATAAGTTACAAGACATGAAAGCCGAATTAGGTAAAGCTAAAGTTGTGAATAGGCACTTGAATACAAGACACAAAAAACTAGAGAAATTATACAAGACTATATGATAGTATTGGAAGGCTAGAGGGCAATATTGGAATAGGTTTCTAAACTTAAAAACTGAATTATTAATAGCTAAATCACACATTAAGCAATTAAATAAAAGAAAAAAAAACTAGGGGAACAAATTAATGAAATAGAAACAAAATGCTTGAAATCATTCATAAAAATTAGCAAACTAGAGAAGGATCTATTAGTCTCAGAATGGTTTTGACATTTGAGTGCCAACACACTTAACCACTTTCTATATTGAAGTCGAGTACACTATGTATGTCGAGTCAGAATTCCAATAGGTGCTGAGTGATCTTTAGGTGCCGAGCAATCTTTAGGTGCTGATTGAAGATCAAGTGCTTAGTAACTTCAGGTGCCAAGCATGATACGAGTGCCAAGTAATATATAGGTGTCGAGTCACAGATGATGCCGAGCAGAAAAAAATCACTATAGGAGCCGAGTGAGCTAGTTTTCTTATATGTGCCAAGCATCAGGAATTAGAAAGTGCCAAGTAACACAAAATGCACATATGAGATTGAGAAGGCACAAACTTAGATGTAAACCATTTTTATGGCCAACATATGATGAATCTCGAAGGATCTAAGTGATAAGATTGAATCTTTTGTAGTTCCTATACAATCTACATGCAACCAATAAGAAAAATGGAGAAGGCATGCAACCAATAATAAAAAGTGCAAGGAATGAGTGGGAAATAAAGATTCAATATGGGTCGTAGATCCATGCCTAACCTTAAGTCTTCGAAAGTCTTTATAAGGAAGATGAAATTTCATTGTGTATATGAAAAAATGTATGGGGAAACTATAGTGAAATTCAAAGTGAAGAATGAAAAGACTTAGAGGAAGAGAGCAACAATTAGATATTCAGTTGATCAGAACAAAGCAAGGGATACAAACAGAAATTGGATCTAAGAGAATCAAGATCAGAGAGAGCAGATCAAGTGCCTGAATTCAGCAATCAAGGATTGTAAGCTATCAAGTTTATTATACCTAATACTCTCTAGCAATTGTATTAGAAAGGAAATCCTATGTTGATAGGTTAGCTTAACAACTAGGTTGTAGATCTTTTGAAGAGGTGATTAAATCCTTTAACAGGGTGACACTTAATGAAAAGTGTTTGTAAATCCTTTAACAAGGTCACTATTGATATAGTGTAAAGCCTTTAATAGGGCAGACCATCAGAAGTGGTCAAAACAATTATTGCTACAGTGTTTTTGTGGGTATCATCCCCACCCTAGTTTTACCTTCTTATTCCTGAAGGGTTTATGGGTTACCAAAATCTAGTGTTATGTGTTGTAGATGAATGTGTTTACTTCATGTTTATTTCAAATGTTTACATGCATGCAATTTACTTTCAGTTAGAATTTTTAATGGATAAAGCGTAATACTTCTGATTCACCCCCCTCTCAGAAGCATTCTTCCCATTTGAATATTGCAACAATTGGTATCAAAGCCTAGGTTTTCACAAGGAGAAGCCTAACAACTTGGAGAAAAATGTTAGAAGATGGAGGTTTTCAAACTTGGGAAGATAATAGAAAATCAAGTGATTGATGTTCAACTCACTCTACAAAAATTGGAGGAAGCCAGAGTAGAATTACAAAAATCCTTGAAAAGAAGAAAGGATATAGCCATAGCTGAAAATGATATAAACTATAAGGAGATTGATACCACAAAAGTGTTTGCCAATGGTGATACTAAAGAGTTTGATGCAGCAATAGAAAAACTGATGGGAATGAATAGATCTCAAGTAGAAGAAATCAAAACCTTGAAGATTGAAGAAGAATCACAAGCCATAATGCTTTGTGAAGTGACTAAACAAAAGAAAAGAGCTATTGAAGAAAAAGCCATGATAGAAGATGACAAGAGAAATCTTACAAATATATTGGAGGAAAAGACAATTGAGTTTGAAAGAATCTCAGACATGCAACTAGAAACCTTAAGCCAGATGATGAATGCACATAATGAGCTGAATATGAAAGACATTGAGATCTCTACACTAAAGATGAAAAATGAACAATTGCAGAATGACTTGAGAAGAGAAAAGAAAATTTCAGAGAGCTTTAACAAACCTAATGAAGCCATCAAGTACTTTGAGCAGTTGCTAAAATCCCCAAGGTCCAACAATGACACTCAAGGATTAGGATATACCAGCACTAAAGAAGGAGAGTCATCCAAGACTGTAGAAGAAAGGAACAACAAAGGTAAGAAAACCAAACCTACCTATCATTTCTATGGTAAGAAAGGACACACTTCTAATGTATGTAGGAGCAATAATGCCCATCAGCATGATAAGCCTAAGAGTGCAAGCTATTGTCATAAGTGCAAGAAACAAGGACATCAAGCACATGAATGCAGAACTAGGACAATCAAGAGACCAAGATTTGAAGGTCACTGCTACAATTGCAAGAAGTATGGACATAGAGCCTTTGAATGCAGATCAAAGCCCATGTGGACATCAAATTAACCAGCAAATACAAAAGGCAATGGAAATCACTTCTATTGGGATTACAACACTAGGTATAACTGTCATTACTGTCAGGAATATGGACATGTTCCTAAAAAATTGCATAAGGACACATTTCAGAGGAAACTACAACAAATGGTTGAGTCAAATCACATGTTTTAGTTGCTTGAAGACTAGTCATATTAGTAGGAATTGCCCAACAAGGTCCAAGGCACCAAGTTCTGAGTTCAAAAAAGGGAAGGCAAAGGCAGGTGTTGAACACATCAGAGGAGAGGTGAATAAGACATGGAAGAAGAAAAATTAGTGTAGCATATCAAGTGAAGGGATCACTTCACCCAATGGGTCAAGTGACCACACTTCATCAAACTAAGCATGAATAGGTGTATGGGACTGATATACAAAGTTATATCATACATCAGTCCCAAGACAAAGAAGTATTGCAAAGAAGAAATCAGCATAAGCAAAGATGCCAAGTCAAAATTTGAAGTTCTTGCAAAAACTGTCGAGTCGTTCTCAAATGCCAAGTAAAGCTCCAATGCATGTCGAGTTGCTAATAGCAATTGAGTTGATGGTTGATGTCGAGTTGAGAAA
Organism: Cupressus sempervirens; assembly: GCA_028749045.1. Classification (NCBI taxonomy): domain Eukaryota; kingdom Viridiplantae; phylum Streptophyta; class Pinopsida; order Cupressales; family Cupressaceae; genus Cupressus; species Cupressus sempervirens. The sequence goes on from CM053785.1 coordinate 341,179,215, forward strand.
TGTCAATTGAAGCTGAGTCATGTTGAAACCTTCAAGTGCCGAGTTTACAGCTGTACATGCACTAAGCATTTAATGCTATGTTTTGAAGGGTATAAGATCAATTTTTTTTAATCATTTCTTGCCATTCAAATGTAGAGCAAAGACAAGAAGAGCGCGAGAGAGATCAAAGAACTACATCGAAGCCATTTGCATGAATTTTAACAGTGATTCAGCATAAATTTTGTCTATTAAAGGTATTTATCAAGTGCCAAGCTATGCAGTGTTAAAGTTTTAATCTTTTAAGACATTAGATCGGTATAATGGCTTCTAGTTCTAAGAACCCCAAGGGAAAAGAAGGTCATGAGGTTTAGCTCATTATTAATGAGGTTAAACAACTTGAATTTAGGCCAATTCCAGAAGTTGCCTGCAAAAATGACCCTGCTGGTGCATTATCCATTATCGCATCCAAAGTAGTCATGGTGCAGGATGTAAGGAAGTGTTATAAATGAAAATTTGGCACCATAGGTGATCTTGAAATATTCCAAGCCTATGAAAAACTATGTGAGAACAAGATTGTGAAGGACAAATTCCAGATAGTTGAGAGAAATGATTTGACCAATGCCCTAGTTTACCCTATAGGATTCAAAACTGAATGGATACGGATTGTTCTAAGTAGAATTCACAATGGATGTTTTTGGCTAGAAAAAGGTCCAGTAAAGATTACAAAAAGGATAATGCATAGGGTTATGGGTTTTCCAACCCTAGATTGGCCTAAGACCCTGAGCAATGATTCCAAAGAGATCATTGAAAAGAATACAGGTGCAAAATGGAATAAGAGGGGTATGAGTATTGATACTATCACTAGTCCTCTTCTAGATTTTGCTGTGAGAATAATATCCCACAAATTCTATCAATCTAGTAGATTGAACAGTGTGCCATGCATAGCTGTTGATGTAGCCTACAAACTGGTAAAGAAAGATCACACATATGATCTGTCAGAAGTTTTGTTACAGCAGATAAATGAAAACCTAGGAGAAATAAGGAGATCAAAAGGTGCTCAATGCAAATTTGGTTCAGTTCTTATGTGTATATTCTTTTATGTTATGGAAGAGTTTCCTTCTATAGGAAAGGTGAGTTGGAATCCTAACAAAACTGCAATTACACAAATCAATGAGTTCATTGATCATTTGGGTGACAACTTTGAAGCCCATATGACAAGCTATTTTGAGGATTTCAAGAAATCCATGAAGCAAAGGGTAAGAATACCAGTTTCCTTAGTGGAGAAACATATCAATGACATATGCTTCTTAGTTGATATTGATTTCACCTATATCCAAGCAATAGTTCTAAGGGTGAGATGGCTAAGGCCATTGGATTATGAACTATATTTGGATGAAGCATCAACAACAATCACTGCATTGCTTGTAGAAGAAATAGACAAGTCTGCCAAGCCTTTTGGCACATATGATGTTGTTAAATCCAAAGTTGAAACAAAGTTGAAGATTGCATCTGTAATTAAGAAGAAAGATAAATTATTGAATAAAATAAAGAAGAAATTTGGTGAAGGAACTGAGGTGGTAGTAGTAGAAGAAGAAGAAGACGATGATGATGATGAGGATGAACAAGGGCAAGGCCTAATGGAATTGAATCAAGGCCTAGATGAAGATAAGGAGGAAGGTGCCAAGGAAGAAGAAGTTGAGGAAGCACCAACCCTAGCCAAGCCAAAGAAAAGAAAGGCAATAGTACAGCCTCCAGCCCAGCCTAAAGCAAAGAAGGTTGCTAAGCCAACCCAAACCAAGCCACAGATAGCAGTCACAAAGGCTACCACAAGGGAATCTTCACAAAAGGCCAAGGAACAAATCAAAGAGAAAAAGAAGGCCATTGAACAGACTGGTGAAGTGTAGAAGAAAAGAAAAAAATATGTAGCACAACTAGATTCTGATGAGAAGGAGAAAACAGAGTTAGAAGGTAATAGCCAATTCAGAGTGGTAAGTCATCCTCCCAAATCAGCCATAGATAAAATTTGTGAAAATATTAAGAATGCAGATTTTACTAATTTGAAAAGTATTGATTTCAACAAGCTAAGTAGAGAAGAACAAAAAAAAATAGAAGAATCAATATATGCCATGATGGTTGAATTTAAGAATACACCTCTAGAGCTAGACAATACCATGCCTAGGGAATTATATGAGATAATTGAAAAAACATGGCATTATTGTTTGAAAATGGAAAAGGAGATAAGAGAATCTACCTTAGCACAAGTGATGCCTAACCTAACAAGAGGTCAAATAACAAATGCTAATAAGAAACATAGTGTCAAGTTCACACCAAAGTGTAGAGCCTTTAGCATCCTAAAAAATAAGATTGAAGATGTTGTCAGTAAGTCCACAAAAATATGGAAGTTGATATATGGTTTGACTACTGTCAAGGATGGAGAAGAAGATCCCCTTGATGGAAAAAAACACTGAACAAGAAGATAAGGCGGAGCCTAGTGAAAAAGAGAAGGCAGAAGAAAAGGTTAAGGAAAAAGGAGAAGAAGAGAAAAAGGTAGAAGAAAAGAAAGATGAAGAGGAGAAAGAAAAAGGTGAGGAGGAAGAGACACAAAAACAAGATGAAATGGGAATAGCTGAGCAGGAGCAGCAACAAGACTAAAGTGTGCAAGACACACAATTGCCACCTCCTATCCCTCCTCATGTAACCATCACACCTACAAACATTATAATTGTAAAGGATGTTCCTAACACTTCTACTAAGAACAACAATCCTTTAAGTGTAGAGGATCTCAAAAAGATCCTTCACCAATCCACACAACAAGCAGAATTATGTACAAATCCAGTATTGGTTAGTGTGGATGAATTACAAAAGGTAGTAGCTGACACAATTAGAGATAAGGTGAATCTAGAAGAACAAACTTCCATCATCTCTATAGCTACTAGTGGTCAACTTCGAATGCAAACAATTGTTACATTAGGAACAGTTGACACCATAGTGCAGAAGCCGAGTGCAGAAGGAGACAAAGATATAGAAAAAACAAGATAGACTGTTGCATCTGATCCTATAACACAAACACAAGGTGCACCTCCTCACATTTTTTTAATTGATCAAGGTAGCTGACAGGAGGAGAAGGAAGCAGAGAAAACCCCTAAAAAGTTGGAGGTAATACAAACATTGATAAATTTTCCTACCTCAGGGACTCCTCCAAAACAGCCAAGCAATGATGCAATGCCACTGCAAATGTCAGCACCAGGATCAAGTACTATAAAAGTTGCAAGGGTGCTTCACTATGGAGACCCTAAATTAGATGAGGAGATAGTCATACCTAGTTATGACTCAAAAACAATAAGCATTGATCAAATCACTGAGGTGCAAGAAGCATTAAATAGAAGAAAGAGGCAAGAGATACTCAGGAAAGAGTATAAAAAAAAGCAAGTATTACATGAGATTAAGGACATCTTTATGGATGCCTTCAGCTTGTAGTTACCAGATGAGACAAAGCATATAATGGAAGAATTGTCAGATATTGTTCACTAGGTGACAGATGAAGACCAAGAAACTAATGTAAAACTTATGGAATGGTCTGAAAGGAAATTCCAAGGGAAAGTAAATGAGAAAATATCTAGATAAATTGCACTGTCCCAGGCTAAATTGGCAAAGATGATTGATAAAGTGAAAAAGGTACTTGAGAGTATATTCTCATTGTACAAAAAGCTATATGATTTTTCATACTTCACACAGGAGACAAGCCAAAGAATAATGAGCCTGGAGAGGAATCTAAAGATTTCAAGCATGCAACTACCAAAAGATCCACCTCAAAGTGAGAAGCACTTTAATCAAATGCTTCACACCCAGAAGGAAGTAGTTGTGTTGACAGTAGAAGAGGCCACCATCAAGGTCAGACTGATGCAACTCCAATCTTCTGTTACCCCACATTTGGAAGTACTCCATAATGAACAAGCCTATGCTGAAACTATTCTCAAGAAAGATCCTAATCTTTCTACTTTAGATGGACTTTTTCACCTTTCTATAGAGACTGCCATCCAGCACAAGTCATTGGAAATTTCTTTGCATAATTGGGATGCAACTCTCAAGATGATTATGGAGGTAAATAGTGCATTTTTGGAAAAATATGGTCTTAACCCTTAGTACCCTTTGACATTTGTGTCAAAAAGGGGGAGATATAATAAGGGAGATATAACAAAGGGGGAGATACATTGCATATCATAGGTATAGAGTATAGAAATAGGGCACAGCTAAAGAGTATCAGATATATTAGAATTTTGGTTATAGGAATGGATGGCACAATCAGCTCAGGAGGAGTTATAAGAATCTTAAGGCCAGATAAATAATGCTTAGTTAAGTGTTTTTGACACTCGGAGATTTAGTCTCAGAATGGTTTTGACATTTGAGTGCCAACACACTTAACCACTTTCTACATTGAAGCCAAGTACACTATGTATGCCGAGTCAGAATTCCAATAGGTGTCGAGTGATCTTCAGGTGCTGAGAAATCTTTAGGTGCCGAGTAACTTTAGGTGTCGAGCATGATACAAGTTCCAAGTCATAGATGATGCCGAGTAGAATAGAATCACTACAGGAGCTGAGTGAGCTAGTTTTCTTATATGTGCCGAGCATCAAGAATTAGAAAGTGCCAAGTAACACAGAATGCACATATGAGTTTGAGAAGGCAAAAATTCAGATGTAAACCATTTTTATGGCTGACATATGATGAATCTCGAAGGATCTAAGTCATAAGATCGAATCTTTTGTACTTCCTATACAATTTGCATGCAGCCAATAAGAAAAATGGAGAAGGCATGCAACCAATAATAAAAAGTGCAAGGAATGAGCAGGAAATAAAGATTCAATATGGATCATAGATCCATACCTAACCTTAAGTCTTTGAAAGTCCTTATAAGGAAGATGAAATCTCATTGCGTATATGAAAAAATGTATGGGGAAACTATAGTGAAATTAAGATTGAAGAATGAAAAGACTTAGAGGAAGAGAGCAGCAATTAGATATTCAATTGATCAGAACAAAGCAAGGGATACGAACAAATACCAGATCTCAGAGAATCAAGATCAAAGAGAGTAGGTCAAGTGCCTGAATTCAGCAATCAAGGATTGTAATATATCAATTTTATTACACCTAATACTCTCTAGAAATTGTATGAGAAAGAAAATCCTATGTTGATAGGTTAGCTTAACAGCTAGGTTGTAGATCCTTTGAAGAGGTGATTAAATCCTTTAACAAGGTGACACTTAATGAAAAGTGTTTGTAAATCCTTTAACAAGGTCACTATTGATATAGTGTAAAGCCTTTAACAGGTCAAGCCTTTCATAGGGTAGACCATCAGAAGTGATCAAAAAAATTATTGCTACAGTGATTTTGTGGGTATCATCCCACCCTAGTTTTACCTTCTTATTCATGCAGGGTTTTTGGGTTACAAAAATCTAGTGTTATGTGTTGTTGATGCATGTGTTTACTTCATGTTTATTTCAAATTTTTACATGCATGCAATTTACTTTTAGTTAAAAGTTTAAATGGATAAAGCGTAATACTTTTGATTCACCCCCCTCCTCTCAGAAGCATTCTTCCCATTTGAATATTGCAACAGGATCAACAATATTCACCAAATTTTATACCTTCTCTAACTTCACCTTACCATCCTCAACCATGTCTCTCACAAAATGATATTGCACATCAATGTGCTTGGTCCTGACATGAAATGTTAGGCTTTTCACTAGGAAGATTGCACGAGTTGTCTATCATTATAAATCCTCACTACACCTTGCTTGAACTCTATATTTGAACATAATCTCTTGAGCCAAATGGATTCCTTGAAAAAGTGAGTAGCTTCCATCTACTATGCCTTTGTAATGGGAAAATTTACAACAACTTGTCACTTGTTCATCCAACTAATTGTTCAGCAAAATTATGTAAACACATATGCATGCTAGTGGATCTTCTTCTATCAAGATCTTCAACCTAGTCCAAATCCACATAACCTTGAATATCTAAAAATACTCATTTCCTATTGCATGAAAACAAAAAGGTCTCTCTAAGGTACCCTTTAACTATCTAAACACTCTTTTTGCTACATGCCAATGTGCTCTTCTTGAATTAGACATCTAATGGGAAAGAACTACCACTACTTTGGCAATATCTGGTTATATACAATCCATAGCATACATCAAACTTCCATTATCACTCTGATATGGTACTTGAATCATGTATTCCACCTCTGATGGAGATGTAGGACATTGTGAACAAATAAGCTTTGGTCCCATTGTAACAAGAACACACAATAGTTTAGAATATTGCATACTAAATCTTTTCAGTATAGTGTCAACATACTTATTTTGGCCTAGATAAAGCTTTCTTTTTTGATCTATCTTTTACAATCACCATCCCTAAAATGTGTCTTGCTACACCAAGATCTTTCATTTCAAACTTTGTTGAGAGCTGAAATTTTAATTTTGCAATCAAACCTTTTCCTTTACCAATAAATAAAATTTCATCAACATATAAGGCAATAAATGTGAATGATCACCATCTAATTTGAAATTTATATAGTGATCAGATTTAGACTGCACAAGTCCCAAACTCAATACACATGTATCAAACTTCTGGTACCACATCCTAGGAATTTGTTTTAAACCATAAAAATATTTCTTCAACTTAAAAACCAAATAACCAAATCACCTTTCACCACATAAATTTCTCTGGTTGTTTCATATAAATCTCTTGCTCCAAATCTATATGAAGGAAACTTTTTTTCACATCCATTTTCTCAATCTCTAGATCATAAGAAGCCATAATAGAAAGAAAAAACCAAATCGGTGTCATTTTCACTACATGAGAAAAACGTCGCTGTAATCAACTCTTGCATCTTGGAAATAACCTTTTGCAATTAGTCATGCTTTGTACTTCTCAATGCTTCCATCAGAATCTATCTTCCTTTGAATACACATTTACATATAATAATGTTTATTTAGTGGTGCTTAGTACTCCTAAATGCTTCCATCACAACCTATCTTCCTTTTGAACTTCCATTTACATCTAGTAGGATTTCATCCCTCGAGAAATGGTACAATTTCCCATGTATCATTAGTAGATTAAGAGTTGACATCTCCTAAACTATGACTATCTTCCAGAATTCTAAATCATTCACTCCAAGAGCCTCTTCTACATATCTCAGTTCATCAATATTAGCATTCAAAGAAAATATATATCTCATTAATCATTGGATTAATAAACATACCTTTCAAGTGGTGTTCTTTGTCTAGTAGACCTTCAAATAATCTCATGTTTAGGTTTCTCTTCTTCCTTTGATGATTCTGAACTTGTAGAGGTATCCTCAACTTCTTGTCTTTTTAAAGGCTTTGATTCAACTTTATTAGGTGTAGAAAGAAGTTGAATTACATCTTTATTTTCTTTTGTTTGTTTTGGATGCACTAAAATAGAAAAAGGTTTAATTTCTCTAAAAGTAACAACTCTTGAATAAAATACCTTTTATGCAATAGGATCCCAAATCTTATATCCTTTCACACAATAATTGTATCCAATGAATATACATTTAAAATATTTATTGTCCAATTTTGTCAACTTCTATTTTTGACACATGAGTATATGTCTCACAATAAAAAAAACTCTCAGATGCCTATGTGAAGGCTCACTGCCCAATGATGCTTGCATCGATATCTTATCAATTAGAGTTGAAGTGAGAGACCTATCTATCTATTAGTAGACACTGGCTACAACTTCAACCTTGAATTTTTTGTCTAGTCCAACACCACTCATCATACTCCTATCCTACTTAATCAAGCTCATATGAATTCTTTCTACAACTCCATTTTGTTGCAAAGAATACAAATTTGTCTTTTATCTCTTAATACCAAAAATCTTTCCAAAATGTCTCAAAGTCATTGGAGCAATTTACTAATTGCCATAATCTATTCTTAAACATTTGATCTTATTTCAATATTGCACCTCAACCATCACTTTAAATTATTTGAAATGACTACAACTTCAACTTTACTCTCTAAAAAAAATAAACACATATTCTTATAGTAAAATCATCAATGAAAGAAACATAATAAATTGATCTACCAATAAATGGAACATCTATTGGATACAATTGATTAATTGTGTGTTGTCCTTGATGTTACACAAATGGCATATCAATTGACAGACAGTGCATGTCGAGCTCATTTGGTCAATGAAAATAGTTTTCCTAGTCTACTGAGCATTCCTAAGTTTACTCTGTATAGAAGGTAATTTCTATAGAGCTCACTCGGGCGTCGAAGGAAGTTAAGAAAAAAAGAGTGTTAACTGAGCTCACTCAGTTAATGAAGGAAAAGTTGAATAGAGTTAGTGCTAACTAAGTTCACTCGATTACCAAAGGAATTTTGTAAGTTCATAGTGTTAACTAAGCTTCTATTGGTTAACATAGGGAATAACTTCAAAATTAGTTTCTACTGAGCTGGGTCGGCTACCAAAGGATTTTTCTTTTTTTGACATATAGAGCTTAATTATTTTAACTATTGATTCTAGCTAACTGAGGTGATGAATATTGGTTATTCTAATTTATATTTGAGCTGACTTGAAAATCTGAAATGTATAAGTAGAAGGTCAAGTTGTGATTTCAAGCATGAGTGTGATGTGTGCAAGTTGAATAAGTTGTAAGAGATAAGAAGAGGAAGCAAACATGAAGGATAAAGAGATATCCTTGTGGTGCAGAAAAGTATTATTCGATCAGGAAGGATCAAGTATGAATCAGAGAAAATATTTGTAATCAGCAATTCAATTGCATCACAATCAGGTCATTTCATTGTTACTCTCTAACCATTGTAGTAGTGATCTAAAATCTCTTAACAGAGTTGGTTTAACAACCATTTGTAAATCCTCTAACAAGGTGACAATTCCTTTGAATTGTTTCAAGACCTTTTGCAAGGCCACTCCTAACAGGGTGATTAAATCCTTTAATAGGGTTACACCTAACAGTGTGTTTTGTAACCTTTAACAAGGTTGGCTTCTAACAGGGCTCACTTCAAAAGAGTGAAAAATAGTAACTAGTTACATTGATGGTTTTTTCCAAATTGGGTTTCTATGTTAAATCTTGGTGTTTCATGTGTTCATGTTATTTCATTCATGCTTGCAAGAAATTACTAATAACATCTTAAGATTTACTAAAAGTAATTCACACTCTACATTTACCAAATTCAAACGTTTGTTGTGTGTTTATCGAGTATCAATAGTAACTAGTTTTATTAGTTTGAATTTTATAGTTGACATCCAAGGGATCTATGATATATTTTAGTGGTAACAAATTCACCACACCCCCCCCTCTTAGTTACTCTTCTTATATTTCCAACAATTGGTATTAGAGCTTTTGGTGCTTGTAGAGAAGGTTTCAAGGACCTAAGCTAAAGATCAAGATGTCTTACAAGAGAGAGATTCCAAAGCTAAACAGAGATGACTTTGCAACATGGTAAGAACTTATAAGGCTTCATTTGGCTACCATAAATGATTTAGGATGCAAATATCTTGATAAAGAATATAAAACTCCCACTAGAACATTACTAGTTGATGATATTGCTGAAAAGAAGAACCATAACATCATGATGATTGATATTGCATCTGCTCTTAGTTATGCTAAATTTGATTAGGTCAAAGACTGTAAAACTACTTTTGATATGTCGAACAAGCTGAAAGAAATCTATGGAGGAGATGGCAATGTAAGAAGAGCCAAAGCAGAAAGCCTTAGAGGACAATTTGATCAAATGAGGATGAGAGAAGATGAAAATGTTGTAAAATATGTTAAAAGAATCAAGGTCAGTGTTAGTGCAATCAGAGCATCTGGAGGAGAATTCAAAGAAGAAACTATTATAAGTAAAGTTCTCACAACCTAAGTTCTCACAACCTTGCTTCATATCTATGCAATTAGAGTATCTACTATTCAAGAAAAGAGATGTGACCCAAATCACAAGATAAGTTTGGATGCCCTAGTAGGAAGATTGACAGCTTTTAAACTAGACAATTTTGACAACTATGTTCCTGCTTCCAAGAATATTGAATTTGCATTTGAAGCTAAATTCTCACTCAAAGAAAAAGGAAAGAAAATAAAAGATAATCAATTAGAAAGTGAAGAAGAAACTAAAGAAAGTTTAGATAGTGATCTTGAAATTGTTGAAGCTTTACTTGCAAAGAAATATTCCAGGAGTAGAGGAAACTACAAAGGTGAAATCCCTCTAATATGTTTTTCTTGTGGAGAGATTGGTCATATTGCTGCTAGGTGTCCAAACAAAGACGAGAAGGAAGAGAAGAAAAGCCACAAGTACAAAGGCAAGAAGGAATTTAAAGGTCACAAATCCTACAAAGACATAGGTAAGAAAACTTGTTTTATGGCTAAAGATTCTGATAACAGTGAAGATGAAATAGCATATATTGTTGTAAAAGATGAATCTAATGATGAAGGAGATAAGATGGCACTTGTCTCTCATGTTAGCAAGAATGACACATGGACCATAGGTAGTGGATTTTCTCACCATATGATTGGAGAAAAAAAAAATTGAACACTATGATGGAGGTAGTGTAAGGTTTGGAAATAATGAACCTTGTTGCATGGAAGGGAAAGGTTGAATCTCATTAACCAATGAAATTGTATGTGACAATGCCTATTGGGTTGAAGGACTAAAACATAATTTTCTAAGTGTGGCACAGCTAAACAACATCAGATTCAAGGTAGAATTCATGAATGGAAAGGAAAGACTACTAGATAACCAAGGAAATCTGATTGGATCAGGCAAGCAAACAAAAGCTAACCTATTTAATCTTGATCTTGGTGATTGTTCATGTTTCATTGCTCAAATAGAAGAAAGTTGGTTATGGCACAAAAGACTATGTCATGTAAACTTTGATAATATAGTCAAGATTAGCAAACTCAAAAGAGTAAGAGGTCTTCCTAATTTGAAGAAACCTGATGTTGGATTATGCAAGAATTGCCAAATTGGTAAAATGGGAAAGACTAGTTTGAAAATAAAAAACTATCAATCAGAAGATGTATTGAAAATTGTGCATATTGATTTGTGTGGACCCATTGGAATAGAAAATTATAGTGGAGAGAAGTTTTTCATTCTTTTTGTTGATGATTATTCTAGAATGATGACTATTATGTATCTGAGAGAAAAATTAGAAGCTTTTAAGAAATTCAAATGGTATCTTGCTAGAGTAGAAAAGGAAACTGGAAAAAGATTAAAATGCTTAAGATCAAATAGAGGTGGTGAATTCATCTTAGATGAATTCAACAATTTCTGCATTGAAAGAGGAATCAAAAGACAAGTATCAACCCCTAGTACTCCTCATTAGAATCAAATAGCTGAAAGAAGAAATAGATCCATCATGGATTGTGCAAGGACACTAATGATTGAAAAGAATGTTGCTACCAAATACTAGAAGGAAGCTATCAGCACTACAGTTCATACTTTAATCTGAGTTCGGTTGAAGGAGTCAAACAAAACTCCCTATGAGCTATGCTATGGCTACAAACCCAATGTAAGTTACTTGAAAGTATTTGGCAGCAAATGTTATATCTTGAAAGAATCTAGAAAAGGTAAATTTTATGTAAAAGGTGATGAAGGTATATTTCTAGGATATTGTTACAGAAGTAAAGCATACAAATGTTTGAATTTATCCACTCACAAAATCATAGAAAGTGCACATGTGAGAATTGATGAGTTTGCAGAAAAGACTAAAGAAGATAGCAAAAAGGAACCAGAATATTATAGAAGATTTGTCTACTATGAACCTGATAAATTTCCAAACACATTTGACAAAAAGAAGACTTCATCTCCCAAGTTGACCAAATCTCCATCAGCTATCGAGTTGTAGGAAGTTCAAACCAAGATATAGGCACCCAAGTCACATTCAGAGGCTACCAAGTTAATGCATACCGAGTCTGAAGAACCCAAGCCACAGATAGAAGGACCTTAGCCAAAAGTTGAAATTCAAAATGAAGACAGTGTTATTCATTCAAAAGCCAAAGAACCTTTATTGGCAAAATATGTCAAAAGACATCATGCACCTGATCAAATCATTAGAAATAAATTTGATGGAACAATGACAAGAAGCAAACTAAAAGGTGCATGTTTACTTGGTGAATTTGAACCTAGAAGTGTTAAAGATGGATTGGAAAATGAAAGTTGGATTGAGGCTATGAATGAAGAAATAGAACAGATAGAGAAGAATAAAACTTGGACTCTTATACCTAGGCCCAAAGATAAAAATGTAATTGGTAGAAAATGGTTATTCAGAAATAAGTTGAATGAAGATGGAAAGGTGTCAAGAAATAAAGCAAGATTGGTAGTAAAGGTTACTCTCACGAAGAAGGTATTGATTATTGTGAAAATTTTGCCCCTGTTGCAAGATTAGAAGGTGTTAGGACTTTACTTGGTTATGTAGCTCACAAAGGATTCAAAGTATGTCAAATGGATGTTAAATCTGAATTCTTAAATGGAATTCTTGATGAGGAAGTCTACATTGAACAACCAGAAGGTTTTGTTGATCTAGACAAAAGGGACATGGTCTGAAAATTACACAAAGCTCTATATGGTCTTAAACAAGCTCCTAGAGCCTGGTATGAAAGACTACATAACTATTTGATACATATTGGTTTTCAAAGAAAAATTGATAACAACAACCTATATATCAAGGAAGGACCAGACAAGAAGATTGTATTTGCAGAAATATTTGTGGATGATACTCTATTAATAGGAAATGATGATTTATGCAAGAGATTTTTAGAAAAAATGAATAAATAATTTGAAATGTCCATGTTTGTAGAAATAAAATTCTTTTTTGGATTGTAGATACAACAGAACATAAATGGTATCTATATCACTCAATCTAAGTATATCAAAGAGATACTCAAGAAATTTGGAATGGAAGATTCAAAACTAGTTGGAACCCCCATGTGTATTAGACTTAAGCTTACCAAAGATGATGACTCCAAAGAAGTAGATCAAACCCTATACAGATCAATGATTGGGAAACTATAGTCTGTGGTACATACTAGGCCTGACATTGCCTTAGTAGTTGGGATAGTGGCAAGATTCTTAGCTAGACCTAGAGAAATCCACATGATGGCAATAAAAAGAATCTTAAGATATCTGAAAGGTACTAAAGACTATGGATTATGGTACAAACTTGGAGGAAACATTGACCTAAAAGTATTTATTAATGCTGATTGGGCAGGAAATCTTGATGACAGAAAGAGCACTAGTGGTGGAGCATTCTTTCTTGGTAAAAGGTTGGTATCTTGGAAAAGCAACAAGCAAAACTGTACATCTCAATCTACATCAAAAGCAGAATATGTAGTAGTAACAATGAATTATTCTACCATTGTTTGGTTCAAATAGTTGTTGGAAGGAATGAAGGTTGAAATCAAAGAGCCAATAGTGATGTATTGTGATAACACCAGTGCAATCAACATATCAAATAATCTAGTGATGCATTCCAAAACAAAGCACATTGCTATCAAACATAAATTTGTAAGAGAATTAGTTTAGGACAAAGAAATCAAATTAGAATATGTACATACAAAAGAAAAAATTGTAGATATATTCACAAAGCCACTACCTAAGGATGCATTTTTGTATCTAAGAGATAAGCTAGGGGTCATTCCCCTATCTGAAACTCACTAATTAAAGTTTAGTGATGCATCAACATAAACCAAGTTGAAAATCAATCAGTTGATGTAGTATTGACAAGGACATATTTTAGATGAATCAGTACTCAAGGTACATTGATACCAATCAGAATTATCTTTGGCATGTGTTGTCAAAGAGGGAGAAGTCTACTCTCATATCTTTCTGAAATTTTGTAGAAGGAGAAGTTAAGAAGCTCATTCACAGAGGGCGAAACTTTCTGATAGAGGGAGTCTTGTTCTCAAAATTTCATTGGGTTATGACATGTTGTGTTGCCATCAATGCAAAAGGAGATTGTTGGATACAGTTGATTAATTGTGTGTTGTCCTTGATGTTACACAAATGTCATATCAATTGACAGATAATGTATGCCGAGTTCACTTGGTCAATGAAGGTAGTTTTCCTAGTCTACCAAGCATTCTTGGGTTTACTCTGTGTAGAAGGTAGTTTCGATTGAGCTCACTTGGATGTCAAAGGAAGTTAAGCAGAAAAGAGTGTTAACCGATCTCTCTCAATTAACAAAGGGAAAGTTGAACAGAGTCAATACTAACTGAGTTGACTCGGTTACCAAAGGAATTTTGTAAGTTCAGAGAACTTATGTTGGTTAACACAGGGAATCACTTCAAAATCAGTTTCTACCAAGTTGGGTTGGCTACCAAAGGATTTTCTTGTTTTGGCATATAAAGCTTAATTATTTTACCTATTGATTCTAGCCAACTGAGGTGATGAATATTGGTTATTCTAATTTGTATTTGAGACCACTTGACAATCTAAAACATATAAGTAGAAGGTCAAGTTGTGATTTCAAGTGTGAGTGTGATGTGTGCAAGTTGAATAAGTTGTAAGAGATAAGAAGAGGAAGCGAACTTGAAGGATAAAGAGATATCCTTGTGGTGTAGAAAAGTATTATTCGATTAGGAAGGATCAAGTATGAACCAAAGTAGAGATCTGTAATTAGCAATTTAGTTGCATCACAATCAAGTCATTTCATTCTAGCAGTGATCTAAAATCTCTTAACAGAGTTGGTTTAACAACCATTTGTAAATCATCTAACAAAGTGATAATTCCTTTGAATTGTTTCAAGACTTTTTGCAAGGCCACTCCTAACAGGGTGATTAAATCCTTTAACAGGATCACACCTAACAGTGTGTTTTGTAAACTTTAAAAAGGTTGGCTCCTAACAGGGCTCACTTTAGAAGAGTGAAAAATAGTAACTAGTTACATTGGTTGTTTTCCCAAATTGGGTTTCTACGCTAAATCTTGGTGTCTCATGTGTTCATGTTATTTCTTTCATGCCTGTAAGCAATTACTAATAACATCTTAAGATTTACTAAAATTAATTCACACTCTGCATTTACCGAGTTACAACATTTTCTATGTGTTTACCGAGTATCAGTAGTAACCAGTTTTATCAGTTTAAATTTTATAGTTGACATCCAAGGGATCTGTGATATATTTTAGTGGTAACTGATTCACCTTCCCTCTCAGTTACTGCTCTTATATTTCCAACAACATCAAGTAGACCAAATACATCAAAATTAATTAGATCTAAAATACATGAAGATTTATGAGAACTCAAGTCAAAATAAATACATTTTTGTTTGCCATAGATACAATTCTTTAAAAAATCAAACTTAAGATTACAATTGTTTAACCCATCAACTAGATTCTTATTTTTCATGGTTCCTAGACCCTTCTCACCTATACAATCGAGACTCTAGTGCCATAACATCATCTCTTTGTAGGCAGCTTTGACTCACTAGACAAAGAACCCTTTGATACCTAAAATCCATGACCTTTTGCTAAAAATAAACCCTTTCCTTTTCCAATAGAGTAGCCTTTCTTACAATCTTATGAAATTTTAAAAATATTTTGCTCAACTATTCATATATCAAGATAGAACAATGTACCCAATTTGCTTCCTCTTTCTATCAAGATAACACCTATTGTCATTTTTACACCTACTTTAGAAAAGTGTATGTGCATGCCCTCATCTATTAGCTTTCTAATAGATTAAAAAAATCTTGGTAGTCCCAAGATATGCATGACATTATCAAATCTTTTAATTCTACAATCAAAAAGTTTCACATTAACACTTCCACAGCCAAAAATATTAAGAAATGACTTATATCACCTAAATAGATCTTACCACCATCAAAGTTGTCATACTTATTATAAACCATCTTCTATTAGGATTCATGTGGAAATATATAACTGATTCTATCAACCATGCATTGTCACTTGCACAAGTAGTCAAGAACGCAATAAACACATCTCCATTTTCCTTCTCAAATCTAGAATTATAATATTGCTTCTTCTTCTCCTTCTTATTTTCTTCTTTTTACTGTCATTTTAGAAGTGATGAGGTTTATGATAGTTCCAACAAATTGTCTTGGAATTACTAGGGGATTTTGATCTCCCCTTATTCTTGGACTTAAAATGATTGTGTTGCTTTTCACTCTTGCCTCTTTCTCATTTTCTTCCTCAAACACTCAAATCCTCTTTAGCATTTAGAGAGATCTTCCTTCTCATCTCCTCATAAAGTAGAGAACTAACGACATCCTCCATCTTCAAGATGTCTATAGTACTCTTTATAGCCAGGGCATGACTATCTCATGCATCTGACAATGAAAATAATAAGACTTGACACCTTTCTTCTTCATCCATTAACAACTATACTAAGGTCAACTAAATCACCAACACATTAAATATTTTTAGATTCTTAGATCTTCATCCACCTTCTTCCATTCTCAACGAGTAAATTTTCATCCTCAAGAAAATATTATTTATGAGTGATTTTTCTTGAAATATCTCACTTAGCTTCCTCCAAAGCTTCTTCATAAACATTTATTATAATTGAGTGTAAAAGACACAATCTTATGAGAATTTTAGATTTTCTATCCATTACTTTATACTGAACAACTAAAGTTGGATCTGCAGGCCTCGTGACATTTTCATCTACCACTTCCCATATATCTCATTCAATAAGCAAATCTTCCATCTTCGGTTTCAATGTTTCAAAGTTCATAGCAAAAAAACTCTCCACTTTGATCATTTACGACATTCATTCCATCTTTACTACCCTATAATATAGAAAATAAGGCAATTTTTACAAGATCCTACTCAAACCTTGATTAGCTCAAAAATCCTATACCCAACTAATAGAAACAAAATTGGCCAGACTCTAATGCCACTTGTAAGAAAGGAAAGGTATGTGAAATTGATTCCTACACTAATATTGAGAGGATGTCTATGCAAATAGAAACTTAAGTATTACAAAGAATGCAAGATACAAACAAGTGCCTAAATGAAATAACAATGATCACAATGCTAACGAGTGTCCCCAAAATCAAGGGATGAAAAATAGAAAAAAAAAAAAAAAGAAATACACCAGTTACAAATGTAGATGAAGATGATGTCTCATCACATTTTGAAGATGTAGAAAGAGGAGATGTTTTTGCTACTTGAAGAGCCTTGCTAAATGATGATAAAAAACTTAGTAAAATGAAGGATTTATTTCACACAAGATGTAAGTGCCATGATAAATTATGAAATGTAGTTATAGATGGTGGTAGTACTAATAAACTTGTTTCTAAGAAAAGTGTTAATAAATTGAAGTTATAAAGAAGGAAGCATCCAAACCCCTACCAGATTGTGTGATTGTATAAGGATCAGAAGGCTTTGGACAATGAAAAATGTCTAGTGTGATTTAGAATTAGAATCTATTATGATGATGTAATATTTGTGATATTAAACCTATCAATGTTTGTCATTTTTTTAAAGGAAATTTGACAATTTGAGCGACATGTAATACATGATGGCCATCCAAATACCTATTTTTTGAAAAAGGGCGGAGTTCAAAATAGGTAAAAGCAACTGAAGAAAACATAGAAAAAGGTAAGAAATAATGCAAGAATATGTGTAGTTGATGGAAGGTAATTTCTAGAAGGCATGAAACATGAACATGTGTATGTTTATTTAATTCCAAAAGTTAATAAAGAGGAAGTAGAAGATGTACTTGTGGAAGTCACTTATCTGATGAATGAATTATAGGATACTGTATCTAATAATGTACATAATAGATTGGCACAAATAAGAAAAATTAGTTATTATAAATGTTTGATTCCTAGAACCACTTTTTTGAATAAGGAATCCCATAGAATGACTCTAGCATAGAATAAAGAGTTGAACAAACAAGTGCTAAACTTATTGCAAAAGGGGTTGATTCGAGGGAGTTTAAGTCCTTGTGTAGTACCCCAAATACTAGCACAAAAGAAAAATAAAAAATGGAGGATGTGTACAAATTTTCAAAATAGTAATAAGATAATTATCAAGTATAAATTTTCTCTTACCAATGATGGATGACATTATGGATTATTCGAGTGGAGCTAAGTAATTCATAAAGATAGATATGAAAAGTGGATATTGCCAAATTTGGATTAAAAGAGAAGATGAACAGAAGAAAAAAATAAAATAAAATAATTTTTTTTTAAAAAAAATAAATAAATAAATAAATAAATATATATATATATGTATATATACATATATATATATATATATATGTATATATATGTATATATATATATATATATATATAAGGAAAAAAAGGCTTGTATGAGGGGTTAATCATGCTCTTTGGGTTAACAAATGCACCAAGCACATTCATGCAGCTCATGTACATGACATTGAAAAAAAATTCAAGTAAGTTTTTTATTGTTTACTTGGATGATATTTTGATCTTTAGTAATACATTGGAAGAATATATAGTGCATATTTCTAGGGTCTTTGAGAAGTTAATGGAGGAAATGTTTTTGATTAATCTAAATAAGTGAGAATTGTTTTTTTTAAATTGGTAAGATGCCTAAGATAAGATAAATTATTATTTTGTTGTGATTAATTATTATTATTATTTATTAAGATCAAGTATATTTGAATCCAAGACCTCCCAAATAAGAGGTACACATTTTATCATTATGTTCTAGGGTCTTTGCCTCTAAAGAAGTGCAATTTTATGGAGTTAGTGTACTTGAGATTAATATTTTTAGTAGACAATCTTAAAACGGACCTAGAGAGAGTGCAAGTTATCCTTGAAAGGCCTACTCCAAGGAGTGCTACTGAGGTAAGATCTTTCATGGTTTGGATAAATTTTACAAAAAAAATATTAGAAATTATAATCGTATATGTGAACCCCTAACTGAAACAATGAGAGGGAATAGAAAATAGTTTAAGTGAATTATACAAACAAAAAAGAGTTTTAATTTATTGAAAATAAAAATTATAGAGTAACCTATTATAGAACTTCCAAATTTTAAGTAGGTATTTCAAGTAGACTATAATACTACTGACAATGCCATTAGAGTTATTTTGAATTAGGAAGATAAACTCATTGTTTAATTTAGTGAAAACTTGAATGATGTCAAAAGAAAGAATTCTATTTATAATTATGCTTTTTAAATGTTATAGTTAAGCATTGAGGAAATGGAGACACTATATTTTGTCTAAAAAAATTGTTTTATCCATTGATCACCAAAATCTACAATATTTGAATAGCCAAGTAAAGTTGATTCAAAAGGATTTAAAATGGGTTGATTATTTGTACAATTATACTTTTTCTTTTGAAGCATGGTATTAAAAAGTATGATAGGGCTATTCCCTGAGTAGGAGGCAAACTTTTTGATAGAGATGCATATCAAAATTGTTGGGTTCAAGGAACTCAAGTGTTTGTATCCCGTCGATGCTGATTTTGGCGAGGCCTACAGAGCGTGTACATAACTTGTTACTGTAGACATGACCAAATGGTTTGATTTTTTAATCTATGATCATTTTTTATTCAAAGGAAACCAATTAAACATTCAAAATAGTTTCTTGTGTAAGAACGTAACCAAACAGAAACACAATACTGTAAGATTATTTGGATATTTTGGTTGAGATAAAACCATTGCTATGGTTAGTGAGAACTATTATTGGCCATAATTATAACTAGATGTTAAAAAGTATATGCAAAGTTGTAGAATATGTTAGATGAAAAAATAAAGCAAGTATAATACATGGTTATATCATCCATTACATGTACTAAAGAGGTCATGTGGAAATATTTCTATGGACTTTTTTGGGTTTACCAAGGACTCAAAGAGGCCACATGTAATGCCCTACTATGGAACCCAAGAGAAATTAACCTAAAATATGCAACTAATTCTATAGAATAGTAAGAGTTTAGAAACAGTAATGTAGTTCAAAAATGTGGAAGAAAATAATGTATAATACATGCACACAATGCAACTCAAACATAGATTGTAAATCTCAAGGATCCCATAGCATAGAATTACATATATATTAAAATATAATAAGTTTAAATAATAAACACAACTCGCATAATGTAAATGAATGAACAAGAATATCATCACATATAAGAAACCCAAATCCAACTAATACAAAATCCAAATACATAAAAATCTACATCCGCTACACATGTCATAAGGTATGAGATACAAATCAAAGTATAAAGTACAACATCTCTTAAAGGTTTCATGACCAATATACAAGAATAAGATGAGAAGATAGAACATGTCTATAAATCAAGATAATGCAACTTCTACAAGGATCATCCATCACTAAAATAGGAAGTTTCAAAATATATCTCAATGATAAAGGTCACACTATCAGCTAACCTTGTGAAACCCAAAGAAGGCCCACTCCCTCTATATTGGGGAGATAAAAACTAGCTCTATACATGTATCAAACCATAAAATCAACGAAAAATTATATAAGGATGGAATCATGAATAACTATCTAACTCAAGGTCAATATTCAACTGTAAAGGTAATACACACTAATCTAGAGGCAAAAAACGCATGTAGGAAAATCAAGATGCATATAGGGAATTCATGTCATCATATGAGTCAACTCTAAGGTTATTCTAGCAATCTCACTAGACCCTAATGCCCTAATGACTCAATGCCTATCAAAAATCTTTTATACAAATAAGGTTACTATCTATTCTATATAAAGTTCACTTAGGCGACAAATATCATACAATATCCAGTCCACTCAGGCTGCAAACATCTTCTGCTACTACCATCCTAGTTTTTACTAGTGCTCAAGGAATGAGAGAGGAACCACACATCTTATTAATTCATTCTAACCTCTTAACAAAATTTAATTATCATTTATTAAGTTACTTACAATAGGTTATCCTGGTAGCCACTTTGAGCCCCAACCCCCATTGCAAGCCACTCTCATCCATACATCTAGATAACATACCCTAAGCTCATAAAGCATACAGAGTCTCATAAATAAGATAATAATCAAGTTTGGTTCCATAAGAAGGCAACTGGAACATACATACTAGTCCTCAAACCATAATTTTGATAAGTACACATGGGTCCTCAAACCACAATTCTCACAAGTTGACATTGGTCCTCAAACCACATTGTAATAATTTCTCATTGGTGCTCAAACCAAAATATTAAAAATACACATGATTCCTCAAACCAAAATATAGAAAATTTAGGTTGGTCTTCAAACTGCCACATAACACACTCTCAAAGAGTTCAAAATACATGAGCTTAGAACATTGGTTGGAAAAGAGTAATTGTGATTGAAACATCAATATAAGAAACTCATAACTACCATCACAAAAATAAAACACTCCTAAAGCCTCTGTGTATAACCCCTATAGCCAATGTAAATCCCAAAATACCCTACAACCACAATAACAATGAACACACATACATTTCACATAAAATCATTCTTAATGAATAAAAGTCCATTTATTTCTAAGGGTTTAGTTTGCCTATAAAAATATTCATACAAAACCTCATCAAATAAAATTATTATATATATATATTCTTAAACTATATTTATAAATATACAATTTTTTAGAATTTTTTTCTTTTAAAAATAGAATTTATACAAATAGAGTTTATAAAAATTATATGTAAACTCTACTTCTCAATTAGATAAAAAATTATTTCAACAATCACATATAAAATTCAAAAAATTAATACATGAACACTCATACTGGCACGAAGAAGACAATAACCAAAATTGAAGAAAGAAAATCTCAAATAATCAGCTTAAAAAATAAGGAGACCAACTCTAACCCAAAAATTAAAGTTCTTTCTTTCTCCTAATTTGAAATTACAAAGCTCAAAACCTTATCTCAAAACTATGAAGCAATTTTAAGAGAATTGAGAATAATTTTTCAACCAAAATTCTCAGCTTGAATTACTTTTACTTTTCCTCCAAAAATCCCAAAGGTTCTTCCACATAATAATAATGAATCCCTAAGATGACAATCTCATCTAATTTATAGAAAATTTCTGTTAGGTTTTCTTGTTGGAAATAGAGATGGAGTAACTGAGAGGGGAGGGGTGAATCAGTTACTACAAAAAAATAAATCTATAGATCCTTTGATGTCTTAAAATACAGTTGTTGCTGACACTCGGCAACCACACAAATAAATGGTGAAACTTGATAGATGTTCTGTTAACTTTATTAAGCATTTAAAGTGATTAACATGCATGAATGAAGAAATACCATGAACACAAGAGACACCAAATTTAACGTGGAAACCCAATTTGGGAAAAACCACCAAGTAAGTAGTTACCAATTTTCACTCTTCTGAAGTGAGCTCTATTAGGAGCCAACCTTGTTAAAGGTTACAAAAAACACTGTTAGGTGTGACCCTATTAGAGGATTTGATCACCTTGTTAGAAGTTGCCTTGTCAGAGGTCATTAAAATAATTCAGTTGAATTGTCACCTTGTTAGAGCATTTACAAAATGGCTGTCAAACCAAATGTGTTAAAAGATTTTGAATCACTATTACAATGATTAGAAAGCAACAATGAAGTGATCTGAAATATATGCAACTTATCTTTTCCGAATACAGATCTTTGTTCTGCTTCACTAGATTCTCACTGATTGAATGCAACTTTGCAGCTTCATAGGGATATCTAATCCTTCCTCAACATTCGCTCATATATTTGCTTATTTGCACTTTTATTCATCCACACTTTTCTACATCATTTGTATTCACAACTTGACCTTTCATATATACCTTACAGATTGTCAAGTCAGCTCAATTACAAGTTACAACAACTGAAAAACATAAAATCAGTCGGCTGCACGAAACAGTTAAACTTAACTCTTAAGAAAAATCCTTTGCTACCCAACCCAGCTCGGTGACCACTGGTCCAGAATGGTTTCTCCAGTGTTATCCAAGTGAAGCTCGGTAAACACTACGAACTTTGCAACTTCCTTTGGAGACCAAGTTAACTCGGTAAATACTTTCCTTCCTTCATTTACCGAGTGAGCTCGGTAAAAGCTAACTTTCCTTCGCTTACTGAGCGAGCTTGGTAGACATTGACTTTTCCTTCGTTAACCTTGGGAGCTCAGTTAACATTAACTTTCTACTACAAAATTCTTTGATGCCCGAGTGAGCTCGTTAAGAGCTAACTTTCTGTGTAACATTCAAGAACGCTCGGTAGTCACTATAAATTGCTTTGCTGACGATCTGAGCTCGATAAACTCTGCCTGATGGTTGATATGACATTTGTGTAACATCAAAGACAATACACAATTAACAATTGTATCCAACATTTCTAAAATTGGAACTCAACCTTCAAAAAGTAAATACAAAATTTTAATAATCTACTTCTTAAGTTAGGTCACATAACTCAACTTCTTAACTTGGAATTAATTATTAATTATTATTTAATTATTGTGCAATAAAAATATAATTATAACTTAATTTAGAATTAATATTTTTAGTACAATATTCTGAAAGAATTTTAATTAATAATTTTAGCCAAATATAATATAAAACTTGACTTTTAAAATCAATTCATATTATTTGTGCAAATTAAATTTAAGTTTTTGCTTTAATAATTAATTATCTCTTTTAATTCCATAATTATATTTTACTATTGCATATCATTGATTCAAACATATCAGAAGTTACATCAGAGTTTAGAATCTAACACAAAAGAAACCCACCCAATATTACAAAACGATAGTCCTTATGACTATATCATCGAAACCGTTTACCATATTTGACCAAAACAAACATAAAAGCATTTAAGATACATCTCATAATCTAAGTCTTCTATGAAATAATTAGGAATGTCACTGCTTTAGTTAGAGGTGGTAATATCAATGGCGGATGGAGGCACATAAAACTATACTCTAGCAGAGCTTTCAGCTAGTATTTATGATCTCCATATACCTTCAACTTTGAGTTGACGAACAAGCTCAACGAGAGTAATATAAAACTCATATATTTTCTTGTTTGTGGTGTAACTATGGGCTAGCTCCTTTCTATTCACAGTAATCTCCCCTTCTTTCAACAACTTGAGGAATTTGTTTACTTTTAATTTGACTAATGTTGTAACTTTCATGAGAACATCAGTATAAATGAGTCCCCTTAGAGACTCAATAAGGAACATACTTTTACCTTGAAGGATCTCACTATTCTTATTTTTCTAGATATTCCATAGTATAATAGAAGAGAAGATAGACCAAAATCTATTATTCAATTTTCTAATATGATTTAATTTCCCTGCAATTATGCTTTCTACAGTGAAGTTACAACCTAATTCCAGCCCAAACAACATCTAAATATCTATGTCATAAATATAGTTAAAAAGGACATGATTCATAGACTCAGGTTGATTACAAATAATGCATATGTTGGACTCCTTCCCCTAGAGTTTCTTAAAAGGTAGTTTGTGAAGAAGAAGCCTCCAAAGAAAGTGGGCAATTTTAGGTTCAATGGGTCTTGACCAAACATTCAAAAGTACCTTCTTCCATGCAACTAGGTGAAAGTTCAAATGTCATTTGGATTTTAGGTAATCAAGGACTTTAGTGCTATTGGACAGGAGTGAATATATATAGTTAGCTTTAACGAGGTGCAAAGGGGAAGAATTAGGCTAGAGAAGCTATAGAACACATGAATTTGGGGAACAATAGACACGATTGTCAAAGATATTTTGCAGGATATTAATCAACATGTAGTGTGTTCTCCAATTGGAAGGGGGGGGGGGGGGGGTTGTTAAATCTATAATTTATTACCTAGTTTAAATTGTAATCTTGTCCCCAAAAACATGTTTAATTTGTTTCTAGCTCTTCCATATATATACATTCTTAAATTATAATTACTAAAAATGTAATTTTTAACTTTTTTTTTTCTAAAAATAAATTTTCTAGAAATAGAGTTTATAAAAATTATATGCAAACTCCAATTCTCAATTACATAGAAAACTCTTTCAACAATCATGTAAAGAATTCTAAAAAATAATACGTGATCACTCATAGTGGCACGACGAAGACAATAACCAAAATTGAAGAAAGAAAATATCAAACGATTAGCTTTAAAAAATAAAGAGAACATCTCTTACCCAAAATAAAAAGTTCTTTCTTTTTCTTAATTTTAAATTACAAAGCTCAAAACACTACCTCAAAACTATGAAGCAATTTGAAAAGAATTGAGAACAAATTTTCAACCAAAAATCTCAGCTTTGAATTACTTTTACTTTTCCTCCAAAAATCCTATAAGTTCTTTGACCTAATAATAATGAATCCCTAAGATTGCTATCACATCTAATTTATACAAAATTTCCATTAGGTTTTCTTAAACTAGAACTCAACCTTCAAAAAGTAAAAATACTCTTTTAATAATCTAATTCTTAAGTTAAAATGCTTAACTCAACTTCTTAACTTGGAATTAATTATTAATTCATATTTAATTATTGTGCAATCAGTATAATAATAACTTAATTTAGAATTAAGTTTCGTAATTAAAATAGTTTCAACTACATTCTGCGAACATGGTGAAAACAATGAAATATCAATTGAAAGACAAACACCCCAAATCGAGATTCATTGCTTTCTAGTAGAAGACAAGTTCGCAACCTCCTTTGATGACCTATAACAAATTTGATGCCCTTTCACATCGATGTCACGAACAAGGGGATGTCCGAGATGTAAACAAAAACAAATTTGAAACTTTTGTTCGACAACACATCAAATGAAACAAGGAGATTCATGACAATCAGATTTACAAAAAAGAAGATGGATGGTAGACTGTGTGCAAAAGGAGAAAGCAATCACAATTCTCGCATAGTCAAAATGGAATGGAAGAAAAAATTCAAAAATAAAAAGCCTTTTACAATAAAACTAAATATGTGCCAAAACCTGAGCTTAACCCTAGCCCCAAATTGATAGAAATTTCTCAGTTGAAGATACCCAAAAATCCATGAATAATATTTGAGGCCAATTCTATTCCTTTAGGGAGGGCTCAGAAAACATATCTAAACCTAAAAGCCTTTTGGCTCCTCCAAAGCAGAATTATGAGCGTGACCGGTAGATTAGAACCCCATTCAAGGAGAAAGCACTCTACATTCTGCCACATTGAAAGATCAAATAAACTACAAATAAGAAAAAAGTGGAAAGACATTCAAAGCCAAGTTTCATTGACAAAAATAGAAAAGGTGAAGAAATTATCATCAGCAACCCTCATAGTGAAGGGATATGGAAGGACTATGAAGATAAGGGTATCTATATGTATTGGAACGGTCTGTCAAGGAAGAGATCTAGGTCGGTGCGCATTATCTCATAGATTTGGGAGGACAAGGTAAGTAGCCTCAACTTGTTTGCTGAATTTTTTTGGTTTATTCTATGCCAAAATGCACAGGATAAAAAGGAAATTCTGAAATTAGATTATGTTTTCTACAAGGGCCATCATATTAAATTTCTAGCATGGCAACCAAACTTCAATCAAAATCATATTAAAAATACAGAAACTATAAAATGGATGGAAAGCATAGAGATTCCATCAGAACTAATGGAAGAAATAACCATTAAAAAGATTGGTTATTCTTTAGGAATAGTAATAGGCTTTGAAGATAATTTAAGCAGAACTAATAAAATTAGGGTTTTGGTTAAAACAAATCAAAACCATCCTATCAGTAGAAAGATCATTATTAATAGATCTATTTATAATTTAACCTTCAAAGATTACGTAGGAGACATTAACAAAATTATAGATCCAAACCTATCAAAATTGTTGGTGTAAATACGTACTTTACTATTTACACTTAATTAAGTTTACTTAGGTTAATGCATTATTTAATTATTTTGCATTATTTTATTATTTTTATTTGTGAGACACTTAAGAGTTTGTGCACCTTTGTGAGTTTCCATGTAGACAACACAGGAGTACGCAACTCTATTTAAGCATATGGTGTCTACAACACTATTTTGCATATCACACCTTTGTAGGCTTATCCTCTCATCATCGCACATACTTCCATGCTTAATGGAGGATAACCCATATCTGGTGGACATGTGCTTGCTTGTTGACACATCATGGTGCTAACTTCTATGCATTCTAGAAGCTTTCCTGAGGCCTTTATATACAGGCACTCCTAGTGTACTCATGATGATCCAGTTATTGAATACATTGTCATTCTTATCATACTCTGTCTACTTTGGTCTACTGTGTGCTTGTGTTTAAATTCTTAGTTCTTGAGTGAATTTTTCCCTTAGGAAAATTCTTACAAAAACATATATAAAAAACAACATCAAAGACCACATAATCTTAAAAAGGAGGACAAGCAAAAAATCAATAAGGAAGGAAGAGGCAATCATAGAGACAAAAAGCTCCAGAGAAAGTTAGATTTAAGAAAAAGCAGCAAATATTAGTGAGAAAAGTATACCAAAAAGAAGGGAAGAATCAATGGACATCGGAAAGGTTATAGAGAGAACGACAGAATCTGACTGGAAGGATAATATTAGCTATCAGCACTCATTAAATAAATTCAAAATTTGCATGGATTGTCAGTTGGAAAAGGAGGCCATTGAGGAAATGGACTTGAACATTATTAAATTAAATAAGCTTTTGCATGAAGCCCTCCTAATTCAAAATGACATAATAGATCAGAGCCTATTAGCATAAGAAATACACAGGGAACATAAAGGGAAGAGAATTAAAATCATAGAAATAGGGGAGACATTAGGAATTTGTGATAGTCAAATAGAGGATCAGAGGCATGAGAAAGAAATGAATCTCATCAAGCAAGAGGAACAAAGAACAAAAAAGAGAGATGAGCAAAGCACAGAGGTCTTGCAAGAAGTAGTCTCCCAAAAGGAAAACCTAGAGCAAGAAGTGATCATCCCATCAACAGACTCCACTTAGTGGAGCAACATAACAATCAGGGAAAATGGGAAAAAGAAAAGCTATAAACTTTGGCAAACCCCTAGTAATGGACAGGACATGTTTGCATTAGATTCAGAAAATATTGATTCTACTCTAAGAGAGCCACATTACTCCTCTAATATAGATGAAATCTAGTGGGATATGACAATGAGCAGTCCTATCAAAGAAAATAGAAACAAAGAGGTCGAAGATTCAAGGCTTATCCAGAAAATTAATGACAATGATCAGCAAATTAGCAAATTATTGATCAAATAAATCATCTCAGAAGAAAACCAGGAAGGTGAGTATTCAGCTATTGTGGAAAAGGTAATAAAAGAGAAAAATCTTGAAAGAATAGGTATAGCAGTGAATCAGGAAGGAACGAAGACTCCAATATGTGGAAAATCAAAGCAGAAAAGGGGAAGAAAATCACTAAAAGAACTCAGAGAGGTCGCTAGACAAGTCAAGGATCAAACTAAAATTCTTGATATACTACACAATGGGAAGGGGAAGTTCCTTCCCAAGGAGCAATGAAAATAACAACTTGGAATGCTAGGGGTCTTAATGCCCCCAGCAAAAAATGCTTGCTAAAGCATAACCTTACCTTATTTGATTCTAATCTTACATTATTACAAGAAACTAAATTTAATAAAGAAGGACTAAAGTTAAGTCAGAAATTGGGAAAATGGAAATCTGAACTCCAACATTCGCATGGAGCATCAGGTGGACTGGGAATCATAGGGAACCCTCGGCAAATCAGTACAGAATTACTCTCCTCCCAAACAAACTGGATGGGAGTAAGAATCATCAACACATAATCAAACCTCCAAATAGTCATTATAAATATTTATGGGC
This sequence comes from Cupressus sempervirens, assembly GCA_028749045.1. Lineage (NCBI taxonomy): Eukaryota > Viridiplantae > Streptophyta > Pinopsida > Cupressales > Cupressaceae > Cupressus > Cupressus sempervirens. The sequence goes on from CM053785.1 coordinate 341,207,949, forward strand.
CTTCACCATTAGTAGATAAGCTAGCAGTCTAGGAAGAAATCAATGCATACATCAATTCAATGCACCAAGAAACAATCATTATAGGAGGAGATTTTAATGTGGTTTTAAGTAAGGAAGAAAAACAAGGAGGGAGTAATCCAGCATGCAAAACTATGGAAGATTTCAAAAGATGGATTCAGAAAGACTCTCTTATGGATATCAAAACAAAGAACGGTATTTATACTTGGAATAATAGAAGGAAAGGATTCTATTATATAGTAGAGCAATTGGATAGATTTCTCCTAAAAGGAGAATGCAGTTTGGACAAGATGGTTAATGCGGAAATTCTCTCTATGGTTGGATCTGATCACTTCCCAGTGAAACTAGAAATCAAAGAGTAGATCAAACCTAGTAGGAATCCTTTCAATTACGAGAAAATGTGGTGTCAGGATAAAGTATTTATGGATCATGTTAGAAAATGGTGGTAGGAGGAATAGTTCAAAGGTTCTAAAATGTTTTGCCTCGTCTCAAGATTGAAAATTGTTAAAGAAAAGATCTTAAAATGGAATAATCTACACTTTAAAAATATTTTTAAAGAAAAACTAGAAATTGAATAAAAAATAAGTAAATTAAATAAAGAAATCATCACAAAAGGAATGAATAATGAATCCTTTCATCTAGAAAAAGAATACCTTCTAAAACATGAGGAAATACTAGCTAAAGAAGAAATATTCTGGAGACAAATCCCTAGAGAAAAATGGCTCCTAGAAGGGAACCCACAATACCAATTTTTTTCATAATAGTACTCTTTATAATATAAATTATACTAACATTTCAAAAATTAAGAATTCAGAGGAGGAGCACACTGAAAACCAAGTAGAAATAGCTGATATTTTCATCAAATACTTCAGCAATATGCTTAATAATTATGACTCATCCAATAGAATAGCCCAAGAAGACATGTTAAAATACATCCCAAAGCTGATTTTAGAAGATGATAATAAATTCCTTACTGAACCCTTTACTCTTCAAGAGGTTAAAACAACACTCTTTAGTATGAAACTGGATAAATCACCAGGTTCGGATGGCTTTCAACCTTTCTTCTTCCAACAATGTTGGGAAATTCTAGGAGAAGAGTTGTGGAAAGCCTTAGAAGCCACACGTAATGGAGGTTCTATATTAACGAAAATCAATCAGACTTTTCTAACTCTTATCCCCAAAAAAAGTGAAAGTGTAGTGCCAGGGGACTATAGGCCTATTGCATTATGTAATACTATTTATAAGGTTTTCTCAAAAATCTTAGCTAATCGTCTCAAAAGATTCCTCCCAAAACTCATCTTGGAAGAACAAACCAGCTTTGTCTCTGGCAGATCTATTTTAGATGGCCTTTCCATCATATAGGAAACTATTCACTCAGCAATTAAAAATAAGTAAGCTTGTATGTTAGTTAAACTAGACATTCAAAAAGCATATGAAAAGGTAGATTGAAGATTTCTCTGTAAAACCTTAGAGGCCTTTGGCTTCTCTAAACAATGGATCAACATTATATTTCAATGTATCTCTACTCCCAAAATTTTGATCCTCATCAACAACACCCTGGAAGGTTTCTTTAACATATCCAGAGGTATCAGACAAGGAGACCCAAATTCCCCATTTCTGTTTATCATAAAGGCAGAGGCATTTGGTAGGGCAATTAAAGAAGCGCAAGTTGAGGGTAAAAATAAAGGGGTGAGAGTTACGAATGGAGTAGAAAACACCACCCACCAAAAATTTTCTGATGACACTATTCTTGCTGGAGTCAACACTCTTCAAGAGGCAGATCACATGCAACATATCCTAGATACATACACAAAAGCATCAGGGAAAATGATTATTGTCGAGGAAGTTGAAGATCAAATTTGTAACAAACTAGGATTAAAAAAAAACAAGTTACCATTAAAATATCTAGGGATATATCTTGACAAAAGTAATCACACCAATCCAGGCTGGGAAAATATTCTCAATAAAATTGAGAACCAAACAAAATCATGGAAAGGAAGATGGTTAATAAAGGCAGGAAGAACAACTAAGATCAAAGCAGTTTTATTGGCCATCCCTATTTATCAACTTTCCTTCTCACATCTCCCCAAAAATATTAACTCTAAACTAGAAAACAAACTTTGCAACTTCTTTTGGAATGGACTAGAGGATAAGAAAAAAGAAACCTTAATTAGTTGGAGTAAAATTTGCAAACCAAAAGAAGTTGGTGGATTAGGAATCAAAAATCTTGAATGGCAGAACGAAGCCTTAGGCGCTAAACAAGTATGGATATTATATCAAGAAAGAGAAAGGAAATGGGCTAAAATCTTATTCAATAAATATCTTAACCCTTTAGACAAAACTTCATTATTCAGAATTAAAAACCTCCACAAAGGTTCTGCAGGTTGGAATTTCCTTATTAATAGTAGAGATCTGATCTCAAAGTATCTTACATGGGACATAGGGAAAGGAAATGAAGCTTTGTTTTGGAAAGATTCGTGGAATGGATATCCCCCACTGATTAGTTTAGACTTATCATTAGAAGCAATTTCTCTCGTTAAAACCTTATGAGGGACAAAGGTGAAAGATTACATAGAGGAATCCGATTTAGAAATGGGGAAAAAATAGAAATGGAAATTGTTACCTGAATGTGGAATTAACCAGTTAGATAAGGAGAAACTAGAAAACATTCTAAAGAACCAAATTATTACAATTAAAGACTGGGAGGACAAGCTAATTTGGGTAACATCAAAATATGGGATTTATAAAGTTAAGGAAGGATATAGAATGATTACAAACTCGCCAAAATGGGAAGCTAACACCCTCCCCTTGAATTTATGTTGGGATCCGACAGGTCTTCCAAAAGCAGGAATGTTCCTCTAGGAAGCCATGCAAAAAAGAATATTAACAACATATAGAATTAGGAAAATGGAATTTGAAGGACCCTCAAGATGTATTTTATGCAAAGAAGCAGAAGAAAATGCAAAACACCTCTTATATGCATGTAAATTTTCACAGGACTGTTGGAGGTGGCTTCAAAGTAAATTGAACTGGACCTCCCCATTACCTAGAAATTGGATAGATCACTTATTAGGTTGGCTTAAAGATGTCTCTAAGAGAATCTATGGTAAAATTTGGAATATCTCCCCAGTAATTTCTTTATGGAAAATTTGGAAAGAACGAAATTGCCGAATTTTTCAAAACCAAAGTCTATCTGAGCAAGCTCTTTATGCAAAAATAGAAGTGGCAATTTTGGAAGTGATGAATAGTGATCTTAGGAAGAGACCAAGAGAAGAAGGATCCTTCTTTGATTATGATGCAGAAATCAAAAAATGATGGCCACTGTTAATCAACCCTCCCCTCTATTACAAGAAGAAGAATAATCTAGTCATACAAACCTATAAATGGAAACCCCCACCACCAGGATGGAAGAAGTTGAATTTTGATGGGGCTTCAAGAGGGAATCTAGGTAAAGCTAGAATTGGATGTATCATAAGAGATGAATTAGGTAATTGGTTAGCAGAAAGATCCAAACCTATTGCAGAACTTGAAGCAGTTGAAGAAGGAATTAATCTTTGCATTAAACTCAAAATTTAAAAAGTTATGATTGAAGAGGACTCCCAAATTATTATTAATTCTCTCAGGAAGGGAGTAACCCCAAACTAGGTTTTAAATTCCAAATTAGAAGATATCATCAAATCACTTTCTACATTCGAAGAAGTTAGATTCTCACATATTTACATAGAAGGCAACAAGGAGGTCGATAAATTAGCCAATTTGGGAATTGATGGTTATAACACCTTATCATTTAATCATATCTTTGATCCTTTATTGTGCTAGAAACAATCATAATCAATTTATATTCCTGCGTGTGAATTGATTTCATACGAATTAGGCACCCAATATTGAGGAAAATCTAACTTTTGAGTGATTTAACTTTCCATGATGAATTCAAGAGGAACCTTAATAATCATTTGGATGTCATCATCATTATGTCACATTTAGATCTTTCTCCCTCCCCTATTTATTAGTGAAATTCAGGACGCATTTTCATTTTAACTCAACCAGCAATTGGTTTCATCTGAGCAATAGGTAGAGGTTTGGTTTAGGTTTAATGGATTCCAATATTAGTCCTTTCCATGCCTTTGAAAACCACACTATGGCTTTCTATGGATCAATAAAACAAGAGAGATGGAATCGGCTCCTCCGACCAATAGATGATATGAGTCAAGTTGCAATTAGTCAGGTATTAGGAGAGGGGACATTTAGTTATGAATACTCCTAGAGGACTAACAATGATATTGTAGGGCTTTGGGTAGGTTGCTTAGCTAGGGCTGGAGTGGAAAAATGGGATATTATCGAGCTAACCCATAATATTTTTGATCCCTATTAGTTAGTTGGGCTGGAAATTGTAGTTGCCAACATAGATGCTAGGCTCTAAATCCCACTCCCTAAGGTTTACATGGAGTTTGAAGTAAATAGTCTAGAAATTGGTAGGAGCTCGAGGTGTCCATGCTTGGTAATTAGGGATAATGTCAAGTTCTTTAGTGAATGGTTGAGAATGGAGTCGAGCATCAACTTCCTATTAAGGTGGATGGGAAGTTTTGAAGACCCAGGTAGGCATTGGCTCACCAACTATCTGAGGGCGTATGATGCCTACATTCATCCAAATGTAGACTTTTCCAACCTAGAGGATGTGGAATTTTGTTTGCCTAACTATGACAAAACCAGCAAGGGAAGATCGACATACGAGCTCCCCCTAGGTTCAAGGGCCTCCACTCTGCATGAAGCCATAGAAATTATTATGGTTTTTAAGAGAACATGATGAATATATGTAATTTGGGTCATTTTGTATGATTCTTCAATCCAAAAGTTTGGTTCTTGCACTCTATTATAGGCATGGGTTCCTATTGTAGATAGCTTTATTGCCTACATTTTCAGTCAAATAGTAGCATGTAGGGAATACTTTAATATGATGTCCCTTTCTATATTATCAATGGCATTTTGATACTATATATATCGACCCATATAATAAAGATAAACATTCTATAGCTATAATTTAGCCTCATCTTTTGGTTTCGGTTGTAGTCTTTGGAGTTTATTATCATTCGACTTTACTTGTTAAGCTGAAAACATTTCAATTAGGGCTAATTCCAATTAATTACTTCTGCTAGTTTTGCGTAATTTAGGTTTCAATTTTTCATTCACTCACTTAAAATAGTGAACAAGAAATGTGTATGCAGATTGGTCCTCCTGCCATGGCAACTTTATTCTTCTCACATTTTTTTTTTGTTTTGTTTTCCTTTATCATTGGCTCCATCTCGGTTTTCTCCCCATGTAATCATCTTTAATCCGCATAGTTCTTCACCTTTGGCACTCTTCATTTTAATAAAAAAATTATGCATTAAAATCATGGTAAGTAGTAACGATTCTTAAACCTAATTATTAATATTTTAATTAATCATTTTTCACTATCTTTTAGATAACAATTTATTAAATAATTTTGAATTCTAATTACAATTAAATTCATCAATTTTTTAATTATTTAATTCATTAAAATATCTTTATGAAATGGGCCCTCCTAGTCTCGTGTTAAGATTTTGATGGATTTCTTTATTTGCTAACCCTTAACACTTTGTTGATTGTGGTGACATGTTTATAGAGATTTGGTTATCATTCTTTCTTGTACCTTTGAGCCTTTCTTGAAAGATACAGATATTATCTTATGGCTTTTAATGATGTAATAAACTGGGTATGCCCCTTTTACTATTGTTACATCTTATTGATCAAATCCTCCTCATCAATTAGCTAAGTGATAGTACTTGAATCTATAAGCAATTGTCTTACCAAAAAATAGCACATTTGACACCAGTGACAAAACAATGATTGAAACATATAACAATCTCCCTTATAACAATCTTTCTCATACCTTGATCTTTTCAATCAGATTTCAACAAAGAGGCCGAAGCCAAGATAAATTATTATTGTGTTTTGATTAATTATTATTATTATTTATTAAGATTGTGTATATTCAAACCCAAGACTTCCCAAATAAGAGGTCCACAATTTATCATTGTGTTGTAGGTTCTTGCCTCTAAAGTAGTGCAATTTTATGGAGTTAGTGTACTTGGATTTATTTTTTTAGTAGATGGTCTTAAAATGGACCTAGAGAGAGTGCAATCTATCCTTGAAAGGCCTACTCTAAGGAGTGCTATTGAGGTAAGATCTTTTCATGGTTTGGATAATTTTTACAAAAAAATTTAAAAATATAGTTGTATATGTGAACCCCTAACTGAAACAATGAGAGGGAATAGAAAAGAGTTTAAGTGAATTATAAGAACAAAACATAGTTTTGATTTATTGAAAATAAAAATTACAAGAAATATACTTTTTAAGAAGGGGGCTTTGCATATACAAAACAAACAAGAAAATAGCCATTGATATTTTTCCTAAATGTTGCACTAAATTATATATCCATCAAAACAAAAACAAAAAAAACATAATTACAACACCTTACAAAAATTCTGGCTATTTGCACAAACACACTCCAAGAAATACTTTTTGAAACCCTAGTGCCCTGCTCCAAGCTTTCTCCCCTAAGCCCTATCATTTACCACATGGGAAGCAAGAATTTCTTAAGAGAACCACCAGAACCATTCATATATAATGGCATATGAATTAGCCCATTCACTAGCATATACAGGAGTGATATTAATGAACAACCAGTTCTTCCCACCATGCTCATGAGCAACTATGAATGTTGTAGTTGATTTTTCCATGAGAGGGAAAACAAATATTAAACTCCCTCTTTTATCACTAGCACAAAATCTTATGAAAATGAAAAACTTATTGACCACAAATTTATGCAAAATGAGCTCCTCACTATGTTCAATTGTATATACAATTAATTTGTCTATTGACAAGAATTTATAAACTAGAACTTGTTCTTCTTATTTTGATCTCAATCTTTTAAATAATAATTGAATTGCATCTCAACATCACAAAATCATATTTATTATTATTATAAAGTTTCAAATCTCATTTAGCTCATATGGAAAAAATCTGATAAGGAAAATAATATTAAATAATTTCTTTATATCTTTGTGCATGAATTTTTTTCTTTCATTCTTTTTAATGAAAACTTTAGTGCTTTTTATTTTAAAATTTTAAATATCATTTCTTTAGCTTAGATAAAGATTTGGATAGTTCATGTCCAAATTAAAAAAATACAACATAGTTGATTTGTTGAATATAATGCTCTTTTTTATTGGGGACATATTTTTAACTTGGTCCATTGTACTTATATGTAGCCTAATTATACTGAGAGATTAATTATTAATTATTTTTAACTTTTATTAGCTCAATTTCCCCCCAAATTGGTCAACAAGGGTTTGAGGGTAGTGCCCCCAAGATTTTGTTAATGACTAATATATTCTAACCCCATTTTTGTGACTAACATAAGTTTGATAAAATGACTTAGTGTTAAGGTTTTTATATGAGAACTTTGTAGTATTTTGTAGCAATATTGAGTTGCAAGGGATTGTCCATTGTAATCAGTTTGATTTAGGGATTATAATATTTGACTCTCTATTTGGTGTATGTAGATCGTGTTTTAACCACATTAAGTTCTATGTGTATTCTTGCTTCATTTTTTCCTGTGCTTTATTTCTCTACTTTATTGGTTAGATATATTTCTTCCAATCCTAACATCCATAGCTAGGTGAGGCGTACGTGCTATTAAGACCCAAATTTAAAAAAGATTTAGATAGCGTGCATGCGCTATAGTGCACATGCGCTATTCAAAGCTTTGCATTCTACCAAGCCTAAGGTTTGGTTTTTCCTTGGGGATCCAACCCAAAGGTTTGGAGTCTCTAAACTAGTCTGAGATGTGTTTTGCTGCAAACATACAAAAAATGATTGATTTTTCTTGTGTGCTCTGCTTCGAGTTTCCTTATGGTTGAGCATCGATAAAATCAGGTTACATGACATTTTAGGTCTCTATGTTAGCTATACAACCATATAATTTATTTTTTATTTGAACTATTTCAAGCCTTTCAATTATAATTTATTTTGAATGTATGTCCATTTTTTGTCAAACACCAACATGTACTAATTGGGTTGTAGATTTTAGCTCATTCATCAAATTTCACAACAACTTAGTTTTTTAGAAACTAGACTCCATTCTACACACTTTGAAAAAAAAGTTTTGATTTTAGATTATTTTTCAATCATTTCTAGGGGGAGCACACAAATATTTCACATTTTTGGAATGTGTCCAATTAAAAAATTTATTAAAAAAATACACATTATAAAGTTACCCAAAAAATTTGGGATAAACTACATAATGTTAGGTAACTTTTCACCAGAGCGATTAAAGAATTTTTTTTAAAAAAGTTAAAATTTTAAGGGGAGCACACTTTGTACTGTGTTATGTTTTTTCTGAATAAACAGTACCACTTTTTGTGGCCCCCTTTTTTTGAGGACCTAAAAATAAACCATATTGAAAAATAAATTAGTAGTTTTGAAACTAGATTCAAAGGACTACTACTTTCGGAGGGTACTCAACTCAGATACTTGTCCTAATTTTCCAATTAGAACAAATGGCTTAAAGGGTTGGGATTTGGACTTGAGAATTTATCTCCCCTCTCTTATCATTGAGATAGTGTGATAGGGTATGCTCATCTTGGCAATTCAAGGAAGTTGATACCCGGTACCTGCAACCTGCATAAAAACCATGCATGTACAAGCACAATATATACTAAACTAAACAGACAATGGCAGGAAGTGGTGCATCGTGTAGATCCCGACTAGCAGGTGACTACGACTCCCTTCCTTAACCACATCAGACACGCCATACAAAAGCAAACACGCACACCATACACATGCAAGTATGGGGTAAGTATCCATAAGAAAACACATATGATAATAATAAACCATCTACCTAATCATCATTAATAACTGCAAACATTGAAAATAATCATCATACATACATGAAATGTAGAGTCTAAGTAATCTCATCACATAATAAATTGAATCCATAGCACAATATCTAATAATCTCATAACAATGCTGCTAACCATCAACGTAAAAAGAGTTCAACAATGTTAGCACAAATGCGAACTAGGGGCAGGCACTACATGGCTTCTACTTCTCGACAAGCGGAGACTGAAATTGTAAATGCATTTGATGGGCTTGTGATACAAAGGTAAAACACAATGGAAGCAAACACACAGGAACCGACACCAACTAGAGATAGATTATAAAATTCTTCTATTAAATTTAGCAAATGAACAGTACATTAGCTCTCCTGTAGATTTATTTTCTCTGTATGTTCGTATCCAAAGACTTTGCTCTCCAACTTTCTCTCCAGCTTGACCTAAACCTAAACCTAAAACTCCATTTATACTTGTTAAGACGGTCTACGAAAAAATTCTAGATTATTACAAAGTAGGAAAAACAACTTATAGAAAATTCTAGATTAGTATAGAATGGGGAGAAGTGACCCTACAATGATTTGTACAAATCCCAAGAAAATTATTTTATCAAAATTTCTCAAGTCGGCTCATGCATAAAACTTGACCTAAATACATAAAATTTGACCTAAATACTTTATGTTGATGCTCCTGCACCATACTCCCTGGGACAATAGAATCCAAGTCCCTTGGATTGGCCTTCCTCTTTCTTGTCTTCCAATTCCACGGTATTTGTTGTTTGTACTTTTGCCAAGTACCCAAGTCAACTTTCATATTTTCATAAACCTCTTCCACATAAAAATTCAGATAGAACTCCTGCAAACTTGTAATAAATAGATTAGAAAAAGCAAATGGGACCTCATCATATATGAATTCATCGATTTTGTTCACTTCAGGAACATTTGCATCCTTTTTTTGGATGCCCTTATGCTGCAATATCTCCATTCTTGGAGACAAATTCATCACTATTGGAGCCTCCTCTATCCTCTTAGCTTCATCACAAGTCTTCTTCCTTGCTGCTACTATCCTTTTGATAGGCCATACCACTTTCTTTCTTAACTTCAAATGCCATTTCTTGGTTCCATCAAGAACCAACACATCCACCTCTTTTCCATCTTTATGAATCTTTTCATCACAAGGCTCATCAACAATTACCACTTCAACCTCTTTTCTATCTGCAAGAACCTTTTTATCATTAGGTTCATCAACAACTATTTGCTGCAAACGTTTTATATCAGCATCAATTTGTTCATTTTGTCCTTCCAATGGACAAATCTTCTCTTCAAAGGCAACCGCGTTCTCTATTCCATCTTCACAAGCTTTTGTAACCTCAAAGGATTGTTTCTTTAGATCACTATTTTCCTTTCCATATTTTTCTGCAGTTCTTCTTTTAGTCTCACTAAATTTTCTTCCCCTTTTTTAAGTTCCCTCATGAGGAATTCCATTTGTTCTTTTATATCTTGATCTATTTTGGCTTCCTCCTCTCTTTTCTTCCTTTTCTCTTCTACTCTTTTTCTTTGCTTCTTCCTTCTTCTTATTCTAAAAATCCCAATATGAAACCCATGCATCTAATAGTATCTTCTGATCATGAGATAAATATCCTCTTGTGACCATTGTCTTCTATCTAGGTTCTCTCCACTCAACCTAGTCTTGTGGCCACTCTTACAGATTCTTTCCTCAACCTATCACAAAATCCAAAAGCTTTCCCCAAGCTTTTCCCAAGTGCCTTAGGAGCTTTCCCCAAGCTCTGATACCAAAAATGATGTAGAGGTAAAACACAACGGAAGCAAACACACAGGAACTGGCACCAACTAGAGATAGATTATAAAATTCTTCTATTAAATTTAGCAAATGAACAGTACATTAACTCTCCTGTAGATTTCTTTTCTCTGTATCCTCGTATCCAAAGACTTTGCTCTCCAACTTTCTCTCTAGCTTGACCTAAACCTAAACCTAAAACTCTATTTATACTTGCTAAGACGGTCTATGGAAAAATTCTAGATTATTACAAAGTAGGAAAAACAACTTATAGAAAATTCTAGATTAGTATAGAATGGGGAGGAATGACCCCACAATGATCTATACAAATCCCAAGAAAAATATTTTATCGAAATTTCTCAAGTTGGCTCATGCATAAAACTTGACCTAAATACATAAAATTTGACCTAAAAACTTTGACCTAAATACTTTATGTGGGTGCTCCTGCACCACCTTGCTCCACTATTTTCCCTTGCATCTACTTCTTCTACAGAGAGGGCGCCCTTCAATGTTTTTATTAATCATCGGGGTCCCGATGTAAAGCAAAATTATTTCTCCCTACACGAATAAGCTCATCAATAATGCATAGAGAGAACTATAGTTGGAACTTGGAACTGAAGTATCTAAGTGACCTAAACTGCTACACATGGATAAACTCATAAGCATTTGCATTGAATTGAAATTAAAAAATTTGACCCATGTTAGAGCTAGAGGAACCACATGAACATGAGTTCCAAGAGCCCCAAAAATATGGAAAAAGAAGACAAGCTCAAGAGATTACAACATATTAGCATCATCGAGCCCCAAAAATATGGAAAATGAAGACAAGCTCAAGAGATTACAACATATTAGCATCATCAAAGATAGAATTTGAATGTAGATTTTTATAGCACAGCACGAGGCATGGGCTAAACAAAGCAAGACATTAAAAAATCTCTCTTAGGCTATATCATTTTAAAAGAAATAATTGTTAAGTATCAAATATCTATAGGTCCATAAGGAAAAAATATGTTTAGATTTGCATCCAAAATGAGAGTTGTAATCATAAGTACTTATGCATTTAGATTTCCAAGAACCCAACCAATAAAGTCATTTGAAGACTCCAATGGAAGGCTTAAATAAGCTTACAGTTAATAATCCTACACATAAAGAAATGCCTAGAAGATAAGGTGTCCATTCTAATCTTACCTTCAAATGGTTGAACATGCTATGCAAAATTGAGAAATTGGTACATTACAAGATGCTTTGCAAGATATGAGAAGAATATATTTTCATAAGGATTACTTGAACTACTTGGGAAAGACAATCAGGTGATTCTTGTAAATGATATTTAATGAGGAATCATTACCTTTTCAATAATTTTAGGTGTTATTTATTTATTTATTGAATTTGAGGTGATGTATTTGTTAATAGTAGGAATGGATCGGATATGCATTGATGCTTCATTGGGTATGTTCTTGACAAATTTAAATGAACATTTGGCTATAGTTTGAGACTTGGGTAGGATTATGTGGATACGCATTCTTAACATAGACACTTGAAGCTATCAGTTGAGTGGGTAAAGAATTTTTTTCAGAAGAGTGCAAGAACCATAGTTCTATGATAGCTATATTTTTCAAAGACGAATTCTTGAGAAAGTAGGAAAATGATGAGATCCTAATGAAGATCGATTTCAAGTCCGAATATTCCCAAGGAGAATGAAAGGAGCATTATATTTCCTCACTTTACATGCCAAATATGTTACCTTATCAAATCAATCACAAAGTGAAGAAACAAGGCTTTCAGTCTATATGCCCCCTTTATGGAAGACATTTTGAGCCCTATATTTATCACGTTTGTTTCTACCATATTAATGCAATTCTCAATTTGGCTTTCAACTCTATTACAAAAGATGGTTCTATATAAAGAACTAAAATAAATTTCATTTTAAATTGGCAATACAGTGACATGTGGAGGTATTAAGGGGCAATAACTCATAGGTATTTTGTATTTGCATAGTTTTTTATTGGCAAAAATAGTACTATCAAAATAAGGAAAGGTTGGGGAAAAAGGATCGCCTAGAAGGATCCAAATAGAACAGATGTCACATTCTTAGGGTAGAAGACGAATTCTAGGGAGCCTCCATTATTTGAGTTTTGTAGGCCTTCTAAGCCTCTGCAATTAAATAAAAAATGTAAAACAACATGAAAATTAGACTACACAACCAATGCCTCCATTGAATCGATAATGGAGAATACATAGAAATTATGCAACCCTAAACTGGAAAGAACCTGTTGAAACTATGACGAGAAACTTAGCAGAGGATGCAGAAGAACACCCACCAGAACTGGTAGATTTTTTTGTGACCTGCAGAAAATAGTCTACGAATAAACTGTTACAACAAAGCAATTATAAAATTCTCTCTCTTCAGGGTTTATAATATAACAAATTCACAAAATATTATAGTTTAATTAGGGTTATGCAATCCCAATTGAAACAACCGGTATGCTTTGCAGTGGCATGCAAAACTAATTTTGTAAAAAGGAATGATTCAAGAAAATAAATTGAGAACGAGAAACATACAACAATGTAATATAGAGAAGAGCTAAAGATTCACTCTACATGTTTGAAGCACTTATAAAGAATAATTTTAAATGTTTTTTGAAGCCACTTCACTCGCATGAAACCACTTACCTAAACTCGACCTCAACACATGCAAAACGTCACTTTTGCCCCATAGCATTTCGTCAAAATGTCACTTGCATTCTTTAACAAATTTTCTTCTATTTTTCCACACGCTAAAGACTTTGTCTGCCATTAAGAAATCAACTCAGTAATTGTACCTGTTTTAGCTTTATTCTTTTCATTTCACAGTTGCCTTCTTCTCGCTGCTTCTCAGCATTTTCCACACGCTAAAGAATGCAATCGACAAGATTTGTGGGTCCCGAAATATTCACCCGGAAACGCTTTTTTTGAATAGTCTTAGCTCGATAGAGTCTAAAGTTCACTAATAATCAAAATTAAAATATTAATGTTGAAATCGCATTTATAAACGTAATCCAAATCCAACTACAATCTTCGAATAAGAGAAAATTTGGGGACTGAATTAACTTTATGGTCTACCGTTCCTTGTTTTTTCGAGGAAATTTCGCTTTCCTAATCTTACCATCCTTCCTCGCTTCTGTTCTACAAGTTGAGTGACCAGTTTACATATCTCCCCTGTTTCTCTCTGCTCTACAAGTTGAGCGGCTTTGCTCTTTTTTCCCCTCTGTTTTTGTGTTCAGTTGGGTACTCAGATTCCATGGCTTCTACTTCTCGACAAGCAGAGAGTGAAATTGTAAATGCTTTTGATGGGCTTGCTCCTCCATTTCCCCCTGCATCTGCTTCTTCTACAGAGAGGGCGCCCTTCGATGTTTTTATTAATCATCGAGGTCCCGATGTAAAGCAGAGGCTGGCCACAGACATCTACAATGCCCTCCATGCGATGGGTCTCAAGGTCTTTCTTGATTCCCATGGTCTCCAATTAGGGGAACGCTTTCCTGAAGCACTAGAACATGCCATGTCCACTGCTTCCCTTCATGTTGCCATATTTTCTCCCACGTATGCACAATCGCCTTGGTGTCTTGCCGAGCTCTCCTTCATGCTCAAAACTGGGGCACCTGTCATTCCTATTTTCTACAAAGTAAGCCCCGACGATCTCCGCCATTTGGTTCATGGGAGAGGAATCTACGCAGCCCCCTTTTTGGAGCATGAAAAGAAGAGTAGATATAGCATGGACAAGCTTGAGCAGTGGAAGATGGCACTGCACAGTGTCTCATTTAATATGGGCGAAACCGTCAATAATGATGAGTGAGTAAACGCATGCTCTGTTTCTCTCTGCATCTGTTTTCGTACCTTCCATTTCTTGCACTAGGTATTTCTCTAGTTGTTATAAATTTAAGATGGCACTGCACACTGTCTCATTTAATATGGGCGAAACCATCAATAATGAAGAGTGAGTAAACGCATGCTCTGTTTCTCTCTGCATCTGCTTTCGTACCTTACATTTCATGCAATATTTTTCAAATCTTTATACTTCTTTTTGTTAAATGACTGCTGTTTAGTAATTCTTCTTTTGTTCTAAAATTTCTCTTTCCAAAACTTTATTGTTTCACCATTGTTTAGAGAGGAGCGAAGCGTGGTGAAGAGTATTGTGAATCGTGCGTTGAAATTAGTGGAAAGAGTACCATTAGAGGTAGCAACACATCCTGTGGGTTTTGAAGAAATTGTAGCAGATTTTGAAAGGACAGTTAGTGAATATGTTGGTGTTCAAATTATTGGAATTTGGGGTATGGGTGGTTCTGGAAAAACCACTCTGGCAAAAGAATTATACAATAGGAAGTATTCATCTATACATAAATCTAGTTTTGTTTTTGATGTTAGAGATGCTGCAAAGAAAAACGAGTTGTATATAAAGCAAAAGCAGCTCCTTACAGATCTGGGGTATAATTGCAATGATCAGCCATTTCATAATGCAGATCAAGGCAAAAATATTCTCTGTAATTATTTGAGATCTCTTCCTGTATTTGTCATTTTGGATGACGTTGATCATAGGGATCAACTAGAAGCTTTACTGCCGGGAACGGGCAGCCTTGCATCAGGGAGTTTGGTCATTGTTACAACACGGGACAGGGAAGTCCTCAAGGTTTGGGGGATCTCTTTTGTTTATGTAATGAAACCAATGAATCAGTTCCATGCCAAGCAACTTTTTTGTTGGCATTCCTTCTTACGGTCTTCTCCATTACAGGGATTTGAGAATCTCGTCGAAGAATTTGTAAGTGCTAGCCATGGGCTACCTTTGTCTTTAAAGGTATTTGGAGCTCAGCTTTATGATTGCTTCGATAAAGATTTGTGGAAGGATCTATTACATAAGATTTGTAAAGTATTGCCTGAAGATATTATAAATAGGCTGAGAATAAGCTATGATGCTCTAGATAAAGAAGAAAAACAAATGTTTTTAGACATAGCTTGTTCCTTTATTGGCGTACACAAGATGACTGCCATTGCAGTATGGGAAGGATCAGGCTGGAGTGGTCTGTGGGGTTGGCAGAAGCTTGAAAATAAGTGTCTTGTTGAACTTGTTGATGGAGAGAAGATTAGAATGCATGATCATGTAAGAGATTTGGGAAGAGAAATTGCAAGTACTCTTCAACCTTATCGTATATGGTCTCCAGACCAGTTAATGATTACTCAAGAGCAGGTGAGCTAAATAAATTGTTTTAGATGCTGTTATAAAATTATAAATCATTGGATTGAAATCTGATTAAATTTTGTTGTTTTTTTAAAGTTTGCATGTTTACTTTGTTTTCTTTTAAGTTTGTGGCTTTTACTTTTTTCTGCACAGATAAGAGGAATGAAATATTTGTTCCTCTTTAAGTTTGTGGCTTCTACTTTTTCTACAAAGAAATGAAGAATTATATATTTGTTCCCATTTAAGTTTGTGGCTTTTAATTATTCCTATTCAGATAAGAGGAATGATATTGAACGCAACAACTAATGGCGGCACCGAGTTTCCTGGTTTCATGTCTTTGTGGAGGCCCTTCCCTCATGGTTTGAAAATGTTTGTGGTGGGGATAGGCTACGGGGAGTATTTACACATTGCCAAATTTTCAAGAGAGTTGGCATGGCTTAGTTGTACTGGAATCGATCATAGATATCTTCCATCATGGATACCACTGAATACATTGAGAGTTTTAGAATTTTATGACTGCCACAGGATGGTAGGACTGTGGAAGAATGAGAGGGAAGTAAGTATTTTCCTCTGCAGTTCTCTGCAATCTTTATTAGTTTGAATTAAATATTCCTTTCCAATGTTTATATTTGGCTTAATAGACTTTAAAAATTGGTCGTAGTTTCCAGTGCAGTTAAGAGAGTTGATTATTTCTGACTGTCGTCGACTTCAAGTGATTCCAAAGTCCGTCGGATATCTCGACAATTTGAAAAAGTTATCCCTGTCTTTCTGCAAGGTGAAGAGTCTGCCGGAAGAAATTTGCCGTCTTCAATCATTGGAGCACTTGAAATTGAGTTTATGTACAAAGCTTTCATCGCTGCGACATTTAGATTTAAGTGAATGTTATCAGTTGAGAATGTTGCAAATTCTTTCAAGCAGCTCACGCTCCTACAACATCTTAATTTGAACCTTTGTCATTCGCTCACCATACAGTTGGACATCCTGGAAAACATGTCAAAATTGGAGTATTTTAATCTTAACAACTGCTATCAACTGGAAAAGTTGCCTTCCCACCTCACAAACCAGGCTTCTTTGAGTGAGCTCTATTTAAATGAAACTAGTTTGAGGGAGCTCCCAATTAACATCGGTCAACTCAACAAGTTGAGAGTGATGGAGATATGGCCTGAGTATGGGTGTTTCGATATGCAATCTTTACCGGATTCTATGGCGAGTCTCACTCGTTTAGAGCGATTGGTATTAATAAAGTTACAAGTGCAAGCTGAACCAGTTTCATTGATTAAGCAAATGATTAATCTTCAGTATCTAGATATTTCAGGTTTGCCAATCGGTGGTCCGTTTACTTCTTTTTGGAGCAATCTGAAGGAAATGAGGCTAGCGAGTACACATGTGTCAAAGATTTCAATTTCTTCAGAATGCTGTCCAGGCCTTAAAAGAATTTCACTTTTTCGGAATTGCTATTTAGCGGAGGTCGGAACTCTACCTACAGCAGTGGAAGATATCTCCATCTTTAGATGTGGATTGCTAAGCAACATAAGTGGTATTGGCGGTGCAGTAAACCTTCAATACTTATATCTAAGCAGGTGTCCAGAGTTGAAGACACTTCCAGTTTTTGATAAATTGGTTTCACTGAAAGTATTTCAACTGCAAGATGGCCACAGAGTCGAGACAATACAAGGTTTAGAACACTGCACATCATTGGAGGAGCTCGAGATAGAAGGTGAATGCTTTCAACTGTTGGAGATAGAATGTTGGATACGAAGACAAAGATTAAGAAGGTTGAAGCTCGTTGTAGAGAAGATATCAGCCGTAGAGCATTGCATTCAAACAATTCAGGTAATAATTGTTTCCAGAAAACCTATTAATTCTAATTCTCTTGTTCATTTCATTGTCATCATGAATGTTGCTTTCCTATTTGGACAGAAATGGCCAGATGATCAAATAATAGGAATATATACAAAGGCATTGGCTGGTGCAGGGTCACTTATAAGCTCTTCAGCCTTTCCCAATCTCTCCGTCGTGCACTCCTTTAATGGCAAGAAACTCAAATCTAGCCAGCATATCCTCTATGACCTGTTCGGAAAGCGTCCCTCCGATGGCAATGCCATGATGCTGTGTTTGGTCATGAATTCTGTTACTCAAAGTGGGAGTTTCTGTTGCTCAAGAAATAAATCTGCGGAGGTTGACGAGGGCAGATGGACATCGATAACTGTCTTCGACCAAGATTTTAAATCCGTGCTCAAATATGTTTTCCCCATAGCTTTCAAGTTGAAACGTTTAGGAGACACGAATGGTCGAGTGGAGAGAGGTGTGGTCGTGAAAGGTCCAAAAGGGAGCGTGATGGAAAGCTTCCACCACTTGTTGGCGCGACTCTCGACATGATATCAAATAACAGAATCACATTTCTGCTTATTAAATTCACAGCAATTTTCACTTTATTAATTTATTTACTTCAAGTTTTGTATTCAAAGTACATTTATTTATTTCAAATTGAAAGTTTTTGAATAAATATTTTATTATTACATAATTTATAAGTAGTAGTTAAATGATGTTAATAACTCACGGTCTATTTACTGTGGGGTTTTTTCCGCTCTGTTAGGGTTTTCTTGCTTCATGCGAACTTTCAATTTTTTTGCGTACGTCCTTTCGCTTGCACTCCCCTTCTGTCGGCACTTGTCATACCGCATTTACTGCGGGAGCTTTAAGTTAGGATATAATGGCTCCGGCCAGCAGTGAACCAGTTGTTTCTGGTGTTCACGCTGCTGCTTCGAACTACCATGGCGCCGCCACCGAACAAACACCCGCGCAAGTTTGTCCCGAAGATTTTCCACGAGGTAATCCTGATATTGTCCTTCCTTTGCAAGAATTTGATGCTGCATGTGACTGGTTAGAACAACATACCTTGATGGGGTATTTTGTTGGTAGGACTCCCCCTGAAGCTATGCTCAAAGAATGTGTCAACAAAAGCTGGACTCCTCATGGAGTCCGCCTTGACGCTATGCAAAACCTTACCAAAGGTTTTTTTTTAATTTTGCTTTGCTAACCCGTCGCAAGCTGACGCAGTTTTTACCAACAACCCTTGGTCTGTGCGTTCCTCTCTGCTTGTTTTTCAAAAATGGTCCCGAGACTTCTCTGTCTCGGACGATAAAAAGCTTAGGGTTCCTGTTTGGGTCGAATTCCCAGGTCTACCCTTGCCCTGCTGGCCTTTTATTGAGTCTATTGCCCAAGCCCTTGGCAAAGTTGTTACCAAGGAGCCAGAGACATTTTTTAATGCTCGCCCTCAGCGGCGTGTTTGCATTGAAGTTGATCTTTCTAAAGATCTCAAAGATTCTGTGGAAATCCAGATTGGCGCTCAAACCTTCGCACAAAAGGTGCTTTACTTGAACCTACCTAACACCTGTTATAGGTGCCAGTCTATAGAACACAAGATTAGGGATTGCCCTTTGGCCACGCCTAGGGTCAAACCCCAGCCTAAAGCAACGCTTGTCAAGCAGGTCGAAGGAAAAAAAAGAAGAATGGGTTACTGTTGGGCGCAAAGGCAAGCCTTCCTTGAATCCTTTGGCCCCCAAGCCATCCTATGCGGCAGTTGCCGCGATTCCTCCTGCTTCCACCGAAGTGTCAGCGCCTGCTAGCGTGGAGACGCCAGCGGCTTCTGTTGCACTTGTTTCGGCTTCGCAGGTTTCAAACCCTACTGGCTCACAGGGGATTAAGGTAGCTGCCAGGACCTCGTCCTTGGCTGGGGCTCGTTCTCCTCTTGCAGTCTCTTCCATAGTACCACCAGCAACAAGGCATTCTCGCAGTCCTCCTGGACATGCGGAGATATTAGGGGTCAAACGGCAAGCTGTAAGTCCAGAGGATTTCCCATCTGACTTTCACCCGGTTTCTACCTTTTTGCAGAATAGTTACTCCTCTCTCGAGGACGAGGATGATATGGAAGAGTTTTCATGAACTTCCTCTCTTGGAATGTTCGAGGTCTTATAGACCTCCCCAGAAAATTCTATGTCCGGGATACCCGTCATAGACTTGGGAATTTAGATTTTCTTTGCCTGCAAGAAGTTAAGATTTCTGTTTCATGCTTTCTGCTGCATGCCGCGTCATTTGGCAGGATAGCATCATGTTTTCTTCTCAGCATGAAGCTGGCCGAGGTGGTGTAGTTACTCTCCTGTCACCTCGCCTTCATTCTACTATTATTTCGCACGGTTCTGACCCCACACACCGTATTATTTGGCTTTTGCTTTCCATTAACAATCATTCTTTTGGAGTCATTAATGTTTATGCCTCCAATGATGCTGTGGAAAGGGCACAAATGTGGGTTTGGCTTGCTAATAACCTGTCGCCAGCTACTTGGGTCCTGTGTGGGGACTTCAATATGGTTGAAGTGGCCTCTGACAAAGATGGCATTCTGCCTTTTCGTTGGATAGCTGGGGAAAGAGAAGCCTGGTTTTACATGTGTCATAAATTGGGCCTCTTTGATCCCAATACTAGCTGCTGTCATGATAATGGGGCTTGGCACACTTGGTCCAATTTTTGAGCCGGTCCTGACCGCATATTGAAACGTCTTGATCATGCTATGATCTCGGTGCAATCTTTTCTTTATTTTTCTGAAGATCGTGATCTACCTGTCATTCCCTTGACAGATGTGACGTTGTCAGATCACTATCGCATTTATTTTGGCATTTCTTGGCAAACAGCTGTCCCCAAAGTGGTTAAGTCTCAATTCTTCCTCAACACGTCTGTGTTATTGCATGCCTCCACCATCTCCCACATACAACATGTTTGGAATTTGGAACCATGTCCACATTCCCATCGAGGTTGGATTCAATGGTGGAATGATGCCATTACCAGAACGGCTCATTTTTTGCACATCTACGGGCGTTAGCTGGCAATTTTCAGAAAACAATCTTATGAAGCCAACACCCTTGCCCTCAAAAAAGCCTCTGAAGTGCTCACCTTCAACCCCTTTGATGTGGATCTTCAACTTCAGCTTGCCAAGCTTTGCCATGAAAAGAAAATTGCTGATAACTATGCTGCCCGAGGAGCTCAAATCAAAGCCGGTCTCCACTGGTTGGAGGTTGGCGACAAAGCCTCGAAGGAGTTCTTCCAGGCTCTCCGAGCCCGTCATACCAATATTGGGATTAAAAAGATAAAACAGGGAACTGATGTTCTTTCCAATCTGCCAGACATCCTGCAAGCTTTTGTTCTTCACTATGAGAACGTTTTTGCTTCGCAGGGCCATTCAGTTGCTCAGGAGGAGGCTCTCAGAAAGTGTATTACTGTTACTCCAAACTGCCTCGCGGTTGAGCAACGCGCTTTTTGTGAGAAACTTCTTTCCCTCCAAGACCTTAAAGAGGCAGTTTACTCCATGGTGGATGAAAAATCCCTTGGGTGTGATGGATTTCTCTGTGAATTTTACAAACATCTTTGGGAGCAAATTGGTCCTGATCTGCACAAAGTCTATCTTGAAGCATACCATTCTAAAAGCTTGGGAGTGATCATAAATAAAGGCGATATTAAATTCATACCTAAAGCTAGTGATCCTGAGGACATCTGCAACTGGAGGCCCATCACCCTCCTAAATGTGTCTTATAAGATCATTGCTAAGGTGCTCTCTCTCAAAATCTGCCATATGCTTCCTCTAATTGTGCGGCCTAAAAAAACTAGCTTCATCAAATCCAGGTATATTCTTAACAACATCATTGCTATTTGGGAAGGTATGGAATGGGCTCGTAAGTCCAAGCAGCAGGCTATCTTTTTAAAGATAGATTTTGCTAAAGCCTATGATCGCATTGAATGGCCTTTCATTTTGGCTATGCTCTAGGCTCTGGGTTTTGGTCCCAATTTCCTTCAGTCCGTGGAGATGCTCTTTGGTGACGCTAATGCTTGCATCACCATCAATAATTCGCAATCTGAAGCTTTTGGACTTTTTCACTCCATCAGACAAGGTTGTCCGTTAGCTCCAACGCTTTATGTCCTTGCTACTAAAGGTTTTGGTTATTTACTTGCTCACTCTGTGTCTTCGGGGCTGGTCTGTGGCATTTCCTTGCCTGATTCTTCCTCCCAGTTAGTCAATGGTCATTTTGCTAATGATTCTTTTCTTACTCTTCTTGAAGATGAAGAAAATATCAAAAATGCTTTAAATTGTCTTGACACTTTTTGTCAAGCCTCTGGCTCTGCCATTCAATGGCATAAAACGCTCTGTTACCGACAGTCTTTTTTACCAGCTTCACCTTGGCTCAGCCAATTCCAATGGAAATGGGTTACTCATGGAAAAAAATTTCACTTTCTTGGCATTCCCTTTACTTTCCAGGCTTCCCCTGTGGAACTTTGGAATGCTGTGCTTACAAAGATTACCAAAAAGCTTGATTATTGGATCACTAAGCCGCTTTCTCTTGTTGGTAAATTCTAGATTTGTTCTAATATTTTGGCTGCCACCTATGTGTTTTATTCTTCTTGTTGGGCTCTCTCCAAAGCTTCCTATCTCAAATTAGAACGTTTGCTCAGAGATTTTCTTTGGGCCTCTAGTTCTGACCATCATGGTTTTCACATAGTTGCTTGGGATTTTTGTTGTCTCCCAAGGGAATCTGGGGGTCTCGGCCTGCTTTCCACTCGAAAGCAGGGCCTTGCCCTCTGTGCTAAATGGATTAGCAGAGCTATTTCTGGAGATGAAGCCTGGAAAATTCTTGTCAGGCATTGCATCTCTTCTGGCTTCCTTGCTAACAGATCGGCATGGAAGGGAATTGGTTTTCAGACCCTTCTCACTATGCGTGAACCAGTGGTCATACAGGGCTCTTTCATTATAAAGAGCATCTGGAAAGCCTGGGAAGCTGTTAAACCTTGGCTTCGTTGGGCTGGTGATGAGTTTCGCAATGGGCTGTCCTTAAATCAGCAGAACATTTGGTGGTCTCCCCTGTTTGCTTTCCAGGGTATTCTTCTTGCCAAGACTCAAGGTGCCAGTGCTCTGTGTTTCTATAAACGTGGCATTCGCACTACCAAGGACATTTTTTCAAGAGTCACCATGAATTTCAGGTCTTGGGAGGATATGCAAGTTCAATACCGCCTTGTACGTGCTGATCGCCAAACTTATGAGCTTCTGTTGTCTTCCATCCCTGTGCACTTACTTCATAAAGTGGGGATTCAGTCTATTTGACCTTGGTGGTATGATTGGAAGTGGTTTCCTGCCACTCCATTTACCAATTATAAGCCCAATATGGGATACAGATGGCTTTTGCCCCACCTTCCGATGGTGGACACGCTTAATCAACGGTGGCATTTGCATTCTTCACTTTCTCAATGGAGAAAACGGTTCGACACCATTTGGAGTGCCATTACAAAACCCAAGATTGCTCACTTTGCTTTTGCCTTGCTTTCCAAGGTCTTCCCCTGGGGCCTCGGCTCAAGCACATTGGGGTTCCTGATCCCAGATGCCCCTTCTGTGGCCAACCTGAGTCCTTTTTGTGTATTTTTTGGTTTTGCAAGCGTGCTCAGAATTATTAGCACTGGATTCATGATTTTTTCAAGCCTTTCAGGCTCGAACCTTTTTCATGGCACATGATCCTACTGGGTGATTCCCCCAGATTTCCTCGAAAGTTTTCCCAGATTTGTCATACCTTCAGGATGAAAATTTTGTTTTCTCTATGGAAAGATAGGAATGTAGTTTTATTCACTTACAGTTTTTTGGATGTTAACATTGCAATGTACACTAAGGCATGCATTTGTAACAATGTCATTATGCAGATACAGGTGCAAGCTAATAAAGTTGCCTTGGAGGTTGCCCAGTTACAGGAATTGTTAAACCACTGGGGCAATGCTCCTTGTACCATTGCTAGAGTGCCTCCGGATGCCTCGGCTGATGCCTCCTCGTCTCGCGGTCGTCATTCTAGACGCTAGTCCTCTGGTCGCCATTCACACACGCCATGCTCCCAGGGTCCCCGCCACCGCTCTCCTAGCGGTGGTCATGGCGGTTGGAGGCGTCGCTTCGCTTCCCCACCACGTGGTGGTTCTGGCTGGTCCCTGGCTCCCCCCCCTGGGCGGGCTTCTGGCTGGTCTCTGGCTCCTCCCCTTGGACGGGCGCATGCTGGCAAGTTTCCTCGGCTGGCCCTGGCAATTTCTCCTCCACAGCCAGACAAGAAGGATGTGGAGACTGCAACTACCCCAGATCCTGCAGATGCTGCTGACGGCTGGACTGTTCCTATTCCGCCTCACAATCCCACTGATGCATGGGGATTTCCTGATAAAGATGATCCTCCTCCCTCTGCTGGTACTACCTTGGCAGCATGAGGTTGTTTTAAATATTTTTTTTGATGAATAGTTTATAGTTCCTGGCTGTGGCCATGTTGTTTACTCCGGCTTCGGCCCATTAAACTCATTCGCGGGGTGATCCTGTATCCCGTGACCCTTTTTTGTGAATTGTAATCTTAGTAAATTTTATTAATTGAAAAGGACTATTCATCAAAAAAAAGTAATAGTTAAATATGTATTGTTTTCAATTATATAACTTTAATAATTCTAAAAATAAATGTTTTTAATATTAATTTAAATTTAATTAACTTATTAGATTGTTTAGTTATTTTATTTTATTTTATAAAATAAATATCTTAATTATATGAATAGGTTTCTTAGATTTAATTATATGATAAGATTTTTTTTAATTGTTAGAATTAATGGTACATGAAATAATTTGAGAGAACAAGGGCTCTGTTAGAGCTATAGTCCCTTCCTCTTGGTTTGATAATCAAATTGTTCCTAAAGAAATAAATGTTTTTTTAAGATGGAAGTGGTTCGTGTTGAAAAAAATGGTGTGAAATATGAAATGGTGAACATATAAAGCATGAAGTTGAAATTATAGTCAAATAATCTTATAACGATTTTAAAATGTACGAAAACAAAGTAAATACATTTGGATTGTATTTTTTTTAAAGATTTAAGGTACTTGTAAATATAAATTACAAATTATAATTTTTAAAATTTTTTTAATGTTAATCTTTCAAAAAGTTCAAAGTTTATATAAATAATTATATAAGTAAAATAAATTTAAAAGTAAAGAAAAAGTAAAGCAATTAACGAGAACATAATAATATAATTAAACCCATCGAAAGAATTAGTAATTGTTAAGATGTTAATTAATAGTAAAATTATAATTAATTTGTATTTAATTCTTGTAATGTATTGCAACTATATGTAAATTTGTACATAAGTGAATATTGGCCCTATTAAAAAACCCAAATGAAAACCTAATTTATTAAAAAGAAACATAGTGATTGCGGATTGTTCCTTGACATTTTGGTTGCTTTTATATTTTCTATTTATTAAGTAGTTACATCTCTATATATTAAAAACAAAGGAAATGGTGTGAAAATGTTTTTGCATTAAAACTTGCCGTAGTTTGAGCAAAGGATGAAATGTTGGGTCTACTTCAGATAGGAGTGTGTTTGTAATTTCCATTACCTATAATAGCATTTATTTTAGAGGAGTTTGTACCCCCTTTAACAATCTTATCTTATATTTCACCAATTAATGTTTAGCAATTTTGAACAGTTGTTGGAAAAATATTGTTATTTTTTCAAGAAAACTTGAAGAAATATATTTCAAATTTTGGAGAAGGGAACTGATAACAACTATTCAGTTAAATTAGTAAGTATTATTGTTAAACTCTATCACATAGGCATTGGAAAATGAAAGAAGAATTAGTAAACCTGAAATGAATCTAAAATGTATCTTTTGATAGAGAAACAAAATAACAAAATAGCATCCTATTACCTTTCCGAAGTCAGTGACAGGCTTTAATAGGATTGATAACAGGCCTTGTAATGTAATTTAGAAAAATATTTGGTAGAGACATAAATTATGATATTCATCTTTAAAAAAAAATTCAAATTTAGGATAGAGTAGTGGTTATTCTAGGGAAAATAATAGTACCTTCCTAGTTATAGTTAATAAATATAGTATTAAGTAACTAGAATAGAGTATTATAGTTAATACTATTCTATTATATAAATAATAGATTAATTAGATTTTTGATACATAAATTATTTTTACATTAAAGAGAAATCATTTTAGAAATGAAATTTAAATCTTAGATCCATATATAATCATTAGTCCATGAAATGATTTCTAGAAGATTAGTCTTCACTACACAAATCAAATATTAGGATTGGATTACAACTCCTACCTATTTCTATTCGTATTTAGAAGAATGTAGGGAAAGGAGGTGAGTTCTAGGCTGTTGATGTTGATTCATCTTCAACTTAGTTATGGCAGTGTCTTATGTACAACTGATGGCCAGATATTTTGACCAAGCTCTATATCTTACGAAAGATATTTCTATAAGAAGACCGTATCAAATTTCGAAGATTGGAATTGATTAGTGAGATACTCTCAACGAACAGAATCCCAAGTCAGTGACTTATATTATCAATCCCCATTTTCCTGAGGCTCATCCCAATTGCTGTCTCAATACAGAGTTTAAAGATGGTCACTCATTCCAACCAGGTGTTTGGTAAGACAATAAACTGACTTGTATCAAGTACTGGAATTAATTGAGTGGGAACTTTCTAATTTCTACGACTGTCAGGTATTACACAATTGTGGAGGCTGATCACATTCTCTTCATAATCAGCCGAGAAAGAGCAGGGGTACACTTAGATGTATTGTACGATGGCATATTTCAGAGATTACGAAAGGATATGGCCAGAGTTAAGGTCGCTCCTCCTTCAAAGAAACTACAGGATTACGTTTGCAATTGTGAGGACAATTGTGTGAGCCACTTGGTTAGGTTTGATCAGAGACATGAATGAAATCTTATTGCCTTGTACTTCTAAAAGATAAACAGTATTTGTTCGAGCTTATCTTGTCCGTGGAGGAGGATACAACTGGACTTGATATATTGGATGATTATTAAATTCACCCTAATAGCAAAATTCTTTTCAATTGCTACTTCGCACCAATGATTGGATAGAAGAGACTGGCACAATAGCCCGTTACTATTATTAATTTCTCCCTCACTCGTATCTCCACATTGATAATATATTAATATGGTATAAGCAAAAAGAGATAAGCCTATTTTCAAATGGGTATATCTTATTTTTGGGAAAGCTTCTTTGATTTTTTTTTCAGTTGGGGATTGATATTCTAATTAGAAAAATCTAAAACAAATGCTGTTGGATTTTGTCTTTACACAGTGGACGCTAAAATGCTTGTCCAACTGATTGGTAAGAAGTGAACATTGTACATTGGACATATTTTTTAATTTCTCAATCCTTGCTAATACTGGAATAAGATCATAAAGGAAACAATTGGGCAAACACTTGAGGTCCAGAATAAACAACCAAGTTATCAAAGGCCTTGAATAGTGAATACGGTATATAATCATTTAAAATTTGTTAGCCACCTAATGTAATTGCTTACCAAAAGAAATATTGTTGGACTTTATCTTCGACTACTGGATGGATGGTTTGATGAAAATGCTTGGATAACTTATTATTAAGAAGCGAACATTTGAAAAAAAAAGACAAAAGACAAAATCTCATTCTTCAATCTCTTCTAACATTGAAATAAGTCCATAAAGGAAATTATTGTGTGAATCCTTGGGTCTAGCTCAAACAATTGAGTCATGAAAGACTTCGAATAATAAATAATCATTCGAAATTTTCTTGTGGTATAAAATTTGTTAACATCCTATATCCAATTGCTTATCAAGACGTCCAAAGAAATTTCACTGGTAATTGTAGACACCAAAACCTACATGGATTTTGGTGCAAAATTAAAAGGAGACTTATTGTCCAGTGTTGGTACCAATAGAATAGTGGGTTCTCTCTATCTCAAGGTAAGAATGTTGCACATCATTGAATGTGTATAATACACTACAGAAAACCATTTATATTCATCAATTATTTTTGTTTTTAAATATAAAAGTTTTATAGAGCAAACAAATATTTTTGGATTAGCTAAAATAGAGAGATAAATGTTCAAAGGAATTATCTTTGAGATTCCGATTCAATCAAAGTTTACCTATGGATGGTTGCGAAAATGTGTTTCAGGAACAGGGGTAAGGGCCTCAATTTAGGGACAGTAGGGGATGGTGGCATTGTAGGGTAGGGCTGATATACAATTGAGGTGAATTGAAATTCTCAAAGCAAAATCTGTAATATAACATCTGTAAGATGGCCTTATGATTAACAAACTAGTTTCCACAAAGTTAAATGTTGCAATCAGTAGTGGAGACGAGTTAGTATATGCTCACCCCAACTTTGGGGGTCTATGTGAATCGCCACACCTTAATTTTTTATTTCCTTTGTCTAGTTGGCAACCCCAAGTCAAAATTCCTTTTGCTGAGCCATCTGTCTGCCACATCAACAAGCTAATTGAGGGAAACATGTCAAAAATGGTAAACAAAAAAAAGTAAGACCCATAGGTTTGCACTTGGTCACGTTTAATGGTATACACTGATGTAGTACCTAATGAGTGGTTTTTTTGAAAAAAATTCCCCTCGTTTTGATAATATACATTGATAGAACATTTTTAGTTCACCACTATTGGTCTATTTTATTCACCTACTATTGACTCCTCTCCCCTATATAATAACATGTGCCATATAGTGAGTGACTCGGTGGCATCCTTGGCAGAGGTGGCAGAGGTGATGTTGCTGTTGGGCGACATTTCTCCAAGCCCTTAGATCTTGGAAACTTCTGGGATGCTGAACATCACAAATAATTGAGCACAACACTTGGTGAAGGTTTTGCAAATGAGGTTGCAAGCAGAGTGGGTTTAGCCATGGAGGAAACTCTGTAGTTAAGTGTGCTTGATTTGGAGTAGTATTGGGATGGGTGACCTACCGGGAAGTCTCGATGCTGCACCTCTGTAAGCATCACCTAGATCCAATGCATGTTAAGTGTTCCATTCATTGTCATGAGAGATGCGTTCCATTCATTGTCATGAGAGATGCGTTTTGAATAAACCACTACTCATGAAATGTGGGTCAATGAGTTTGACTCAAAATGACAACATCTTAAACGTAAACTAAAATGTAAATCTTACCAAGGGGGACACTTAGTTTTTTTTTTTCAAAATTCCAAGGGGTTCATTGTCATGAGAGATGGGTTTTGAATAAACCACTACTCATGAAATATGGGTCAATGAGTTTGACTCAAAAAGATAATGTCTGAAACTATAAACTAAAACGTAAATCTTACTAAGGGAGATACTTAGTTTTTTTTTTCAAAATTCCTAGTGTCCCCTGATAAGGATTTACATTTTAGCAAACACCAATGGAAAGCAATTGTAATGGACAAATCTCGCTCACATGCATGTTGATGCAGGAAAGGTTGAGAAAGATTAAGCCTGAGCTGTTGGGTATCCAGACTACAGATAGTTGCAATTACAATGGGACTGAATGGGCACTAACAGAAAATTCTAGCATGAAAGGTTACTCTATTTGAAACAACCTCTCTAAATTGCCTTTTCTCTAAATTATTTTGGCTCGGGATCCAACGTTTTGTTGTATTATGAACAGGCCAGACCCCTACACCTTTGCAATGCCTTTGGTAGGCGTAATGTGTATTTGAAATAGTTATTCTAGAATATAATTCACCTTTGCAATGCCTCTGCTAGGCATAATGTGTATTTGAAATCGTTATTCTAGAATACAATTCCATAAAAATGCAATCTGAGAGCTTCTCCAAACCTACTTAGCTCTGGCCAAACTGATAGAAATATTATCAATTATTTTTAAAAATTGAGCACGTTTCCTACCAAAAACTTATGCTGCATCTGGAATTGTATTTTCTCATGGAGACCAATTATTTTTCGGTTATTTTGCTTCATAATTTTTGGTTGGGTAGTAAATATATGTTGGTATTCAGTGTACAATTGATCTACTTCAGCTTCGTGTCAGGGACTGACAGGTTATCTTGGGATCATGGGATTGCAGGGAGGCCTTACACCTTAGATTTTTCTGGTCCCAAGGAGAAATTTATACTGGAGGATGTTGGGAATTTACTCTCGGCAAAAATATTTAAAAAAATTGTTAAGTTTGAATGAATCATGATGCGGGGATGTAAAAAAGACATAATTCTCAGATCTAAACTATTTGGACTTCTGATTGTCAGAATACCATGTTCACACTTCAGTATGTAAAGCGACTCTCTACATTTGCATCCGGAACCTACACCACAACTACACATGGTTGTCGGTTGCCAGGGTTTCAAGTGAGGGGATTGGCTACATCATATTTTTTAATAATACTACTAGCTATTCATATGCATGATTCTATCATAAAAATGAGGAAAAAATTGCACATTCCTATGTCTCGTACCTTAGGTGCGAAAAATGTGGAAAACCCTAGCCACGAGTTTCACATAAAAGATTAGTCCCCTTAACATAACATATTTTGCAAATGAATGAATTGTAGACATCACATAACAGATTACCTTCAAGTCGATGTGCGTACACGGCGGCCCCTTACACTACCTCTACACTGCAACCACAAAACGAATGTTGACGCTTTCGGCTCTGAGAAGAGGAAATAACCCAGTTTTCAGAGATCTGCTCTCCAAACTCAAATGTTGAATTGAACCCATTGCCATTGATTTATTATGGCCCTGAATATCGCATTGACGTAGAGTTAATGTGGAAGCGCGTAAACTGCGAAAATTGCCTCTTCGAAATGTGTTCAGCCATATTGCTTCCGTCATTTATCTATCCAAATTTATTTTTATAATAACAATAAAACCACTACAAAATTACCGCCGACCAATAGAAAAGTAGGAAAAGCTTTGAAAAATATAAATAAAATCCATTAAAATGCCAAAAAACCATAGCATATGTTTATTTTCCCTATGGTCGGTCACATCTTGAAGCAGGAATAATAGGCTTTATTTTAGATAAAAATGATAGTCTTTGCCTTTTAAAAGGCGGACTAAAAATAAATAGAAATCTAGATATTATCTATTGGATTTTGTACTCAAGTTCAAGAGAATATATTTCTTATCAATATGTTATAACAATAAGACATGAAGGATTTGGCAATATAGCACTTTTGGGACCTCCTAAAGATGGTTTTGACCAAAGCTACCAAGGACTTCTTTAGAACAAGTTAACTCTTAAGAAAGTTAAATAACACATATCAAGTGCTTGTTCCCAAAGTGTTTAGACGGAAAATCCTCTATAATTTTAGGCCAATCAGTCTATGCAATATTGCCTATAAAGTTTTTCCCAAGGTTCTTGTTAACATAATTAAACCGTACCTTGGCAATTTCATTGGACCTCCTCAAAAAGTGTTTGTCTCAGGGAAGAAGATCCTTGATAACATTGCTATAACCTGATGCAGGAGCATCTTGCATTGGAAAATTATTGGAAAAAAAAAAAAAAAAAATTGAAAAAGAAAAAAAGGCAAAAAAAAAATTCTGGAGGAGAGAGAAAAGTGACGAAAATTAGAGGAGAAATAATAAAAAATAAAAAGGAGAAAAGAAAGGAAAAGAGGATTTTTATTTTCGAGGTGCATAGGTGGCATAAAATAGAAAAATAAGAAAAATAGTTGTCATTCCATTAATCGAGGTGTGTAGGTGGAAATTCTAGAAGGTTTTGGATAAATCATGTATTTAATATTTGTTGGGTGCTTAGTTGTATTTGGGTGAGAATTTAATATTTATTTAAAGATAGTTGTATTTACCTTTTATCCCACATTGGTTGTGTTTGTAATGTCTTGGGTTAGAAGTGCCTATTTAAGCAAGGATTATTATCATTTGTAATCAAGCTCAAGGGGGAAGCTTGAGGAGTAGAAGCTCAAGGAGTAGCTTGAGAAGTAGAAGTTGTGGAAGGAGAAGCTCAAGGAGAAGCTCAAGGAGAAGCTTGATATCATCTTGTGGGTGTTGTAAGGATCTTCAAGTATAATAAAATTTCTTGTGAAGCATTTTTTTTTTCTTCTTGGTCTCCATATTGTTGCTTTCTTGATTGTGAGTGGGTAAGGGTGGTGTGGCCCTCTATCATAACCACTCATGAAGTTAAATTCACTCAATGAAGAAGAGTAATAACTCAGGTATGGCTTTGAAATTAGATATTTCTAACGCTAATGATAAGGTGGATTGGTATTTCCTCTATGAGGTCCTAAGTAGAATTGGATTCAATAATAAAGTCATTAGGATGATCAAGATGTTGGGGGAGGGGGGTGGGGGTGAATTAGTTATCTTAGGTACCTTAAAATAATTTGTACCTCCTAAAACTTATCACCAAATAAACTTTACTAATTTGATGTAGCATGCAATTGAATTACATCAGTTTACAACTTCAAGCATATGAAATAACATGTAACACATCCAATCACACATTAACACTAGTATTTAACATAGAAACCTAGTTTGGGTGAAAACCACCAAGACAATTGTCAACCGCAAAAAATTATCTCTTCTAAAGTGAGATCAGTTAAGAGCTAACCCCGTTAAAGGTTACAAACACATTTCTAAATGTGACCTTGTTAGGGGATTTCACCAAAGACCAACTAGATCTATTATTCCTCAGTGAGTGGCAATATCAAAAGAATTAGTGCATTCGCTAGAATGACACCTTACAAAGGATTCACAAATAGGACTATTAAATCCTCTCAGCTTAAAGATCATATGATATAATGGTTAGAAAGTAACAATGAAATTTTCTATAGAAATAACTACCTTTTCTTATTTAGATCTCCTTTTTGCTCATTACTCTTCTTCGCACTCTTCTTTACTTGGTTGATCAACACACACCGCATGTCATCAATTCCTTTTACACTTTACTTGGCCTTTGTTATGTTCGGTTACTCTTCTATCTTTGTTTAGTTATCAACAACCAATAACAACAATGTCATTCTTACTAATCCCTTATATATGTGTTGTTTTTTTTCTTAATCACATTTATTAGGCTTTCCCTAAATTCTTTTCATCTATATGATCACATCTCAACTTACATTTAATGTATCTAGCACTAAAAAAAATGTTTTATGCGTCATGCTAGTTGTAATTCACCTTAGAACTTGAACATTTCTTGGATCATGAACCTTTCTTTGAATCTCTTCCACTTCATCTTACCTAACCAATTTTGTCTATAGATTTGACTAACAAACTTATTTCCTTCCTTAGAATCTTCTAGACTAATCTAGATTCTCACTCATATTTTCCCACAACTCACTATATCAGAACTATTTCCCTTCACTAAGCTGTGTTATTCTTTTGTTGAATAACCTCATCTACTCGATTAACATTGTTTAATGAGTTGGCATTTCCTTTCTCGGTAATACTTACAAACTTTGTTCTGAAACTTATGTTTAGTACACTTATACCAAATAATATCTTTGCTTACCAACCATCATCTTCAGCTTGGTAGCACACATTTATTCCTTGTCTTTTCACTTCACAACTTCAAACCATTCTTACCAACCAATGTAATTAACATGTACATCTTTCTAACTCTTCATCAAATCATGGAAAACAATCAAACCAATATTTCCTTATGAAAGAATGATTCATCAATTTCTCATTTAAGCTTGTACACTTAGCATTACTTCTTCATTTCATTTTCTGTCTTTAAAAATGATTTTCTTTTCTCAAAATACATCCTTTAGATGATTTGTCAACTTACATAAATTAGTAAGTCAATATTCTTGACATCAATGAAAAAATGACAATTGATCCAATTCTCCTACATTCTTTTTAGATCACAACTAACTAACATCGTTCATAATCAACATTAGTTTGGGTATCAATATTAGTTGTAGTAACAATATCCCCATTTGGCATTGATGGAAACACATCTAAGATATACCATCCAATACCAGCATAAAAAAACTTCATCATCTATTTTCTTCCTTGGTAACACATCTTCTTTATTGTTAAGTCTCGCCCTTTGATTAGTCTTCTCCTTCTTCTTCATTTCTCTTCTTCATTCTTTATTCTCATACTTACTTTCTTTGTCTTCTACATTATGTTCTCCTTTTATTTGTTCTCTCCCCTTAGTCAAGTATTAGGCTCATATCATTTTTTATGCTTCACTTCCATATAGTTCTTTCATCACCCCCTTGGATAGTCTTCTCCCATCTTTTCTACTCATCTCCCCCTTTGACAAAAATGCCAAATGTATCTCCAAAAATAAGACTAATTTTCTATGGAGTTATGTCTTGTACCTTGCTTGAACTATTTATTTATGTTTTCTCACATCTTTCACCTTCTTCACAAATTTAGGCTTCTCCGAAAGAGTGAACACCAACACCAACTCATAGATAGATATTCTAATAAAGCATGAATTGATGCAACATGCATCTTTCTTCTAATTAACAATAGATAGGGGAATGATCCCTTGTTTACCTCTCAAGAACTCAAAATATCCTTAGGTAGTGGGTTGGTGAAAAAATTAGAAATACACTCTTTTGACTTCACATATTCCAACTTTACTTATTTCTCCTGAACTTTTTCTATCAAATAATGATACTTGATTGATATATGCTTTGGCTTGGAATGCAGATCGGATGGTTCTTTGAAATGTCTATAGCAATTATATTATCACAGTAGATTTTCATAGGAAAATTTACTTATTCTTGTATCCCTTCAAGAAACTATTTGATCCACATAATGTTTGAACAATTGATTGCAACAATATTCAACCCCAACAATAGACTATGAAATACAATTTTTCTTTCTACTTATCCATGTCACCAATCTTTCTTCTAAGAAGAAAGATCCTCTACTTGTGGTTTTTTTGTCATCGATATTGTCTGCCCACTCAACATTAGTATAAACTTTCAAATCAAAATATCTATTCCTTATATACCATAAGTCATAATCCTTAGTACCTTTAAAATATCTAAAGATTCTCTTCACAACAATCATATGTGTCCCTTCAAAATTAGAAGAAAATCTTTCCATAATACCAACAACATGATAAATATCAGGTCTACTATGTACTACTTACTTTAGCTTACCAATCATTGATCTATTTAATGTCTCATTCAATTTGGTAGTCATTTTATTTGAGAGTTGTCATCCAATCATCATCAGTGTACCAATTGGTAGAGTTTTCCATCCCAAAAGTTTTTAGGATCTCCTTAATATACTTTGATTGTGTTATGTGTATCCCATCCTTAGCCTATTAAGCTTGTAAGTCAATGAAGAATTTGATTTCCTCAATCATTGACATTTCAAATTCCTTCCTCATCTCATCAGCAAATGATCTATATATTAGGTTATTTCCTCAAAATATGATATCATCAATAAAGATTTCAGCTAGTAATACCTTATCTTTACATATATGCTTCAATCACAAGTTATTATTCTCACTAGCTCTAATAAACCAACACTCATCATATGTGAGTGGAGTCTTTCATACCATGCTCGAAGTGCATGTTTTAAACCATACAATGCCTTGTACATCTTCCATACCATGTGTCTTTATTAACATATCTTTCCAGTTGTTCAATGTACACATCTTCTTCTAGTATTCTATTCAGAATGCAGACGTAACATCCATTTGATATACCTTGAATCCTTTATAAGAGACATATGCTTCTAGAATTCTCACACCTTCTAGTCTAGCAACAAGAAAAAATGTCTCACCACAATCAATACCTTCCTCCTAAGCATATCCTTTATACACTAGTCTTGCTTTGTTCCTTATCACTTCTCCATTCTCATTCAACTTATTCCTAAAAAACTATTTAGTTCCAATAACATAAATATTCTTAGGTCTTAGTATCAATGACCTAGTAGTATTTCTTTCAATTTGATCAATCTCTTCCTTTATTGCATGAATCCAATCTTCATTATCTTGTGCATCCTTAACTTGTCTAGGCACAAATTCAAAAATCAAATATGCATTATCCCTTAACTTACTTCGTGTCATGTCTTATGCATCTTTATTTTTTATTATCTAATTTTGTGAATAGTTCCTTCTAACATACTTCATTAAGACATGCTTGGTTCTCTATTTAATATTATTGTCTTCACTTAGTAGGGGTTCAACTAGTTCCTAGGTTTCAATTTGTTGTAGCTCAAATACATTGTCAAGAAATCCTTCCTAAACACATACAAATCTTTGATAGTCTTTAGGTTTTTTTTTTTCATCTTCTTCATTTTTATTTGTAAACTCATCAATCCTTACATTTGCACTTTCAACAATTTTGTTAGTAGTTTTAATCAAATATTTATAAGTTGTTCTTATTGTCAAGCATCCTAGAAATATTCTCTCATCTCCTTTAGAATAGAACACCTACACACAAAGATTTTAAAGTAGCTAGCATTAGGTGTATGCCCATACCAAAGTTCATACGAAGTCTTGTTTATACCTTTCTTCAATTGTACTTGATTGAGAGTGTAAACAACAATACTAATGACTTCTCTCTAGAATGTTTGTGTAACTCCCTTCTTAATTAACAATGTCCTAGCATAGTTAACTATAGATATGTTCCTTCATTTTGTTATGTCATTCTGTTGTAGAGTTCTTGATGTCAATAGTTGCCTTTTGATTCTATTATCATTGCAAAAGATGATAAATTTATTAGAGATTACTTCACTTCCTCTATCAGATCTTAATCACTTTAGTTGCTTACCTATTTCCTTCTCAACTCTTGCCTTATACTATTTAAACATTTAGAATGCATAGGAATTCTCCTTCAAAAACATTACAAACATCATCTTAGAGTAGTCATCAACAAACAAAATAAAATACCGATCACCATAATAGCTTTTCACTTTCATAAGGCTATAGAGATCAATATGAACCAACTCTAGTATATCATTATATGAATAGGAATTTCTTGAAAAACTTGATTTTCTCATCTTACCAATATTATATTCCTTGCACATGACTTTTTCTAGCTTGCTTAATCTCAATAAACCTCTAACTCTTTTCTTTTTACTAATCTTGATCAAGTTATCAAAGTTTACATGAAAGAACTTTTTATGCCATAATCAAACATCTTCATCTATTGCAACATTTCTTGCAATAAGACATGTAATTGCACTAGATTTCATATAGAATAAGTTACCTTTAGATAGATCACCAAGTATCAATAAAATCTTCATCTTTCAGGCTTGAAATTTCAAACACTGACATGGGTATTTGTAGGATCATGAGTGGTCAAAAAGTGGCAATATGAAGAAAAAAATTACTTTTCATCTAAATATGATGAAATTAAAAGGGTTTCTTAAGAATATTATCATCTTTCACTCAATATAATTTCTGTAAAATTATGAGTTAAGTAATTATTATTATTTTCTAATAGTGTTACCTATAAATTGTTGATTTACATTCTATTCTTTTCCTACTATGAGAAAAATAAAAACAAATTTTAATTTTGTATAGTTTTGAATGAGTTAAGGTGGTCAGACACGAGAGTTTTTTAATTTCAAAAAAAGTTGTAGCAGAAAATTCAAAATTAATTATTTTCTTGGAATAAAATTATAAAAAATATGCATCACATTCGAGTATGAGTCTACTTATATCTATAATCTTTAAAAAAAAATTATTATTATTTTTTAATTAAGATGGTTAGAAACACACCTACTTCTTATTTTTTCCTTATTTTTTTGTACTTTTGCATGGAAATTCAAAATTTTGACCAATTAAATTATTTTTCAATTAGAAATGAGCTAGTATTTTATAAATAAACTCAATTTATTACATATTCTATTCTTACAAATTTTTGATATAAAGTTGATAACTAGTTCAAGATTTCACACCTATTTGACTAATACAGATGTCCCAGGTGATTTTTCATTGTCACTTAAGGCCATAGTTTGGCCCATCGTGATCCTACACATACTCACATATGTTGTTCAGTTGTTCCATTGTAAAAATTATATTTTAGTCCTTAACCTGTTGGTGTGCAAAACTAATGAACAACAAAATGCTCAATACCAAAGTGATAATACTCACATAATCTAGGGATTAGCTACTTCCAATTAACAACTATGTGTGTGAACCACTTGGATCCAACTTCAACAAAATCGAGATTGGTTTTCTACTCTTTAGGCTCTAAAGGACCAAGGTGGGTATACCTAGGAGATGATTCAAATGAATACTGTTGCATGAGAATTATATTAGTCTCATTCTTATTCTCATCTTCTATCCCTGACATGTACACAATTTATCCATTTCTTGACATTTTCAGATTTATATACATCCCTCATAAGCAAATTTGGTCACAATTCTCCTTGGATTTACAAATATTTCTGGAAATAGCAACTACCGAAGACTCAAAAATCATAAACGAGTATTGACCAGCATTTACAACCTTGAACAAAATGAAATACAATTGATTTTGATTTTATAATTGATTGGATATGTAGTAGTAGAATTTACTCTTGCTCACTTCTGATTTTATGTGACTAGTGTCTTATCCATAAGGCAGAAAGTTTAACTATTGGCGGGAGATCTAATTCAAATAACTTGTAAATAAATCTATCAATTGTAATCACCCATTTCCATTCTTATGAAAAGTCCATCTCATAAACTCTACTAATTTATTGAAGCATTTCATTAACTTCTTGAATTAAAAGCAACAATAAAACTAGTACACAACCTATCCAGATTGCATTCAAACAATTAAACCTTATTCAAATGATCTCAAAGTAAAGAAACTCATAAAATGGAGACAGAAATTGGTGACACAGATATAGTGTAAATACCCCTTTGTATTATCCTTTTAGAAGACTGATACAATAACCAAATAAAGCTCAATGAAATGCCCAAAATATCTTGTAGATTTTGTCATTTCTATATATCATCAGAAAGTGCATAACCTAAAAGTAAACTCAAAAACAACTACACACAGATGGACCGACTGTACTTTTCTTGAAGAAAGGAAAATTTTATAATTCTTGGACCCGTCACAATGCCTTGAAAACTCATTTATATAAGTATGAGTTGCAACAAGCAAAGGGCAAAATGTGGCTAATAGGTGTCCTTTACAACAGGGAATACAAAAAACTTTTAAAATATCTTTGTATCTTTAAGACAAAAAAGAAACAATAGAAATAGTTGCATATGATAGTTGAAGCATCAAATCTTCAATTTTGTCCTCTTCTTCAACTGCCCCCTATTGGTAAAGCCTTTATTTCCATGATTGCCTCCCATACAATGATTTCTCTTTTGGTTGGCCACTCGCATGCTTTGATTATTGCTAATTCACCAAAAAAAATTTTCCACCTAGCATCTGCGACTGACTTCCCCTCTATTATGAACCTATTCATTTCAGTTTTAGTTTTAAACAGAGTATCAATGAGTTCATTGAAAGCAAACTCATCAGTGTCACCTTCAAAAATTGATGCCACCTGTGGAAAATTTACAATATGGTCAAAAGAACTAGACCATTCATTCCAATATTTTATCTGATCATCAGAATTAAGGATAGAAAGGATTAGGGAATAAAAACCATTTATAAACACTTTTGTATTATTCTGGATGATTGTCAATTTTCCTATAAAGAATTGTAGCAAATCCTTTAATCTATCCATACCCTCTTTAACTAAAATGACCTTATCAGGAAGGTCTAGATTTTTAGCCAATAGAGGTATCAATCTATCAAAAAATTGCATATATGGTCCCCACTGATGGAAAATGGGGTCTGACCAGAGTACTACTTCTTTGCACATTTGCTCAATAGTTTGCAAATTGGTGAATACATTATATGCATCTTGAGAGATTCTCTTCAAGATTCCTATCTTGTGACTCAACATGTTCATCATTACATCCCTTTTTGGTGCACCATCAAATCTAGGAACCTCACCTTCCACACTGGCTACTGGTGCTTGCACTATTACTCCTATGGGTATATCCTCTATTTGGAATTCCACTTCAATGGTGTGCCTGATCTCTTCCTCATTCCTTTGTGCATGTTCTACCTCTTTTGCAGCTTTGAGTTGGTCCTTCAGATATGCAATTTCCTACTCTAGGCTCTGTACCTTGCCTTCCAACTCTTCTATCCTTTGTTTCTACACATAGCTTGTTTTAAGGTCTTCTTCATACAACTTCCTAACATCTAGGCAACAACAAGTCTATCCTCAATCTGATCCATCTTTGTCTCATTCATGAATGCAAAGTGTTTAACCATGTTGGAGATCTCCTTTCTTGTGGTGTTGTCCAATGTCCAAACATTCATGTTACGTTGTGCAGTCTCCTCTACATTCATCATCCTAGGCTTATTAGTGTCAAGGGCAACACTCTAGATAGCTAGGGTCTTGGTATCTATACTAAAACCTAACCCTCTCTTCAAACCTTCGCTAGTGCTAGCCTCATAATTGATTTCCTTGTCTTGCCTTCTGATTTGGTCAAGTACAAAGGCCTTTTCAATATCCCAACTTGGTACTTGAATCATACCTCTTCTATGCACCAATTCCTTGGCTTTTGCAAGGATCATTATCTCACTGTCTAGATCATATGCTAACAGTTTGTCCACTAGCTCTTTATTCTTCTTAGGATCTTCTCTTGGCATAAGGCTCAATGTGAGCTCATTTTTCTTAATTTTGTATAAAAAACTTTTGAACTCTGATGATTTAATAAAATCATCATCTTCCATGAATTTCTCTGATTGGATGAGAGAGTCTATCATCCAATTCGGAGGCTACAATTTGTAAATCTGTTGAAGCCCTACCTACCTCTATTGCACTCTCATGCAAATAATTCTACCTAATATTAGCAAAATATTGATCATTGCCTAGTATGACTTGCAAGGCTCTGCTCACCACCCTCTCTGGGATATGCATAGTCTTTTGTCTCTTATTTCCTTTTGCCACCCATGTAGAAGATGATGGTTGTTCCTCCTCCTCAACATCAATTTCCAATTGGACATAAGGCTCAAGGAACTCTCTATTTACTACTACCTCTTTTCCTACTAGCTCATTTTGCATTTGGGGCATAATATGATCAAAATTCTCAACCATTTTTCTCAAATTCCCAAG
The DNA here is from genome assembly GCA_028749045.1 of Cupressus sempervirens. Taxonomy (NCBI): domain Eukaryota; kingdom Viridiplantae; phylum Streptophyta; class Pinopsida; order Cupressales; family Cupressaceae; genus Cupressus; species Cupressus sempervirens. The sequence goes on from CM053785.1 coordinate 341,248,796, forward strand.
ATATGGGATCTCTGTGTAAAAACCCTTGAAGTTTGGGTTAGTCCTCTTCAAGGCATCCTCTACCATTCTTATCTCACAATACTTTCCTAGTAACTCCTTAAACTCCCCTATAGCCACTATATTTGCAATTAAATCTTCTATGGGGATAGGTTTACTAGGAGGCAGAATATAACCCCTAATGGCTTTGACCTCACTAGTTACATAATTGTCTAGATCATGCATTATGTAGGGTCCAGTAGCAAATTTATACTGACCTAAATACTCACTGAGTTCTTCATAGGCATTCTTTCCAATTATTAATTCTCCTACTTTAAAACTTCTACACACAAATGTAGGTTTATGTAGGGAAGGAAGAATCATCTCTTTATTCATTAATAAAAATTGCCAAAAGAATTCACCAATGGCTAACCTAGGAGGCAAATATTTGGGTAATATATGGGATGGTTGTGGGCATGCATAAACCCTCATTAGGGAATACTCTTTGAAAAAAAATATATCACCCCAATAATGGTCCAATTTTACTTTATCATCCAAATAGAAAGGTCTGAGTAATGTTCTCAGAATGGAGGGAGCTCTAAAAAAGGTATGATCTATCATTCTCATGATCACAATGCTAAACAAATTGAAAAACACAATTGCATTTGAATAATGAAAATTTCTATCCCAAATATGAGTCCATAATTGCACAAGAAACTTACCAAATTCATCAGATGTTTGATCAATGAAATCTTGACTGATATAACCAATGTTCTTGTATAGGATTAGGTGCATGAGCAATGAGTAGTGATGAAATTTGAAATCCTTCATCTCTCCTTTCTTAGCATTCACAATCTGATGGTGCATGCTATCCATAATGAAAACCACATAATCATATTTCCTATTGTGGAAAGGGTCCTGTACATCACATGCTATTAAAAACAATGAGCCATACACACAATCTTCTGCCCCATCACTTCCCAAAACCTTGTTAATCCATATATAGTATTCTTAAAGTAATTTTTGAATCTACTTAGTGGCAAGTAATCTTCTACTTTCTTTGGTATCTGCCCTTCCTCTTTAACATTGTAAGGAATGTGGGGTAGCATCACATTATTTAGATAATGAGTCTTATTCCTCCTGAATTTTCCTTGTAAGTCATCAATATCTATGGGCACATCCATCTACCCCTCCAAACCAAAAGCTTCTATAAAAGAAGTCCTATCAAGTGTACATAAAATTCTCCCATTGTGTCTATGAAATGACCTCGTGACTAGATTATATAAGTTTATCAAAGCCTTCAACAAATCCACATCAATAAATACTTTAGGGAATATCAATTTTTCCATATTCTTGTTCCATGGGTTACGAACTGGCACATTTTTAATTTTATTCTAATAGAAGTACATGAATAGATTAAAACCATTGATCTTGGGACACATTACATCTCTGCATAAGAAGTAGGGGTCTTTAAAAACATGATTGTTAGCTGAAACTACATTGGATGACCCTGGGAGTATCCTCAACCATTCCTATACATGTTTATTTGGCTTTCAAACCCTTGATTTCTTTTCAGCTTATACTATCCCCTTCTTCTTCTTTCCTTCTATCATCACTTCAACAACATCATTACCTTCCTCTTCCACTTCTACTTTGTCAGTAGGGATCTCCTCAACATCCATGTTAGCCATTATTTTCTACAAACTTATATCTCAAACTCCTACAAAAGTGGCATAGAAAATCAAAAAGCTATCGACACCTGAAGAATTTTTAGAATGGAAAACACAAGCTCTTGGAAATGGAAAATACTCTGAACCTTCAATCAAATCTTTATACTTTATTCATGCAATCTACCAGCTTTAATAAATTCTACATGCACGAGATTTAATACCATCCTTGTAGGGTGTTAGCAAAGAATATCAACCATGTAATATGATCTCGAAGTACCTTTTTGTTTCTTGTTTACTTGGCTACGGTGAATTCATCCTTTTTCTTAACTGGCATGACACCTCAGCTGGCCTCCTTTTGCTTTTTCAAAATTCAATCTTCCACTTATATGCTGATTCCAAACCCTTCAACCCTCATAACTTAGGAGATATAACTATCATACCCTTATGCTTATCCGATGATACTTCAAAAAACTTTAAGCATAGAAGTGTGAACCGTCTTTAAGCATGGCTTTGCAATCTATTTTACACCCCTATGAGGCCTTCTTTATTGTAAGATCTTAAAACCTTTCAACATACCCTTACATATTTACGCTTCAAAACATCTCGTATTAGCGTAAAGAACTCATTTCACCTTTCAGTTTATCTTTTATGCCCTTACGCTAAAACGTGTGATCTTGCTCTTTTAAGAAGCCCTTACACTCATACACTAAACCAATATCATATCCACGAAGAGAAAGATGAAACACTTTTTCACATTCACGCTATACTTGCAAATGTAAGAATGTAAAAGAAAACTTTTCTCTTAGAAAATCAATGACCTAGATTATATCTTGGAAAGAACATCATCATTGATTTAAGCACATGCAAAATGATTGACTTAAGTTATCTTTCACGCAGGTCGAGCCCATCTGACATATTTGATGTGTCACAATTTGATTCACTCTTTTTAGGGCCCAAGTGGAAATCTATCAAGTCCCACATGACATGTTCCTCCTTATGACACCACATTACAGTTGTCCGCAAGCCAAAACAACAGAAGCACATAGATGAAATAAAACATTGCTTCACTCTTACGAGCTTCCCTTGTGCGTAGACCCATAAAACCCATTTAATATTCATTTGAAACATCTTTTATGCCATGACAGGCCTTTACACCCTTATGCTATTCAGCAAAATGTGAGAGTGTAAATCAAACTAATACACCTTTCCGCCCATGTGCTCAACTTGTTATTCATACCCCTGTAAATTAACGAACATAACCACTTTAAACCTTATTACGCTCATACACTTAAAATGAAAATGTACAGTCGGAGGTATCTTAATGAAAAGCTTTCATTCATCTAGGCTAACTCATTAGTGGAACCGTAAGTCAAAACTTACAATATATGAAAACCTTTTACGCACCTTTGGCAAAGGATCAATCGTATGACTGGAAAGTTCCAAAGTCCATTGCTTCACTGTTACGAGTTACACAACCGTATACTCATAAACTAAAAATTCCTTTATGCCCTTATGCCATAATAGTGAAGCATGACCATGGAAACAAAAGAAAGAGAGCACAACACTCCTATAGACAGCCTGAACACTGTAGAACCGTAAGAGGAAAGAACTTAAGATTTTTGCAAACCCTTTCGAAAATTCAAGATAAACCTAGGGTTTTAACATATTCAGGACATTTTAAGGACTATGTTGATGACAAACCTTGAGAATTCAATAAAATTCAAACAACACAGAAATTAGGACACAACTAGGGTAACACAAGATTTGAAAAGTGATAAGAACAAAAACCCTAGTTTGCAGGACACAAGGATTATATGATTTTTCACACGTATTTTTTGAAATTCTCCACACTATGAAAAATTAGACCACTAGTAGCTCTATCTGGGGATGATAGACTACCTGACTCTATGCAAGAATTTGGAATCTATGGTAGAGTATACCACATACTTGATACATAATGACAACTTCTTTAGAGAGCACAGAAACAAAACAACATAAATAGGAAAGCAGACTGTACAGGGGTACTTATAGGGACTTTAAAAAAGTATACATAATGTAAAAGGACATAAGAAACCCTAAAACTATTGTTCATGGAAAATAGATACTTTAGGAAAAGTACCTCTTCAAGAATTGTCCATGAACTGGCAATTCAAGAACATCTCCAGTTAGATCCCTAAAAAAAATGAGTCTTAACCATTTGTATCAAAAATGTGGTATGGGCCAAGCCAAATGGGATCAAATTTACCATGCTTACCTTTATCTTCCATCCTAGCATTTCACATTAATACCATATCCCTTATTTCAAATTTCCTCTCAATGGCCCTCTTGTCATACAAATGCTTCATTTGTGACTGTAGCTTGGCATTAAGAATCTCTTCTCATTTCTTCCAGTTACAAGATATCATCCATCCTAAGCTACATCTCATCAATGATATCATCCTCATAAAGCTGAAAATATTTATACATCACCTTTAAATTATTCTTTGGAAGTCTAGCTTATATGCCATAAACCAAATCAAAAGGAGTGCATCCAATGGCCTTTTTCATAGTAACCCTATTAGCCCACAAAGCTAATGGAAATTTTGAATCTTAGGCCTTCTTGTTCTCTCCTAAAATCCTCTTGATAATTTTCAATATACTTTTATTGCTTGATTCTGCTTGACCATTCCCTTGGGGATAATAAGGTGATGATGTGTATTCTATAATGTTGTATTTCTTACAAAAATCTTTATATTTCTTAGATTTTAAACACATAGCATTATTAGTTACAATCTTCTATGGGTATCCAAACCTAGTCACAATGTTGTTTAGAATGAAATTAAACACTACTTTACTTGTTGCATTCTTAGTAGGAATTGCTTGAACCCACTTAGTTAAGTAATCAGTAGCCACTAGGATCCAAAAATGTCCACCATTGGACTTGTTTTAGATCTCACCAATGAAATGAATTCCCCATTATTGAAATGGTGCCTACACTTCAATAGGTCTTAATGGTAGATTCCTAGAGAACTTTAACTTTCCACTAAACCTTTGACAAGCATCACATGTTTTAACAAACTCATGAGCATCTCTGAAAAGTGTTGGCCACCAAAAGCCAGCCCTAAGAACTTTATGAGTAGTGGTTTTAGCCATATAATGACCCCCGCACACACCTTCATGCATATCTCTTAAGACCCTTTTAGACTCAATTCCATCTACATATTTCAAAAGGACCCCTTTCATATTCCTCCACCACAATTGCCCCTGCACTATAACATACCTTATAGCCTGTAACTTTAGGGATCTTTTCTAGTTGTCTGCTAATTTGGGTGGGGATTTCATGTTTTGCAAGTAATAAACCACATCTACATACCAATTAGATGTATCAATATCTCAAATATTATCCCTACAACTATCATCAAATTGATTGATTTGATTTGCCTCTAAATTGGCTTTTGTTATCAATTTGGCCAAGCCTTGACCTCTGACTAGTTTGGTGATCTGAATATCAATGTTGAACTCTTGTATTCTATTAATCCATCTACATCTTCTGCCATATACCTCTTATTATGAGAAGATATCCTTTACAACAGCAATAGGGACAAATGCAATGACAATGGCTCCCTTTAGGTAACATCTAAAAGCCTTCAACCCTTTCACCAGTGCATATGCCTATTTTTCATTGATATGATACTTGAGTTTTGCTACCTGTAACGATTTGCTAAAAAATGCAATGGGTTATTCATAACCTTCCTTATTTTTCTATAACAATACTACAGCAACAATGTGAAATGAAGCAAAAGAAAATATATGCATTGGCTTATCATAATTCAATGCCTTAAGAACAAGAGCATCCTTAATAGCTTGCTTGATCTTTTGGAATGCAATGCTGGGCTCCCCATCCCATTTTATCTCAGATACTTTCTTTAACATATTTGATATAGGCCTACTAATCTCTAAAAAATTAGTTACAAACCTTCTAACGAAATTAATCTGCTCAAAAAATGATTGAATTCCCTGAACACTTTTAGGCTTCTGAATTTTGTCTATTGCTTCTACCCTTTCAGGGTCAATCCTCACTCCATGCTTACCAACTAGATGCCCTAACAACTTTCCTTTAGTAACACCAAAATTACACTTTCTAAGATTTAAAGAAATACCATACTTAAGGGCTTTGATAAGTACCTTTTCTAGATGCATGCATTGATCATTCTCATCCTTAGAATAAGTAGTTAGATCATCCTGATATACAACCAAGAATTTATCAATAATATTAGCAAAAGCCACATCCATAGCTTGTTGAAAAGTAGCCCTAGCATTAGTAAGCCCAAAAAGCATCCTGACATACACATAAGTACCCCATGGAGTAATAAAAGCAGTCTTAGATTATTCTAATTCCTTAACAACCACTTGATTATAGCCTAAAAATCCATCCATCATGGACATAAGTTCTGAGCCAATGACCCTTTGCAACATAGCCTCCATATTTGACAAACCATAATTATCCTTTAATGAAGATATAATAATATTCCTCAAATCAACATACAACCTTATGTCTCCATTTTTCTTCCTAACAAGGACTAAATTGGACACCCAAGAGGAATATCTAATAGGCTTTATGATCCTTGCATCTCTTAACTTGATCAATTCCTCTTGCATTTTTGGAGCCAAAGTTGGATTTATTGGCCTCTGTTTCTGCCTAAAAGGTTTAACATCTGGTTTCAAAGGGATTTCATGCTAAAAAAAATCTTCTCTATAAGCTTTTAAGTCATCATATGACCATGCAAACACATGTCTATATTTCCTTAATAGGTCTATCAAACCTTGCCTAATTTTAGAAGACAACTTCTTTACCAATATGGTCATGCCCTAAATTTACAGAGAAAAAACACTACAATTTTTTATTTATTATTATTATTATTATTATTATTTTATATATTTTATTTTTCAACTATCTGACTTAACATTGTGTAATCTTACTCTTTTCCCCCGATGTCTTAATACTATCAGGGTGACCACTAGGTTCTTAAATGAAGCATTTCCACTTGTTCTTATTAGTTTTCAAATAGGTCTAGGTATCTTACATCAATTCTTAATCAATTACTTCCCATTTCTCTATATAATGATACTACCTAAGTACTCAATTATCCATATTTAATATTCCCATCTTATTCTATTATTTTGTTATTATTTTCTTTTGTTCAATTATGTCATTTGAATATATATATATATATATATATATATATATATATATATATATATATATAATATTTTTAATTTTATTTTAATATTATATTGATCATTTTAATTTTGTTTATTATTTAATAATTAACCCTCTAATATCAATAACACATGGATGGGCCTACAAGTCAAATTTCAATTTTCCCAATAATAATAAATATAAAAGAAAAATATCTAAATACCTACTAATCCTTGAATTTTAAAAGCCCCTCCCCACTTATCCTAACGTAACACTTGTAGCAATTTTACCATCTTACTAGTCTCCTCTTAATTCTTTAACCCCCATCTATACTTACAACAAAATTAGTCAAAATTAGGTGACCACCTCCTTCCAGCATATTCCAAGGTCTAGAGTCACATGCTCATGCTCTTATTAAGAGGTAACCAATAGTGGGTTTTTTCTACAACACCTTTTTGGCAAGATCCAAGTATTAGGATCCCCAAAATGTCATGATTGCTATCATGGCCTTACACCCCCAACCACTAATCATCTTTTTTTCTTACCTTCCTAAATGCAAGACACCCTCTCCTTAGGCGTGATTGGACATGAGGGCATAAATAAACAAATTGCAAGTGTTAAGATGCCAAGGTGGATATGGGAGCTTTTATTATGTCAGAATGGGATTCCCATCATTTATTTTTACATGATTTTAAAAGGTAGCTAGTCAAACACATGGGCACCACAATCTATCCATGATGAAGGTCAAATTTTTCTGGCATGCCTAGGCTTGATAAAGCTTACTAATGTGGAAGAGTTGTTAGGCATATTTTAGTATTTGAATTTTTTGAGTTCTTTATTATTATTATTATTTTAGTACCATATTGATTTGGATATTTTTAGATTTCAACCTTCCCCTATTTTTAGATCTTAAGTTGTTCAATTTGACCTATAATTTCAGGTTGCCGAGCATTAGTTGCTATCTCATTTTTCTTATTTAGGGCAGCAATTCACCTAAGTATTGTTTGCTTCTCTTCAAAATCTTTCATAATTATGTCTTCCCTCTCCTTTTTCAATCTCTTATTTATGGCTTCTTGCTCAACAAGCTACATTCTGAGGACCTCAATCTCATTAGGATCAGGGATAGTAAACCCAGAACTAGCAATTTTTTCATCATTAAAACTCTCAGGATCTAAGTGTTTTGGTCCTACTTCTTCTTGAGAATAATCAGATAGGAAAGGGTTCCTACTATGTTGAAAGAGGTTGTTATTATTTATTTTATCCAAATTGGGTGCACTTTGTTGCCTAACAGTCTCTTAACATACTACTTTGGGAGTGTTGAAGAAGTCATCACCAGATAATCTGGGATGGGATCTAGAACTTCGACAAGATGATTCCCTTTCCATAGAAAAAAAATGAACATTCTCTCCCCTTATTGCTTCCCCTTGGGAGTGATCTTCTCTTTGTATCTGAGGCCTTTTCATAGCCCAATTCTATCTTCTCCTAGGAGGGAGATCAGTTTGTAACTTAATTCCTGGGTTTTGTCTCACATTTGCTCATGTGTTCTTCTTGTTTTCCATAATTTGAGACAACAAATTCCTAAATCTTGACACTGGTTAAAACCTTTTGTATCACCACCACCCTACCAAAATGGGAATAATTGCTAAATGAGTCACAATCACTTTACTAATAATCTAGGGAAAAATGCAAATAACCCCTAAAACCATAGAAAAATTCATGTGAAACGCATACGTCAGACTCTACCCAAGGGTGACACAGATCTTAGATGATATACTAGTTTATGACAACATTAAGTGCTTATTCCCCAGTAGAGTTTCCATTTTGTTGCATGCAAAACTACTAAACAAAAAAATGCTCAATACCAAAGTGATAGTACTTACATAATATAGGAATTAGCTACATCCAATTAACTACTATGTGTGTGAATCACTTGGGTCCAACTTCAACAAAACCAAGATTGGTTTTCTACTCTTTAGGCTCTGCAGGACCAAGGTGGGTATACCTAGGGGATGATTCAAATGAATACTGTTACATGAGAATTATATTAGTTTCATTCTAATTTTCATCTTCTATCCCTAACATGTACACAATTTATCCATTTCTTGACATTTTTAGATTTATATACATCCCTCATAAGCAGATTTGGTCACAATTCTCCTTGGGTTTACAAATATTTCTTGAAATAACAGCTACCTAAGACATAGAAATAAGATATAAAAGATTACTGACCAGCATTTACAACCTTGAAGAAAATGAAATACAATTGATTTTGATTTTATAATTGATTGGATATGTAGCAATAGAATTTACTCTCACTCACTTCTGATTTTATGTGACCAGTGTCTTATCCATTGGGCAGAAAGTTTAACTATTGGCAGGAGATCTAATTCAAATAACTTGTAAATGAATCTATCAATTGTAATCACCCATTTCCATTCTTATGAAAAATGCCTCTCATAAACTCATAAACTCTACTAATTTACTAAAGCATTTCCTTAACTCCTTGAATTAAAAGAAACAATAAAGCCAGTACACAAGCTATCCAGATTGCATTCAATCAATTAAACCTTATTCAAATGATCTCAGAGTAAAAAAACTCATAAAATGGAGATAGAAATTAGTGACACAGATATAGTGTAAATTTCCCTTTGTATTATCCTTTTAGAAGACTGATACAATAACCAAATAAAGCTCAATAAAAAGCCCAAAATATCTTGTTGATTTTGTCATTTCTATATATCATCAGAAAGTACATAACCTAAAAGTAACCTCCAAAGAAAATACACACAAATGGACCGACTATACTTTTGTTGAAGAAAGGAAAATTATACAATTCTCAGACCCTTCACGATACCTTGAAAACTCATTTATATAATAGAAAAGGGAAAATGTGACTAACAAATGTCCTTTACAACAAGGAAAACAAAAAACTTTTAAAATATCTTTGTATCTTTAACACAAAAAGAAACAACAGAAACAGTTGCATATGATAGATGGAGCATCAAATCTTCAATTTTGTCCTCTTCTTCAATTGTCCCCTGTTGGTAAAGCCTTTATTTCTGCGATTGCCTCCCATACAATGAATTCTCTTTTGGTTGGCCACTCACATGCTTTGATTTTTGTTAATTCACCAACAAACTTATGCCACCTGGCATCTGTGACTGCATTCCACTCTGTTATGAACCTACTCATTTTAGTTTCAAAATTATATAGAGTATCAATGAGTTCATTGAAAGGAAACTCATTCGTGTCACCTTCAAAAATTGATGCCACCTATGGAAAATTTACAATATGATCAAAAGAACTAGACCATTCATTCCAACCTTTTATGTATCATTAGAATTAAGGATAGAAAGGATGAGGGAATAAAAAACATTTATCAACACTTTCATCTTATTCTGGATGATTGTCGATTTTCCTGTAAAGAATTGTAACACATCCTTTCCTCTATCCATACCCTCTTTAATTGAAATGACCTTATCAGGAAGGTCTTTATTTTTTGGCCAATAGAGGTATCAATCTATCAAAAAATTGCATATATGGTCCCCACTACTGGAAAATGGGGTCTAACCAGAGTACTACTTCTTTGCACATTTTCTCAGCAATTTGTAAATTGGTGAATACATTATATGCATCTTGAGAGATTCTCTTCAAGATGCCTATCCTATGACTCAACATGTTCATCATTACATCCATTTTTGGTGCACCATCAAATCTAGGAACCTCACCTTCCAAACTGACTACTGGTGCTCTCATTGTTACCCCTATGGGTATATCCTCTGTTTGGAAGTCCACTTCAATAGTGTGATTGATCTCAAACCCTTTCAACATATCCTTACATATTTACACTTCAAAACATCTTGTATCAGCCTAAAGCACTCATTTCACTTTTCAATTTATCTTTTATGCCCTTATGCTGAAATGCATGATCTTGCTCTTTTAAGAAGTCCTTACGCTCATACATTGAAGAAATTCATATCCATAGAGAGAAAGATGAAACACTTATAGGTACCCAATGCACCAAGTGTAATTATGAACATCTCCACGATATTTAGCATGGAAGTAAGTGGATTTCCAAATGAACAAGCAAGAATTTAACCTTAAAGTGCAGATTGAGGATTTAGGTACCAAAAATTTAGCCGACAGAAATACTGTTGAACATATTCAGTCTTTACATTACAATATTCTTTGGATTCATCGACTAAGGAAGGGGTAGTTGAAGAAATGAGGAAGTTGAAGAAGATGTAAGGATATTTCCCCATTCACATTTAGGAGAAATTAAAGTGGGAGAAATCCCATAGAACGCATTCAGTCCTTAGAATCCCCTCTGAACTCATTTGTGGCCGAATAAAATGAAGAAGTTGAAAATGATGTAAGTATGGAGCGACATATAAACCCTTAATTCCCATTCACACGTCAAAAAAAATTCAAGTGGGGGGAATCCCATCAAACTCATTAAATCTTTACATTCTCATCTGAAATCTACCTACTATGAATATAGTTTACGATTTCATGAGAAGGAAGAAGATTTAATCATAGTGAAAAGATATAAGGAGGACCTGACTGATACAAACAAAAAACTAGTGAAGAATCTCTACAAAGCTAAAGAATTTTTTTGTAAGAAGTTCCAAAACACGAAAGCCGAACTAGGTAAAGCTAAAGTTGTGAATAGGTACTTGAATACAAGACAAAAAACTAGAGAAATCATACAAGACTATATGACAATATTGGAAGGCTAGAGGGAAATATTGGAATAGGTTTCAAAACTTAAAAACCAAATTATTAATAGCTAAATCACACATTAAGAAATTAGATAAAAGAAAAAAAACAAGGCAAACAAATTGATGAAATAGAAACAAAATGCTTGAAATCATTCATAAAAATTGGCAAACTAGAGAAGGATCAACAATATTCACCAAAGTTTATACCTTCTCTAACTTCACCTTACCATCCTCAACCATGTCTCTCACAAAATGATATTGCACATCAATGTGCTTGGTCCTGACATGAAATGTTAGGTTCTTCACTAGGAAGATTGCATGAGTTGTCTATCATTATAAATCCTCACTACACCTTGCTTGAACTCTATATTTGAACACAATCTCTTGAGCCAAATGGCTTCCTTGAAAAAGTGAGTAGCTTCCATCTACTATGCCTTTGTAGTGGGAAAATTCACAATAACTTGTCACTTGTTCATCCAACTGATTGTACAACAAAATTATGTAAACACATATGCATGCTAGTGGATCTTCTTCTATCAAGATCTTTAACCTAGTCCAAATCCACATAACCTTGAATATCTAAAGAATACTCGTTTCCTGTTGCATGAAAACATAAAGGTCTCTCTAAGGTACCCTTTAACTATCTAAACACTCTTTTTGCTACATCCCAATGTGATCTTCCTAAATTAGACATGTAATGGGAAATAACTACCACTACTTTGGCAATATCTAGTTATATGCAATCCATAGCATACATCAAACTTCCATTATCACTCTGATATGGTACTTGAATGATGTATTCAACCTCTGATGGATATGTAGGACATTGTGAACTGATAAGATTTGGTCGCATTGTAACAAGAACACACAATAGTTTAGAATATTGCATATTAAATCTTTTCAGTATAGTGTCAACATACTTATTTTGGCTTAGAAAAAGGTTTCTTTTTTGGTCTATGTTTTACAATCGCCATCCCTGAAATGTGTCTTGCTACACCAAGATCTTTCATTTCAAACTTTGTTGAGAGCTGAAATTTTAATTTTGCAATCAAACCTTTTCCTTTACCAATAAATAACATGTCATCAACATATAAGGCAATAAATGTGAATGATCACCATCTAATTTGAAATTTATATAGTGATCAGATTTAGACTGCACAAGTCCCAAACTCAATACATGTGTATCAAACTTCTGGTACCACATCCTAGGATTTTTTTTTAAACCATAAAAATATTTCTTCAACTTACAAACCAAATAACCAAATCACCTTTCACCACATAAATTTCTCTGGTTGTTTCATATAAATCTCTTACTCCAAATCTCTATGAAGGAAACTTTTTTTCACATCCATTTTCTCAATCTCTAGATCATAAGAAGCTATAATAGAAAGAAAAAACCAAATCGATGTCATTTTCACTACATTAGAAAAACATCGCCATAATCCACTCTTGCATCTTGGGAATAACCTTTTGCAACTAGTCATGCTTTGTATTTCTCAATGCTTCCATCAAAATCTATCTTCCTTTGAATACCCATTTACATATAATAATGTTTATTTAGTGGTGCTTAGTACTCCTAAATGATTCGATCACAACCTATCTTCCTTTTGAACATCCATTTACATCTAGTAGGATTCCATCCCTCGAGAAATGGTACAAGATCCCATGTATCATTAGTAGATTAAGAGTTGACATCTCCTCAAATATGACTATCTTCCAGAACTCTAAATCATTCACTCCAAGAGACTCTTCTACATATCTTAGTTCATCTATATTAGCATTCAAAGAAAATATATATCTCATTAATCATTGGATTAATAAACATACCTTTCAAGTGGTTTTCCTTGTCTAGTAGACCTTCAAATAATCTCATGTTTAGGTTTCTCTTCTTCCTCTAATGATTCTAAACTTGTAGAGATATCCTCAACTTCTTGTCTTTTTAAAGGCTTTGATTCAACTTTCTTATGTGTAGAAAGAAGTTGAATTACATCTTTATTTTCTTTTGTTTGTTTTGGATGCACTAAAATACAAAAAGGCTTAATTTCTCTAAAAATAACAATTCTTGAATAAAATACCTTTTGTGCAATAGGATCCCAAATCTTATATCCTTTCACACCATAATTGTATCCAATGAATATACATTTAAAATATTTATTGTCCAATTTTTTCAACTTCTATTTTTGGCGCATGAGTATATGTCTCACAATAAAAAAACTCTCAGATGCCTATGTGAAGACTCACTACCCAATGATGATTGCATCGATATCTTATCAATTAGAGTTGAAGTGAGAGACCTATCTATCTGTTAGTAGACATTGGCTACAACTTCAACCTTGAATTTTTTGTCTAGTCCAACACCACTCATCATACTCCTATCCTACTTCATCAAGCTCATATGCATTCTTTCTACAACTCCATTTTGTCGCAAAGAATACAAATTTGTCTTTTATCTCTTAATACCAAAAATCTTTCCAAAATGTATCAAAGTCATTGGAGCAATTTACTCATTGCCATTATCTATTCTTAAACATTTGATCTTATTTCCATATTGCACCTCAACCATCACCTTACATTATTTGAAATGACCACAACTTCAACTTTACTCTCTAAAAAAAATAAACACATATTCTTATACTAAAATCATCAATGAAAGAAACATAATAAATTGATCAACCAATAAATGGAACATCTATTGGATACAATTGGTTAATTTTGTGTTGTCCTTAATGTTACATAAATGTCATATCAATTGACAGAAAGTGCATGTCGAGATCATTTGGTCAATGAAAATAGTTTTCCTAGTCTACTGAGCATTCCTGAGTTTACTCTATATAGAAGGCAGTTTCTATCGAGCTCACTCAGGTGTCGAAGGAAGTTAAGTAGAAAAGAGTGTTAACCGATCTCACTCAATTAATGAAGGGAAAGTTGAATAGAGTTAGTGCTAACTGAGTTCACTCGATTACCAAAGGAATTTTGTAAGTTCATAGTGTTAATTGAGCTTCTATTGGTTAACATAGGGATTTACTTTAGAATTAGTTTCTACCGAGCTGGGTCGACTACCAAAGGATTTTTCTTGTTTTGGCATATAAAACTTAATTATTTTACCTATTGAATCTAGCTAACTAAGGTGATGAATATTGGTTATTCGAATTTATATTTGAGCTGACTTGATAATCTGAAATGTATAAGTAGAAGGTCAAGTTGTGATTTCAAGCATTAGTGTGATGTGTGCAAGTTGAATAAGTTGTAAGAGATAAGAAGAGGAAGCGAACATGAAGGATAAAGAGATATCCTTGTGGTGCAAAAAAGTATTATTTGATCAAAAAGGATCAAGTATGAATCAAAGCAAAGATTTGTAATCAAAAATTCAATTGCATCACAATCACGTCATTTCATTGTTACTCTCTAACCATTTTAGTAGTGATCTAAAATCTCTTAATAGAGTTAGTTTAACAACCATTTGTAAATCCTCTAACAAGGTGACAATTCTTTTGAATTGTTTCAAGACCTTTTGCAAGGCCACTCCTAACAAGGTGATTAAATCTTTTAATAGGGTTACACCTAACAGTGTGTTTTGTAACCTTTAACAAGGTTGGCTTCTAACAGGGCTCACTTCAGAAGAGTGAAAAATAGTAACTAGTTACATTGGTGGTTTTTTCCAAATTGGGCTTCTATGTTAAATCTTCGTGTCTCATGTGTTCATGTTATTTCGTTCATGCTTGCAAGAAATTACTAATAAAATCTTAAGATTTACTAAAAGTAATTCATACTCTACATTTACCAAGTTCAAACATTTTCTGTGTGTTTATAGAGTATGAATAGTAACCAGTTTTATTAGTTTGAATTTTATAGTTGACATCCAAGGGATCTATGATATATTTTAATGGTAACTGATTCACCCTCCCTCTCAATTACCCCTCTTATATTTCCAACAATTGGTATTAGATCTTTTGGTGCGTGTAGAGAAGGTTTCAAGGACCTAAGCTAAAGATCAAAATGTCTTACAAGAGAGAGATTCCAAAGCTAAACAGAGATAACTTTGCAACATGGTAAGAACTTATGAGGCTTCATTTGGCTACTATCAATGATTTAGGATGCAAATATCTTGATGAAGAATATAAAACTCTCACTAGAACATTACTAGTTGATGATATTGGTGAAAAGAAGAACCATAACATCATGATGAAAATGTTGTAAAATATGTGGAAAGAATCAAGGCCAGTGTTAGTGCAATTAGAGCATCTGGAGGAGAAGCCAAAGAAGTGTTAGGATAAACCACGGACAAAAATAAAAACTACATGCAAATATAACCAATAACAAAAAATAATAGAACACACAGAAACGAACACAAGGCACCAAGATTTAACGTGGTTCACCCAATCCCTGGACTACGTCCACCAAACAGCAAGTTCGATCTTATTACAATCCAGTGATTACAACTTTATTACAATCCGTAATCCCTTACAGCTCAATACCGCCGCAAGAACCAATTTTGTATCACAACATTATGAAAAATACCCAACCCTAAGCCCTTTTATACAAGTATTAAACCGCTTTAGGGTTATAACATGTCAGCCATATGTCAGCCATAATATGTCAGCTACCATGTCGGCTACTGCCCAAAAATTTTTTTCCCACTATTTATGAAGTATGTACAGTACTTTCCTGATCAGTCACCACAATCTAACAATCTCCCGCTTGGGGACTAATCAGGATCCACACTAAACAACAATCTCCCACTTGGAGACTGATCCTGTAGCAATACCACTACCACATGGGGCTCCCACTGGATCAAACCATCCTGGAATCTACTGTTCTTTTATTCATGTTCAGTCTAAAAGACCAACCGAAGCTGAAGAGGAGTTCAACTTCTCCCTTGTTACAACCTTTGTCAACATATCTACTGGATTGTCATTGGTATGTATCTTCTCCAACTTTAACTGTCCATCCTCCAAAACTGACCGAATGAAATGGTACCGGAACTGTATGTGTTTGGTCTTAGAATGTAGAGCTGAATTCTTAGCAAGATGAATGGCACTCTAACTATCTGTGAACAAATAATTATCCTTCTGAGGATGTCCCAATTCTTCCAAGAAGAACTGAAGCCATATCATCTCTTTGGCTGCCTCTGTAGCAGCAACATACTCTGCCTCTATAGTGGAGAGAGCATTAATCTTCTGTAACCTAGAAACCCAGCTCACGGCTGCCCCAACAACAGTAAAGACATAACCTGTAGTACTCTGCCTGGTATCAATATCTCCAGCCAAATCTGAGTCAACATAGCCCTATAAATTAGTAGGAGAGCCCCCAAAGTGTAAAAACTTATTGGATGTTCCTCTCAAATATCTGAGAATCCACTTGACAGCATTCCAATGCTCAAATCCTGGATGACTCATATACCTGCTAACGACTCCCACTGCATGTGCAGTATCTGGCCTAGTGCATACCATAGCTTACATCAAACTCCCTACAGCTGAAGCATAGGGTAGCTTGGACATCTTATCCTCCTCTTCCTGTGTCTTGGGACACATCTCCTTAGTCAATTTTAAATGACCAAGTAAAGGTGCGCTGACAGCTTTAGCATTCTCCATAGAGAAATGTTGCAACACCTTCTCAACATAATCAGCTTGAGATAGCGTCAATGTTCTGTTCTTCCTATCTCTGCAAATATTCATACCAAAGATTTGTTTTGCTGCCCCCAAATCCTTCATAGAAAATGCATGTGCTAATTGGCATTTCAGCCCCTTAATATGATCCATTTTAGACCCAACTACAAGCATATCATCAACATATAAACATAAAATAATGTAGCTATCATCATCCAACCTCTTAAAATAAACACAGTAATCTGAATGACACCTATTATATCCATGCTCATGCATAAAACTGTCAAATTTCAGATACCATTGTCGAGGTGCTTGCTTCAAGCCATATAAACTTTTTTGTCAATTTGCACACTAAGTTCTCCTTACCTTTGACCTCAAAACCCTGTGGCTGAGCCATATATATTTCTTCATCCAAATCACCATGAAGAAAGGCTATTTTAACATCCATCTGCTCTAAATGCAAATCTTCAGTAGCCACAAGACTTAAAACAGTACGAATAGAAGTCATTTTAACAACAGGAGAAAATATCTCATCAAAATCAATTCCCTTTTTTTGTGCAAATCCTTTTACAACTAACCTAGCCTTAAATATTTTCTTACCTCCTTCCTCTTCTTTCAACCTATAAACCCATTTATTCTGTAAAGCCTTTTTACCTGCAGGCAACTTGCACAAATCCCATGTCTTATTTTTCAGCAAAGAGTCCATTTCATCTTTCATTGCAGACTCCCACTGAATCTTAGTATCCACCTGCATAGCTTCATCATAACTTTCAGGTTCACCAGCATCAGTAAGTAAAATAGAATACAAAGAGGGAGAAAACCTTTGTGGAGGTCTAATTTGCCTTGTTGACCGTCTAACATTCACTGGTGTGTGTGGTATTTGTTGTTGCAGTTGTTGCACATCATGAAGAATGGCTGGAACATTAGCTTTTGGAGTATCATCCAGCACTACATAATCATCTTCTTTCTTCTCATGTTGCTGCAACAAATCTTTGTACAACACTTTCTCATTGAATATGACATCCCGACTTCTAATAATTTTAAGATTTTCAAAATCCCAAAGCCTATAACAAAATTCATTAATGCCATATCCAACAAAGATACATTTCTTTGATTTAGCTTCTAGCTTGGTTCTATTTTCAGAGTCTATATGAGCAAAAGCTTCATAACCAAAGGTCTTGAGAAAAGAATAACTCACCTTCTTACCAGTCCATGCTTCCTCTGGAATACCATAGCCCAAAGGAGTAGAGGGACCTCTATTAATCAAATATACTACAGTATTGACAGCCTCCGCCCACATGTGTAAGGGCAACCTAGCATGCAACCTCATGCTCCTTGCGCGCTCCATTATAGTCCTATTCATGCGTTCAGCCACTCCATTTTCCTATGGAGTCCTTGGAACAGTTTTTGTCTACAAATACCATTAGTGGAGCAATAATCTTCAAATTCATGACTGCAATACTCACCACCATTATCAGATCTGAGACATTTTAATTTCTTACCAGTCTCATTTTTAACCAAGCATTTCCATTTCTTAAAAGTTTGAAATACATCAGATTTCTATCTAAGGAAATAAACCCATACTTTTCTAGTTGCATCATCAATAAATGTAACATAATAATGAGAGCCACCAAGGGAAGATACCTGGGCTGGTCCCCATACATCTGTATGCACAAGCTCTAATTTCTTCTTTTTGTTTTCCTTCCCTGTCTTTACAAAACTCACTCTCTTTTGTTTTCCATACACACAACTTTCACAGAAATCTATATTCACACATTTTAGACCTGGTAAAACTTTCCTTGAATGAAGTACTTTCATACCTTTCTCACTCATGTGCCCAAGTCTATTGTGCCACAACGCTATATCAGAATCTACAGCAACTATTTGTTCTCCCTGCTCAATTGCAGTAATTGTTCCTGAATATTCATTTTTCTCTGAAACAATCAAAGTAGAAGGAATAATATGACCTGTACAAAGATATAAGGTGCCTACTTTCACACCTTTTGCTACTACAAGGGAACCTTTTGAAACCTTCTAATTTTTATCATTAAAAGTAACTACACAACCCTCATCACCGAGTTGCCCTGCTAAAATTAAATTTCTACTT
This sequence comes from Cupressus sempervirens, assembly GCA_028749045.1. Lineage (NCBI taxonomy): Eukaryota > Viridiplantae > Streptophyta > Pinopsida > Cupressales > Cupressaceae > Cupressus > Cupressus sempervirens. Next base: position 341,268,055 of record CM053785.1, read on the forward strand.
AGTTTTGGAACATGTCTTACCTCATGTAGTAGCCAATGATTCCCATTCTGCAACTTAATCTTAATTTTTCCCTTTCCAACAATCTGACAGGGTTCATTATCCCCCAAATAAACAAGTCCAAAATTCCCTTGGACATAATCAATGAAATAACCTCTATGAGGTGTAGCATGAAATGAAGCACCAGAATCTAAAACCCATGAATCATCAACACTCTCTAAAGACAGAAGCAAAGCATCCTCTTCGGATTTGTTACTTACCACATTTACCTCCTTGTCTCCATTTGATTTATCTCCTTCATTTTTCTTTCGATTCCAGCAATCTTTCTTTTTGTGCCCTGGTTTCCCATAGTACCAGCAATCATTTGGTCCTCTCGATTGAGACCTCCTACCCTTTGACTTTCCTCTTGATTTTCCACGATTTCCAGAGTTACTTCCTCTTTCAGTCATTCTGCCCCTGCTTTGTGCATTTAAAGCACTTCTTGATGTAGATCCACCTGAGGATTTTCTAGGAGTTTCCTCACTTAAAATAACACCGATCACATCATCATATTTTAGGGTACTAGATCCAGGAACAAAATTACTCACCGCCATTACCAAGCCATTCTAGCTTTCAGGCAAAGAACACAAAATCAAGAGAGCCCTAATTTCTTCATCAAAATTGATACCCATAGAAGATAATTGACTAGTAATAGTATTAAACTCATTTAAATGATCTGCAACAGATCCACCTTCTGCCATTTTCATATTAAATAAACGCTTCATGAGAAATACCTTATTTGAAGCGAAGGGCTTTTCATATAGTGTCGCAAGGGTTTTCATCAAATCTTCTGTCGTCTTTTCTTTTGTAATATTAAATGCCACTGATGGTGCCAAGCATAACCGAATGCTTCTGAGTGCCTTTCTGTCCAAAAGATCTCATTCAGCCTCTGACATAGTTCCCTGATTATTGGCTTTTCCTTCCAACGACTTCCATAAATCCTTCTGATATAAATAGTCTTCCATTTGCATCTTTCATAACTGGAAGTTCTGCCCATTAAACCTGTCAACCCTCAACTTACCCTCATCTGCCATCACTCCCACTCAACTATGAGACTCCCACTTAACCGTGAGACTTTCCTGTAGAGGATAACTGAAAGACAACCTTCCTCTGATACCACTTGTTAGGATAAACCACAGACAGAAATAAAAACTACATGCAAATATAACCAATAATAGAAAATAACAGAACACACAGAAATGAGCACAAGGCACCAAGATTTAACGTGGTTCACCCAATCCCTGGGCTACGTCCACCAAACAACAAGTCTGATCTTATTACAATCCAATGATTACAATTTGATTACAATTCGTAATCCCTTACAGCTCAATACCGCTGCAAGAACCAATTTCGTATCACAACATTATGAAAAATACCCAACCCTAAGCCCTTTTATACAAGTATTAAACCGCTTTAGGGTTATAACATGTCGACCATATGTCGGCCATATGTCGGCCATAATCAGTCACCACAATCTAACAAGAAGAAACTGTTGTAAGTAAAGTTCTCAGAACCTTGCTTCCTATCTATGCAATTAGAGTATCTACTATTCAAGAAAAGAGATGTGATCCAAATCACAAGATAAGTTTGGATGCCCTAGTAGGAAGATTGACAACTTTTAAACTAGACAATTTTGACAACTATGTTCTTGCTTCCAAGAATATTGAATCTGCATTTGAAGCTAAACTCTCACTCAAAGAAAAAGGAAAGAAAATAAAAGATAATCAATTAGAAAGTAAAGAAAAAACTAAAGAAAGTTCAAACAGTGATCATGAAATTGTTGAAGCTTTACTTGCAAAGAAATATTCTAGGAGTAGAGGAAAGTACAAAGGTAAAATCCCTCTAATATGTTTTTCTTGTGGAGAGATTGGTCATATTGTTGCTAGGTGTCCAAACAAAGAAGACAAGGAAGAGAAGAAAAGCCACAAGTACAAAGGCAAGAAGGAATTTAAAGGTCACAAATTCTACAAAGATAAAGGTAAGAAAACTTGTTTTATGGCTAAAGATTCTGATAACAGTGAAGATGAAATAGTGTATATTGTTGTAAAAGATGAATCTAATGATGAAAGAGATAAGATGGCACTTGTCTCACATGTTAGCAAGAATGACACATGGACCATAGATAGTGGATGTTCTCACCATATGATTGGAGAAAAAATAAGTTTAAACACTATGATGGAGGTAGTGTAAGGTTTGGAAATAATGATCCTTTTTGCATAAAAGGGAAAGACTGAATCTCATTAACCAATGAAATTGTATGTGACAATGCCTATTGGGTTGAAGGACTAAAACATAATTTTTTGAGTGTGGCACAACTGAACAACATCAGATTCAAGGTAGAATTCATGAATGGAAAGGCAAGACTACTAGATAACCAAGGAAATCTAATTGGATCAAGCAGGCAAACAAAAGCTAACCTATTTTATCTTGATCTTAGTGATTGTTCATGTTTCATTGCTCAAATAGAAGAAAGTTGGCTATGGCACAGAAGGCTATGTCATGTAAAATTTGATAATATAGTCAAGATTAGCAAACTCAGAAGAGTAAGAGGTCTTCCTAATTTGAAGAAACCTGATGTTGGATTATGCAAGAATTGCCAAATTAGTAAAATGGGAAAGACTAGTTTGAAAAGAAAAAAAATATCAATCAGAAGATGTATTGAAAATTGTGCATATTGATTTGTGTGGACCCACTGGAATAAAAACTTATAGTGGAGAGAAGTTTTTCATTCTTTTTGGTGATGATTATTCTAGAATGATGACCGTTATGTATTTGAGAGAAAAATCAGAAGCTTTTGAGAAATTCAAATGGTATCTTGCTAGAGTAGAAAAGGAAACTGGAAAAAGATTAAAATGCTTAAGATCAAATAGAGGTGGCAACAATTTCTGCATTCAAAGAGGAATCAAAATACAAGTATCAAACCCTGGTACTCCTGAGTAGAATGGAATAGCTGAAAGAAGAAACAGATCCATCATGGATTGTGCAAGGATACTAATGATTGAAAAGAATTTTGCTATCAAATACTAGAAGGAAGCTATCAGCACTACAGTTCATACTTTGATTTGAGTTCAGTTAAAGGACTCAAACAAAACTCCCTATGAGCTATGGTATGTCTACAAACCCAATGTAAGTTACTTGAAAGTATTTGGTAGGAAATGTTATATCTTGAAAGAATCTAGAAAAGGAAAATTTGATGTAAAAGGTGATGAAGGTATATTTCTAAGATATTCTTGCAGAAGTAAAGCATACAAATGTTTGAATTTATCCACTCACAAAATCATAGAAAGTGCACATGTAAGAATTGATGAGTTTGCAGAAAAGACTGAAGAAGAAAGCAAAAAGGAACCAGAATATTATAGAAGATTTGTCTACTATGAACCTGATAAATTTCCAAACACATTTCCCAAAAATGAGACTTCATCTCCCAAGTTGACTAAATCTCCATCAGCTACTGAGTTGTAGGAAGTTCAAACCAAGATACAGGGACCCAAGTCACATTCAAAGGCTACCAATTTAACGCATACCGAGTCTAAAGAACTCAAGCCACAGATAGAAGGACCTAAGCCAAAAGTTAAAATTCAAAATGAAGACAATGTTATTCATTCAAAAGCCAAAGAACTTTTATTGGCTAAATATGTCAGAAGGCATCATGCACCTGATCAAATCATTAGAAATAATATGATGGAACAATGATAAGAAGAAAACTAAAAGGTGCATGTTTACTTGCTAAATTTGAACCTAGAAGTGTTAAAGATGTATTGAAAAATGAAAGTTGGATTGAGGCTATGAATGAAGAAATAGAACAAATAGAAAAGAATAAAACTTGGACTCTTGTACCTAGGCCCAAAGATAAAAAATGTAGTTGGTAGAAAATAGATATTTAGAAATAAGCTGAATGAAGATGGAAATGTGCTAAGAAAAAAAGCAAGATTGGTATGTAAAGGTTACTCTCAAGAAGAAGGTATTGATTATGGTGAATTTTTTTCCCCTGTTGCAAGATTAGAAGGTGTTAGGACTTTACTTGGTTATGTAGCTCACAAAGGATTCAAAGTATATCAGATAGATGTTAAATCCACATTCTTAAATGAAATTCTTGATGAGGAAGTCTACATTGAATAGCCAGAAGGTTTTGTTGATCCAGACAAAAAGGACATAGTCTGCAAATTACACAAAGCTCCATATGGTCTTAAACAAGCTCCTAGAGCCTAGTATGAAAGACTACATAACTATTTGATACATATTGGTTTTCAAAGAAAAAATGATAACAACCTACTATATATCAAAGAAGGACCAAACAAGAAGATTGTATTGGCAGAAATATTTGAGGATGATACTCTATTCATAGGAAATGATGATTTATGCAAGACATTTTTAGAACAAATGAAATAATTTGAAATGTCCATGTTTGAAGAAATAAAATTCTTTGTTGGGTTGTAGATATAGTAGAACATAAATGGTATCTATATCACTCAATCTAAGTATATCAAAGAGATACTTAAGAAATTTGGAATGGAAGATTCAAAACTAGTTGGAACCCCCATGTGTATTGGACTTAAACTTACCTAAGATGATGACTCCAAAGAAGTAGATCAAACCCTATATAGATCAATGGTTGGGAAACTATAGTATGTGGTACATACAAGGCCTGACATTGCCTTAGTAGTTGGGATAGTGCCAAGATTCTTAGCTAGACCCAGAGAAAACCACATGATGGGAATAAAAAGAATCTTAAGACACCTAAAAGGTACTAAAGACTATGGATTATGGTACAAACTTGGAGGAAACCTTGACCTAAAAGTATTTACTAATGCTAATTGGGTAGGAAATCTTGATGATAGAAAGAGCACCAGTGGTGAAGCATTCTTTCTTGGTAAAAGGTTGGTATCTTGGACAAGCAAGAAGCAAAACTATACATCTCAATCTACATCAGAAGCAAAATATGTAGTAGCAACAATGAATTGTTCTAACATTGTTTGGTTCAAATAGTTGTTGGAAGGAATGAAGGTTGAAATCAAAGAGCCAATAGTGATGTATTGTGATAACACCAATGCAATCAACATATCAAAGAATCCAGTGATGTATTCAAAAAAAAGCACATTGCTATCAAATATAATTTTGTAAGAGAATTAGTACAGGACAAAGAAATCAGATTGGAATATGTGCATACAAAAGAACAAATTGTAGATATATTCACAAAGCCATTACCTAAGGATGCATTTTTGTATGTAAGAGGTAAGCTAGGGGTAATTCCCCTATCTGAAGCTCACTAATTAAAGTTTAGTGATGCATCAACATAAACCAAGTTTAAAATCAATCAGTTGATGTAGTATTGACAAGGACATATTGCAGATGAATCTGTACTCAAGGTACATTGATACCAATCAGAATTGTCTTTGGCATGTGTTTTCAAAGAGGGAGAAGTCTACTATCATATCTTTCTAAAATTTTGTAGAAGGAGAAGTTAAGAAGCTCATTCACAGAGGGAGAAACTTTATGATAGAGGGAGTCTTATTCTCAAAGTTTCATTGTGTTATGACATGTTGTGTTGCCATCAATGCTAAAGAGGCAGATTGTTGGATAGAATTGATTAATTGTGTGTTGTCCTTGATGTTACACAAATGTCATATCAATTGACAGATAGTGCATGCCGAGCTCACTTGGTCAATGAAGATAGTTTTCCTAGTCTACCAAGCATTCTTGGGTTTACTCTGTACAGAAGGTAGTTTCTATTGAGCTCACTCGAACGTTGAAGGAAGTTAAGTAGAAAAGAGTGTTAACTGAGCTCACTCAATTAACAAAGGGAAAGTTGAATAGAGTCAATACTAATCGAGTTCACTCGGTTACCAAAGGAATTTTGTAAGTTCATATAACTTCTGTTGGTTAACAAAGGGAATCACTTCAAAATTAGTTTCTACCGAGTTGGGTTGGCCACCAAAGGATTTTCTTGTTTTGGCATATAAAGCTTAATTATTTTACCTATTGATTCTAGCTGACTGAGGTGATGAATATTGGTTATTCTAATTTGTATATGAGATGACTTGACAATCTGAAACGTATAAGTGTAAGGTCAAGTTGTGATTTCAAGTGTGAGTGTGATGTGTGTAAGTTGAATAAGTTGTAAGAGATAAGAAGAGAAAGCGAACTTGAAGGATAAAGAGATATTCTTGTGGTGTAGAAAAGTATTATTCGATCAAGAAGGATCATGTATGAACCAGGGTAGAGATTTGTAATTAGCAATTCAGTTGCATCACAATCAAGTCATTTCATTATAGCAGTGTCTAAAATCTCTTAACATAGTACCACACATCTTCATGGGAGATGATGCTAAGATGGAAGTTGAAGGGAAAGGGCATGTAGAAATGGAAAATGGGGAATTCAAAGATGTTCTCTATGTTCCAAATCTAAGCTCCATTCTCCTATCAGTTTACCAAATCACTCACCTTGGAGATGGTCATAAGGTTGAGTTCCTTCCAGATTCAGTGATGGTGCAAAGTCTTAAAGATGATTCATTAGTAGCAGTGGGGAAAGTCAATGATGACAAGAGGTAACTATACTCCTTCTCCCACTTTCTGCCTAAGAGTCCTTCCCAAGCCTTGTTCACTCACTCTACTTCACACATCAACTTATGGCATGAGCAGTTTGGTCACCTTGACTTTCGCTCTCTTCAACAACTTTAGTCTAAATGCATGGTCAAAGGTCTACCTAATATCAACTTTTCTAAGGGAGAATGTTCATCTTCTTTAGTGGATATGAATCTCAAGGAGTAGTATGATAAAGGGAACTCTTCTCGAGCTCCAGTCATTCTTCAGCTCGTTCACATGGTATTAGCAGGACCCTTTGCAGTGACTTCAGTCAGCCAAGGTCGCTACATACTAACATTTGTTGATGACTTTTCTAGATTCATTTTGGTCTTCTTCCTTCATCATAAGAATGAAGTAGTTGATAAGTTTCAAGACTTCAAGACTCATGTTGAACACAAGTCAAGGAAAGCCATCAAAGTATTAAGAGTGGACAATGAGAATAGATATGTTGACAGAAGACTTAAGAAATTTTGTAGAATTGAGGGGATTGATCTTCAAAACTCACCAGCATTTAGTCTGCATAAGAAAAATGTTGTAGCTATGAGGATTGGGACTCTTAAGACCATGGAAAGTTGCATGATTAAGGCCAAGTCTCTTGATCCTACACTTGATGTTGAAGCCATTAGCAGTGCTACTCACATGTACTTAATAGGTCTCCTCATCCAGCCTTAGATGGTAAGACTCCTTTTGAGGCAGAAAACTAGTTGTGAGTCACCTTAGAGTCTTTGATTGTCCAGCTTGGGCAAACCTTTCTTCCAAGAGTTGCAAGGCACCAACACCTAGACCTTGTACCTTTATTGGTTATGAAGACAATGTGAAGTCTTACAGACTTATGGATCCAAAGACTAATGAGATTTTTGTGGAGAAGGATGTTCACTTTAAGGAAAGTTCACCAAGATTGTCCTCTAATCCTCTCTGCACTTTATATACAGTGGAAACTGATAGTGACACCAGCGATAGTGCTTCAACAAGTTCAGACATGTGGTGTTCTATCGACAGTTGCAGTGAGAGGTCACATAAGTCCAGTCCACATGGTTACATTGCCATAGTGAAAGGTCCATCACAACATGGTACATCTCATCTTCCACCTACAGCTTCAGTTGACTTGGGAGACAAACTTGAGGACTTACATCTTCTCATTGATGATGATTCTTCTATAGTTGTTGCGAGGGCTCACTCTGACCCTGATGTCCATTCTCTACATGATCAATCTTCACAGGTTGGCATAATTGTGGATCCTTATGAATAGAAATTAGTGGAGGTCTCTTTTTCAGTGGAGGAGACAGATGGTTTAGTAGAATAGGTTCAATAGACATCCTTGATCGATCTACATTCGTTCTTTTCAGCACAGTTGGAAGTGGTGAACTTCAACATTGGTATAGGGATACTTGAGCAGGTTTCAGGGCCACCATACATCTTTAGGACTATACCTTTGGCATTGTTTCTTCCTAAGGGGAGGAACACCATTTTGCATTCTTGGACCAGCTTCTTCATCGAAACAGCTTTCACTTGTTGGCATTCTTCTTTTGGGGGGTAAGCCTATTCTGTCTCTCTTCCTTCTCTTATTCTCTTATGTATATACTGGATGTATGTCATAATGGGGGGGTCTTAATTACTCCATCCATCGATGCATCCATATTTATCTCTCTTTTTGGGGGAGGGTTTTTCCCATGAGGTTTTCCCTCTTTCCCCGCTTTATGAGAGATTGCATCTTCATTATGTACATGGGTACCTAATATGGCCTTGTAGCTAGGACCCATTATGCATCTTCATCCTAGTTTCGTAAGCTTAAGGGCATTCCCCTAAGTTGCACTTAAGGGGGGGTGTTGGTGTAAATAAGTATTTACTTATTACACTTACTTAAGTTTACTTAAGTTAATGCATTATTTAATTATTTTCCATTATTTTATTATTTTTATTTGTGAGACACTTAGGAGTTTTCACACTTTGTTGAGTTGTCATGTAGACAACACAAGAGTATGCAACTCTATTTTAGCACATGGTGTCTACAACACTGTTTTGCGTGTCACACCCTTGTAGGCTTATCCTCTCATCACCACACTTACTTTCGTGCTTAATGGAGGATAACCCATATTTGGTGGACATGTGCTTGGTTGTATGACTTATCATGTAGCTGATTACGATGCATTCTAGATGTATCTCAGAGGCCTTTATATACAGGCACTCCTAGTGTACTTTTACATTACATTGCACATTGCATTAATGATGGCATATTGAATACATTGTCATTCTGATCATACTCTCTCTCTCTCTCTTTGGTCTACTGTGTGCTTGTGTTTGAGTTCTTAGTTCTTGGGTGAATTTTTCCCTTAGGCAAATTCTTACACAATTGTTTAACTCATCAACTAGATTCTTATTTTTCATGGTTAGTAGACCCTTCTCACTTATACAATTGAGACTCTGGTGCCATAACATCATCTCTTTGCAAGTAGCTTTGACTCACTAGACAAAGAAACCTTGGATACCTAAAATCCATGACCTTTTGCTAAAAATAAACCCTTTCCTTTTCCAATAGAGTAGCCTTTCTTACAATCTTATGAAATTTTAAAAATATTTTGCTCAACTATGCATATATCAAGATAGAACAATGTACCCAATTTTCTTCCTCTTTCTATCAGGATGGCACCTATTGTCATTTTTACACCTACTTTAGAAAAATGTATGTGCATGCCTTCATCTATTAGCTTTCTAATAGATTAAAAAAATCTTGGTAGTCCCAAGATATGCATGACATAATCAAATCTTTTAATTCTACCATCAAAAAGTTTCACATTAACACTTCCACAAACAAAAATATTAAGAAATGACTTATATCACCCAAATAGACCTTACCACCATCAAAGTTGTCATACTTATTATAAACCATCTTCTATTAGGATTCATGTGGAAAGATATAACTGATTCTATCAACCATGCATTGTCACTTGCACAAGTAGTCAACAATGCAATAAAGACATCTCCAGTTTCCTTCTCAAATCCAAAATTATAATCTTGCTTCTTCTTCTCCTTCTTATTTTCTTCTTTTCATCGTCCTTTTAGAAGTGATGAGGTTTATGATAGTTCCAACAAATTGTCTTGGAATTACTAGGGGATTTTGATATCCCCTTATTCTTGGACTTAAAATGATCATGTTGGTTTTCACTCTTGCCTCTTTCTCCTTTTCTTCCTCAAACACTCAAATCCTCTTTAGCATTTAGAGAGATCTTCCTTCTCATCTTCTCATAAAGTATAGAACTAACAAAATCCTCCATCTTCAAGATGTCTATAGTACTCTCTATAGCCAGGGCACGACTATCTCATGTGTCTGACAAAGGAAATAATAAGACTTGACACCTTTCTTCTTCATCCATTAGCAACCATACTAAGGTCAACTAAATCACCAACACATTAAATATTTTTAGATTCTTAGATCTTCATCCACCTTCTTCCTTTCTCAAGGAGTAAATTTTCATCCTCAAGAAAATATTATTTATGAGTGATTTTTCTTGAAATATCTCACTTTAGCTTCTTCCAAAGCTTCTTCAAAGTAGATTCTTCATAAACATTTATTATAATTGAGTGTGAAAGACACAATCTTATGAGAATTTTAGATTTTCTATCCATTACTTTATACTGAACAACTAAAGTTGGATCTGTAGGCCTTGTGACATTTTCATCCACCACTTCCCATATATCTCATTCAATAAGCAAATCTTCCATCTTCGGTTTCAACGTTTCAAAGTTCATAGCAAAAAAATTCTCCACTTCAATCATTTTTGACATTCATTCCATCTTTACTACCCTATAATATAGAAAATGAAGCACTTTGCACAAGATCCTACTCAAACCTTTATTAGCTCAAAAACCCTGTACCCATCAAATAGAACCAAAATTGGCCAGACTCTAATGCCACTTGTAAGAAAGGAAAGGTATGTGAAATTGATTCCTACACTAATCTTGAGAGGATGTCTATGAAAATAGAAACTTAAATATTACAAAGAATGCAAGATACAAACAAGTGCCTAAATGAAATAACAATGAACAAATATCACAATGATTATCGTGCGAAAACCTTCAAGGGTGAAAACCCCTACATTGTAACCCCTGCATAATGTACTATCAAATCAATACAGATTACAACATACTTGCAATCAAACTTCTTACAAGAGCACCAACTTGACTCAATCTAGGGGGAATTTCACTAGCACCCTTCTAGATTTGTGGTTCCCAAGATTGGCATGAACCAATTTAAAAATACTCATTCACATCCAAAATCATATCCCCTAATTTTCACCCTTACAATTGTCTTAAAGTGTGTCATATATATTCTAAAAATAGCCCTCTAGTAGTATACTATGGATAGGGAATCTTTTGATAGCTCATTTTGTCTTGTCCAAGGTACAGGTGGAAAACTTACCAACTACTTTTATAACTATCTAGAAAATATTGCTAAGGTTGAAAATCACATTTTCTCAATTGTTACTCATCCACTTACTCATCACTAAGTTGCAAACTAAGCTTGCTGTGAGTGCTCAACTGGTCCTCACTAAAATTTTTCTTAATAGTGAAAGTCTTCAATCTCACTTGGATTTGAGACATCGTGATTTGGAGAGGGAGCATACTCCTACAATGAATTCTTGTGTTTTGTCAGTTCTTCGAACAAATTGTTGCTAGAACCAATGTGCCTGAGTTCCCTTTCATCGAAGGAGTGTGCTCTGACATTGACCCGTGGCTGGAAGGATATTTACCCAAAATTGTGATTGTAAATACCACATGAGACTTGTTTAGAGGCATTAGGTCTTCTATTTTGATGCAGAGAGCACAGTGGAAGGTTAATGAATCCAATCACAAATATAGATCTTCAAAACCAACAACAAATAACAAAGGCTTCCATTACAATACATAATATTCTTAAATCCAAATAGTCAAAGAGAAAATCAAATGTAGATACAAAATGTTATTTATTCATTCTTTGTATTACATTGACTACATTGATCTTTCCCCTCCATTCTGCTTGGACTCTCCGCTGTCCCACTACTACTCTCAGGTTCTTGAATATAAAGATCTTCAAAACAAGACAACCCGATAGCTAAATTTAAAACTAAATTTTAACTTCCCTTTCCCAACTTAATCTACTTCCTCTAACAGTTTTACAATACCGATTATAATAAGTTTCAAAACTATAAAAGACACTAGAATAGTATCAACTTCACGATAATACCAAACATATATTAAATCAAAATACTATCATCTATCTCAACCATAATAAACACTCTTACTCGACCGATTACATTCATCTTATGAAAATAAACACTTATAATGCATGTATGATCTCGAATATTTGAAAAGTCTCGAATCTTGTGATGCCCCTGCATCATATTCTCATAACATCCACTATTGAATTTGTCAATGTCATCATGCCTTATTCATGAGCAACCATAGGATATAGCAGTTTAGGGAAGCAAGTCACTAACTCCACTATTTTTAAATTTCCTGTCCAATGTGGCAATGGCACCCTATGCCTCCTTGCTTCATTTTTCCCAAAGTTGATAATCCTGTACAATTTGTTCTCCAAGTCTGCAGTAGGCTAAATACTGTATTGTAGTATTCTCAACTCTCGCTTTCAACTTTTATTATTAATAGATGCAAACATTTAAATTATTTGGTGATCTTTTGTATTAATCACTCCTTTGTTTAAGATAAAATGAAAAATAATCATTCTTCAACATGTACAATATTCAAGTCATCATGAATAACATTGCTAAGGAACTTTTGATGTTGAAGGCAAACAAGGTCTGGTTAAAAATTAAATCATATAGATTGTGTTAGTGGTTTGTTTTGCCAAATGGTGGAGAGGTCATCTTGGAAGGAAAATTAAATTGTCTAGGCATTATTTTATCAAACTTTTAAATTTAATTGTATGATTTGAACTAGTCTGCCTAGGTAGTATGATACATTTATGTCAATTTGTCATTAATGTTACATTCTTGATTATTTTTGGAGCCATTGTTGTTATATTCTTCATTATTTTCCAACATTAGTTTCCTATTAAATTTGGTGATTGATTTCTATGTGAAATAAGTTGACATAAATATTTTCTAAATTAAATATATTATGTGTTTAATTAAATTGTTGAATTTTTATTTTTATCATTTTTAAAAAAAGATTAAAAACTTAAAATGAATAATTTTAGTGAGCAAGGAATGTGCACATTTAAAATTCTCCTATAAGATTATTCATGATGTGTTTGTTTAATATAGATTTTTTAAAATATAGATTTAGTAATATTACCTAGATTTTTCAAAACATAGGTATACTAGTTTTATCAATATTTTTGTTTTGATGTTTTTTGTCTTCAAAAGAACATGCATAGTGTATGTGACTCACTTATATTCCAGTGGCAAGTTCTCTTATAAAGATTATTTACTCAAGGGAAAAATATTATTTATATAGAAAAAACATTTATTTTCTAAACATTAGATTTAAAAGTAGCAAAGAAGGTTGCATAAAGATTTGATTAAGAAAATGTAGTCTTACATAAATGTTTTACCTCTTATATTTTTTTGACGTGTAATAATTAAAGATTTAATAATAATATCGAATTTAATCATTCATAATAAATATAAATCCATACGAGAAAAACAATCATTTGTAATACAAAATTAACAAAAATTAATTAATTTATAAAATTTAAATATTCTTAATTATTAAATAATAAAATAATCATTAGAAATATTTCTCAAATGATCTAAGAGTTGTAATTTTGTAATCTTGTCACAAAGGGCAAGACAAGGGAAAAGCAAAAACATAAGACTATGGATTGTTGAAATCTATTATCGTTGATATTTCTTGAGTTCCAATTTTAATATACTTGTTCGAATAAAGAAGATGTAAAGGTGATTTCTCATTACTTACACCATCCACACTTTTAAATAACTCAAAAAAAATGAAAAAAAATTAGTTCTAAGATACAAATAATTAGATTGAATAAGAATATTACTGTGAAGGAAAAATAAAATAGCTTTCATGGATTTATTACTTGTGTAAAGTAATGTCTACGGCGTTGAATGCAAGCCAAAAAATAAATATGCAGTGCTCAAGTATGAAAATGCTTAGATTGTGGTGTGACTAAAGTGGTGAAGGAGAATTTCTCACGTAATTGGAAAACTAAGTCCCACTTTCTCCATCGTTCTAATGAATGGATCTATTCTCCTCAACCCTCTTGTTGATCTGCTTAGTCCTTTCAAGGGAAACTTCAATGTTCAGTGTTTTTCATTGGGCACATAGGTACACCACTTTGTAATATGGAGAATCTGTTAGTTGATTTTACCACATTAGGTAAAATTTGCTATTAATAAGAGCATTGATAAATTGTCATTCTAGATTATATATTGAACTAGTTCTAGAAATATTTCAGAATTAAGGAAGTTAGACAAATGAGAGACAAGTAGTGCAAAACATTTGAATAATTTTCACGAAGAGGCAAGATTGGAGATGAATTCGTGGTTTATTTGAGAAATGAGAGAGTGGAAACATATAATAAATTGAAGATGAAGAATTTGGGACCATGCAAAGTCTTGAAGAAACATAATCTGGGAAATGCATAAGCACAAGAAACATGACATCTAAAGAGTACTTGGTCAAATGGAAAGGAAAATCCGTTGAAGATTCATCATGACTATCAAAAGAAGAAGTCATCTTCCTTGGTTTTATTTTGAACACTTGAGATGTGACAAGTTCAATTCTACAATGATCCTAGTTGTCTCATGTAGGAGCCTGTGAGGTGTATGATTAATCTTGCATCAACGAAAAATATTTTTTAGTTTTCCATAAGGACTATCTTTGGGTAGGGTTACTATTTTGGCAAGTTTACTCTTTTTAGTATGTTGATAGATTATTTCAATTGCTTCGGCGAAGGTTCATTCCAAGTGTATAAGTGGGTTGATACAGAAACTTTGAACTCAATTTTAAAATATTAATAGACTTCAAAAGGGAGTCAAAATTTAATTACCCAACACTGACCCCAAGTCTATAGAACACTTGAAGAGGTTTTTGGAAAGTGGTTATAATTGCCAAGTGGGTCCACACTTAACAAGATATAGCTTCCACAATTTGTAGTAGTTTAGGAGAACAAAAAATCTCTTCAAAAACTCCAATGAGTGTCGAAAATCATTTGGGGCAATATTGTTGATATATTCCAATGTAAGAGAAATAAATGTAAAGGTGGTCAGCTTCCAAAAGCTTCTAGGGTAGTTAAACTTCCCAATATAAAAAAGACAACTAAGGTTATTTGGGGCAATTCTAATGGTGCATATAATGGTTTTGGCTTGCAGATTATTTAATGAAAATGCCCATGTATTTGTAGCATGTTAATTTTTTGAATATTGTAATGTATTTCATTGAGGATAATAGAAAACATGTGTTTTCATTCTTGCAAATGTCTAGGTTTCAAAATGTCAACTTTATTTCTTTAATGTGTAGTTCATGTTTGAGTTAGTAAGGGGGAATCCTTAATCATGTAATATCAAGGAAAAAGTTCCCATGGATATATCACTAAATGTGAGACAATTTACACTAGGATTGTAGTTGTGGGTTTGAGAGATAAGTGCAAAAAACACCTCCATGAAGGAATAATGGTGGAAGAGTTGTGAGTGTGACAAAAGAGGATTTTAGAGCCATCTAGAGGCAAGTGCAAGAACTACAAGAGGAGATGCATAGAGTATTAGGGAAAGTGATAAAAGTAAGGACAGATCAGAAGAATAATTTGAAGAAGAGTAATAAATAGCTAAAGATCTCGAGGAAGGTAGGTTTTTTAGGGTCATTTCTAGGATTCTAAAGGGACCAAAAATGTCAAGTTTCCACATTTTCTAGAAATATTAATCCAAAAGAATTGATCAATTGGATCAACAAAAATGGAAGACTATTTTTAATATGAAGAAGTAGAAGATCTTGAGATGGTTAGATTCACAAAAATGAAGTTGAAATGTTATTCTAAATTTTGGTAGAAAGAAGATTATTTGGAGAGAAATAGATGGAGGAAGGAGAAGATAACAAGATGAGATCAAATTGTGGGAAAATTGAAGAGACAATTCATTCTCATTGACTATGATCTTGATTTACTAAAGAAAATACAAGGGTTGAAGCAAACAAGATCTATCCATGAATACACAAAAGGCTTCTATCAAGTCTTTATCAAAACAAATAATTTTGAAGCCAACATGGAGAAGGTTGCTAGTTATGTGAATGAGTTGAGGCCAAGTATTCAATAAGAGTTAATAATGGTAATAATGCCTACCATTGAAAATGCATACCAATTTTCATTGAAGGTAGAAGAAAAAATGAATAAGAAGCTTGAGAATATACATATTGGAAGTGGTCATGATGGAAAGTCTAGTGGATGCTCTTATAGAGACCAACATGAAGATAACAAAGAAGGATACTGACTTTGGTAAGATTCATAATTAAAGGAAAAATAATTCCTATTATCCTCACAATCAAAATAATAGAGATCAGAGCAAAATCTAGGAAGAGGATAAGAACCACGAAGAGGAGGTTTTTGTGGGACATGTTTTTGGTGCGGAGGACATAGAGCTAACGAGTGTCCCAAAAATCAAGGGATGAAAAATAGAAAAAAAGAAAGAAATACACCAGTTACAAATGTAGATGAAGATGATGTCTCATCACATTTTGAAGATGCAAAAAGAGGAGATGTTTTTGCTACTTGAAGAGCCTTGCTAAATGACAAGAAGAAACTTGAGTAAAAGGAAGGATTTATTTCACACAAGATGTAAATGCCATGATAAATTATGAAATGTAGTTATAGATGGTGGTAGTACTAATAAACTTGTTTCTGAGAAAAGTGTTAATAAATTGAAGTTATAAAGAAGGAAGCATCCAAACCCCTACTAGATTGTGCAATTGTATAAGGATCACAAGGCTTTGGTCAATGAACAATGTCTAGTGTGATTTAGAATTGGAATCTATTATGATGATGTAATATGTGTGATATTAAACCTATCAATGTTTGTCATTTTTTTAAAGGAAATTTGACAATTTGAGCAACATGTAATACATGATGGCCATCCAAATACCTATTTTTTGAAAAAGGGTGGAGTTCAAAATAGGTTAAAGCAACTGAAGAAAACATAGAAAAAGGTAAGAAGTAATGCAAGAATATGTGTAGCTGATGGAAGGTAATTTCTAGAAGGCATGAAACATGAACATGTGTATTTTTATTTAATACCAAAAGTTGATGAAGAGCAAGTAGAAGATGTACTTGTGGAAGTCACATATTTGATGAATGAGTTTTAGGATACTGTATCTAATAATGTACATAATTGATTGGCACAAATAAGAAAAATTAGTTATTATAAATGTTTGATTCCTAGAACCAATTTTTTGAATAAGGAATCCCATAGAATGACTCTTGCATAGAATAAATAGTTGAACAAACAAGTGCTAAACTTATTGCAGATGGGGTTGATTCAAGGGAGTTTAAGTCCTTGTGCAGTACCAAAAATACTAGCACAAAAGAAAAATAAAAAATGGAGGATGTGTATGAATTTTCAAAATAGTAATAAGATAATTATCAAGTATAAATTTTCTCTTACCAATGATGGATGACATTATGGATTATTTGAGTGGAGCTAAGTAATTCATAAAGATAGATCTAAAAAGTGGATATTGCCAAATTTGGATTAGAAAAGAAGATGAACAGAAGAAAAAGTATATATAAGGAAAAAAAGGCTTCTATGAGGGGTTAATCATGCTCTTTGGGTTAACAAATGCACCAAGCACATTCATGCAACTCATGTACAAGACATTGAAAAAAAATTCAAGTAAGTTTTTTATTGTTTACTTGGATGATATTTTGATCTTTAGTAATACATTGGAAGAATATATAGTGCATATTTCTAGGGTCTTTGAGAAGTTAATGGAGGAATTTTTTTTGATTAATCTAAATAAGTGAGAATTGTTTTTTTTAAATTGGTAAGCTGCCTAAGATAAAATAAATTATTATTGTGTTGTGATTAATTATTATTATTATTTATTAATATTGAGTATATTTGAATCCAAGACCTCCCAAATAAGAGGTTCACATTTTATCATTATGTTGTAGGGTCTTCCCTCTAAAGGAGTGTAATTTTATGGAGTTAGTGTACTTGAGATTAATTTTTTAGTAGACAGTCTTAAAATGGACCTAGAGAGAGTGTAGGTTATCCTTGAAAGGCCTACTCCAAGGAGTGCCATTGAGGTAAGATCTTTTCATGGTTTGGATAAATTTTTAAAAATATTTATTAGAAATTATAATCGTATATGTGAACCCCTAACTGAAACAATGAGAGGGAATAGAAAATAGTTTAAGTGAATTATACAAACAACAAAGAGTTTTAATTTATTGAAAATAAAAATTACAGAGTAGCCTATTATAGAACTTCCAAATTTTAAGTAGGTATTTCAAGAAAACTGTAATACTAGTGACAATGTCATTAGAGTTATTTTGAATTAGGAAGATAAACTCATTGTTTAATTTAGTGAAAACTTGAATGATGTCAAAGGAAAGAATTCTATTTATAATTATGCTTTTTAAATGTTATAGTTAAGCATTGAGGAAATGGAGACACCATATTTTGTCTAAAAAAATTGTTTTATCCATTGATCACCAAAATCTACAATATTTGAATAGCCAAGTAATGTCAATTCAAAAGGATTTAAAATGGGTTGAGTATTTGTACAATTATACTTTTCTTTTGAAGCATGGTATTAAAAAGTATGATAGGGCTACAAATTCCTTGAGTAGGAGGCAAATTTTTTTGATAGAGATGCATATCAAAATTGTTGGGTTCTAGGAACTCAAGTGTTTGTATCTCGTGGATGCTGATTTTGGTGAGTCCTACAGAGCTTGTACATAACTTGTTACTATAGACATGACCAAATGGTTTGATTTTTTAATCTATGATCATTTGTTATTCAAAGGCAACCAATTAAACATTCAAAATAGTTTCTTGTGTAAGAACGTAACCAAACAGAAACACAACACTATAAGATTTTTTGGATATTTTGGTTGAGATAAAACTATTGCTATGGTTAGTGAGAACTATTATTGGCCATAATTATAACTAGATGTTAAAAAGTATATGCAAAGTTGTAGAATATGTTAGATGAAAAAATAAAGCAAGTATAATACATGGTTATATCATCCATTACATGTACTAAAGAGGTCATGTGGAAATATTTCTATGGACTTTTTTGGGTTTACCAAGGACTCAAAGAGGCCACATGTAATGCCCTGCTATGGAACCCAAGAGAAATTAACCTAAAATATGAAACTAAGTCTATAGAATAGTAAGAGTTTACAAACAGTAATGTAGTTCAACAATGTGGAAGAAAATAATCTATAATACATGCACACAATGCAACTCAAACCTAGATTGTAAATCTCAAGGGTCCCATAGTGTAGAATTACATATATATTAACATATAATAAGTACAAATAATAAACACAACTCACAAAATGTAAATGAATGAACAAGAATATCATAACATATGAGAACCCCAAATCCAACTGATACAAAATCCAAATACATAAAAATCTACATCCACTACACATGTCATAAGGTATGAGATACAAATCAAAGTATAAAGTACAACATCTCGTAAAGGTTTCATGACAAATATACAAGAATAAGATAAGAAGATAGAACATGTCTCCAAAGATAAATCAAGATAATGCAACTTCTACAAGGATCATCCATCACTAAAATAGGAAGTTTCAAAATATATCAATGATAAAGGTCACACTATTAGCTAACCTTGTCAAACCCAAAGAAGGCCCACTCCCTCTGTATTGGGGAGATAAAAACTGGCTCTATACATGTATCAAACCATAAAATTAATGACAAAATATATAAGAATGGAATCATGAATAACTATATAACTCAAGGTCAATATTTAACTGTAAAGGTAGTACACACTAATCTAGAGGCAAAAAACACATGTAGGAAAACCAAGATGCATATAGGGAAGTCTTGTCATCATATGAGTCAACTCTAAGGTTATTCTAGCAATCTCACTAGACCCTGATGCCCTAATGACTCAATTCCTATCAATAATATTTTTATACAAATAAGGTTACTATCTATTCTATATAAAGTTCACTCAAGTGACAAATATCATACAATATCCAGTCCACTCAGGCTGCAAACATCTTCTGCTACTACCATCCTAGTTTTTACTCGTGCTCAAGGGATGAGTGAAGAACCACACATCTTATTAATTTATTCTAACCTCTCAACAGAATTTAATTATCATTTATTAAGTTACTTACAATAGGTTATCCTGGTAGCCACTTTGAGCCCCAACCCCCATTGCAAGCCATTCTCATCCATACATCTAGATAACATACCCTAAGCTCATAAAACATACAGAGTCTCATAAATAAGATAATAATCAAGTTTGGTTCCATCGAAAGGCAACTGGAACATACATACTAGTCCTCAAACCATAATTTTGATAAGTACACATGGGTCCTCAAACCACAATTCTCACAAGTTGACATTGGTCTTCAAACCACATTGTAATAATTTCTCATTGGTGCTCAAACCACAATATTAAAAATACACATGATTCCTCAAACCAAAATATATAAAATTTAGGCTGGTCTTCAAACTGCTACATAACACACTCTCAAAGAGTACAAAATACATGAGCTTAGAACATTGGTTGGTAAAGAGTAATTGTGATTGAAACATTAATATAAGAAACTCATAACTACCATCACAAAAATAAAACACTCCTAAAGCCTCTATGTATAACCCCTATAGCCAATGTAAATCCCAAAATACCCTACAACCACAATAACAATGAACACACATACATTTAACATAAAATCATTCTTAGTGAATAAAAGTCCATTTATTTCTAAGGGTTTAGTTTGGCTATAAAAATATTCATACAAAACCTCATCAAATAAAATTATTATATATATATTCTTAAACTATATTTATAAATATACAAATTTTTAGAATTTTTTCTTCTAAAAATAGAATTTATACAAATAGAGTTTATACAAATTATATGTAAACTCTACTTCTCAATTAGATAAAAAATTATTTCAACAATCACATATAAAATTCAAAAAATTAATACATGAAAACTCATACTGGCATGAAGAAGACAATAACCAAAATTGAAGAAAGAAAATCTCAAATAATCAGCTTAAAAAATAAAGAGACCAACTCTAACCCAAAAATTAGAGTTCTTTCTTTCTCCTAATTTGAAATTACAAAGCTCAAAACCCTACCTCAAAACTATGAAGCAATTTTAGGAGAATTGAGAATAATTTTTCAACCAAAAATCTTAGCTTGAATTACTTTTACTTTTCCTCCAAAAATCCCAAAGGTTCTTCCACATAATAATAATAAATCCCTAAGATGATAATCTCATCTAATTTATAGAAAAATTCCATTAGGTTTTCTAAAACTGGAACTCAACCTTCAAAAAGTAAATACAAAATTTTATTATTCTACTTCTTAAGTTAGGTCACATAACTCAACTTCTTAACTTGGAATTAATTATTAATTATTATTTAATTATTGTGCAATAAAAATAAAATTATAACTTAATTTAGAATTAATATTTTAGTACAATATTATGAAAGAATTTTAATTAATAATTTTAGCCAAATATAATATAAAACTTGAGTTTTAAAATCAATTCATATTATTTGTGCAAATTAAATTTAAGTTTTTGATTTAATAATTAATTATCTCTTTTAATTCCATAATTATATTTTACTATTGCATATCATTGATTCAAAAATATCAGAAGTTACATTAGAGTTTAGAATCTAACCCAAAAGAAACCCACCCAATATTACAAAATGGTAGTCCTTATGAATATATCATCGAAACAGTTTACCATATTTGACCAAAACAAACATAAAAGCACTTAAGATACATCTCATAATCTAAGTCTTCTATGACATAATCAGGAATGTCACTGCTTTAGTTAGAGGTGGTAATATCAATGGCAGATGGAGGCACATAAAACTATACTCTAGCCGAGCTTTCAACTAGTATTTATGATCTCCATATACCTTCAACTTTGAGTTGACGAACAAGCTCAATGAGAGTAATATAAAACTCATATATTTTCTTGTTTGTGGTGTATCTATGGGCTAGCTCCTTCCTATTCATAGTAATCTCCCCTTCTTTCAACAACTTGAGGAATTTGTTTACTTTTAATTTGACTAATGTTGTAACTTTCATGACAATATTAGTATAAATGAGTCCCCTTAGAGACTCAATAAGGAACATACTTTTACCTTGAAAGATCTCATTATTCTTATTTTTCTAGATATTCCATAGTATAATAGAAGAGAAGATAGACCAAAATCTATTATTCCATTTTCTAATATGATTTAATTTCCCAGTAAATATGCTTTCTAGAGTGAAGTTACAACCTAATTCCAGCCCAAACAACATCTAAATATCTATAGCATAAATATAGTTAAAAAGGACATGATTCACAGACTCGTGTTGATTACAAATAATGCATATGTTGGACTCCTTCCCCTAGAGTTACTTAAAAGGCAATTTGTGAAGAAGAAGCCTCCAAAGAAAGTGGGAAATTTTAGGTTCAATGGGTCTTGACCAAACATCCAAAAGTACCTTCTTCCATGCAACTAGGTGAAAGTTCAAATGTAATTTAGAGTTTAGGTAATCAAGGACTTCAGTGCTATTGGATAGGAGTGAATATATATAGTTAGCTTTAATGAGGTGCAAAGGGGAAGAATTAGGCCAGAGAAGCTGTAGAACACATGAATTTGGGGAACAATAGACACAATTGGCAAATATATTTTGCAGGATATTTATCAACATGTAGTGTGTTCTCCAATTGGAAGGGGGAGGTTAAATCTATAATTTATTACCTAGTTTAGTTGTAATCCTGTCCCCAAAAACATATTTAATTTGTTTCTAGCTCTTCCATGTATATACATTCTTAAACTATAATTACTAAAAATGTAATTTTTAACTTTTTTTTTCCTAAAAATAAATTTTCTAGAAATAGAATTTATAAAAATTATATGCAAACTCAAATTCTCAATTACATGGAAAACTCTTTCAACAATCATGTAAAGAATTCTAAAAAATAATACATGATCACTCATAGTGGCACGAATAAGACAATAACGAAAATTGAAGAAAGAAAATATCAAACAATTAACTTTCAAAAATAAAGAGAACAACCCTTACCCAAAATAAAAAGTTCTTTCTTTTTCTTAATTTTAAATTACAAAGCTCAAAACACTACCGCAAAACTATGAAGCAATTTGAAAAGAATTGAGAACAAATTTTCAACCAAAAATCTCAGCTTTGAATTACTTTTACTTTTTCTCCAAAAATCCTAAAAGTTATTTGACCTAATAATAATGAATCCCTAAGATTGCTGTCACATCTAATTTATACAAAATTTCCATTAGGTTTTCTTAAACTAGAACTCAACCTTCAAAAAGTAAAAATACTCTTTTAATAATCTATTTCTTAAGTTAAAATGCTTAACTCGACTTCTTAACTTGGAATCAATTATTAATTCATATTTAATTATTGTGCAATCAGTATAATAATAACATAATTTAGAATTATGTTTCATAATTAAAATAGTCTTAACTACATTCTGCAAACATGGTAAAAACAACGAAATATCAATTGAAAGACAAACGCCCCAAATTGAGATTCATTGCTTTCAAGTAGAAGACAAGTTCACAACCTCCTTTGATGACCTATAACAAATTTGATGCTCTTTCATAGCGATGTCATCAAAAAGGCGATGTTCGAGATGTAAATAAAAAAAATTTTGAAACTTTTGTTCGGCAACACATTAAATGAAACAAGGAGATTCATGACAATTAGATTCACAAAAAAGAAGACGGATGGCAGACTGTGTGCAAAAAAAGAAAGCAATCACAATTCTGGCATAGTCAAAATGGAATGGAAGAAAAAATTCAAAAATAAAAATCCTTTTACAATAAAAGTAAATATGCGTCAAAACTTGAGCTTAACCCTAGCCCCAAATTGATAGAAATTTCTCAGTTGAAGATACCTGAAAAGCCACGAATAATTTTCGAGGCTAATTCTATTCTTTTAGGGAGGGCTTAGGAGAAAATATCTAAACCCAAAATCCCTTTGGCTCCTCCAAAGCATAATTATGAGCGTGACCCACAGATTAGAACCCCATTCAAGGAGAAAGCGGTCTACATTCTGTCGCATCGAAAGATCGAACAAACTGCAAATAAGAAAAAAGTTGAAAGACATTCAAAGCCAAGTTTCATTGAAAAAAATAGAAAAGGTGAAGAAATTATCATCAACAACCCTCATAGTGAAGGGAAATGGAAGGATTGTGAAGCTAAGGGTATCTATATGTATTAGAACAGTCTGTCAAGGAAGAGATCTAGGCTGGTGCGCATTATCTCACAAATTTGGGGTGACAAGGTAAGTAGCCTCAACTTGTTTGCTAATTTTTTTTGGTTTATTCTATGCCAAAATGCATAGGATAAAAAGGAAATTCTGAAATTAGATTATGCTTTCTACAAGGGACATCATATTAAATTTCTAGCATGGCAACCAAACTTCAATCAAAATCATATTAAAAATATAGAAACTATAAAGTGGATGGAAAGCATAGAGATTCCATCAGAACTAATGGAAGAAATGACCATTAAAAAAATTGGTCATTCTTTAGGAACAGTAATAGGTTTTGAAGATAATTTAAGTAGAACTAATAAAATTAGGGTTTTGGTTAAAAAAAATCAAAACCATCCTATCAGCAAAAAGATCATTACTAACAGATCTATTTATAATTTAACCTTCAAAGATTACGTAGGAGACATTAACAAATTATAGATCCAAACCTATCAAAATCATATATAAAAA
The DNA here is from genome assembly GCA_028749045.1 of Cupressus sempervirens. Taxonomy (NCBI): domain Eukaryota; kingdom Viridiplantae; phylum Streptophyta; class Pinopsida; order Cupressales; family Cupressaceae; genus Cupressus; species Cupressus sempervirens. Next base: position 341,292,605 of record CM053785.1, read on the forward strand.
ACAACATCAAAGACAACATAATCTTAAAGAAGAGGACAAGCAAAAAATCAGTAAGGAAGGAAGAGGCAATCATAGAGACAAAAAGCTCCAGAGAAAGTCAGATTGAAGAAAAAGCAACAAATATTATTGAGGAAAGTATACCAGAAAGAAGGGAAGAATCAATGGACATCGGAAAGGTTATAGAGAGAATGACATAATCTGAATGGAAGGATAATATCAGCTATCAACACTTATTAAATAAATTCAAAAATTGCATGGATTGTCAGTTGGAAAAGTAGGCCATTGAGGAAATGGACTTGAACATTATTAAATTAAATAAGCTTTTGCATGAAGCCCTCCTAATTCAAAATGACCTAATAGATTAGAGCCTATTAGCATAAGAAATACACAGGGAACATAAAGGGAAGAGAATTAAAATCATAGAAACAGGGGAGACATCAGGAATTTGCGATATTCAAATAGAGGATTAGAGGCATGAGAAAGAAATGGATCTCATCGGGCAAGAGGAACAAAGAAATGAAAAGAGAGATGAGAAAAGCATAGAGGTCTTACAAGAAGTAGTCTCTCAAAAGGAAAACCTAGAGCAAGAAGTGATCATCCCATCAGTAGATTGCACTTAGTGGAGCAACATAACAATCGGGGAAAAAGGGAAAAAGAAAAGCTATAAACTTTGGCAAACGCCTAGTAATGGATAGGACATGTTTGCATTAGATTCAAAAAATACTGATTCTACTCTAAGAGAGCCACCTTACTCCTCTAATATAGATGAAATCTGGTGGGATATGAAAATGAGCAGTCCTATAAAAGAAAATAGAAACAAAGAGGTCAAAGATTCAAGGCTCATCTAGACAATTAATGACAAGGATCAGTAAATCAGCAAATTATTGATCAAAGAAATCATCTCAAAAGAAAACCAATAAGGTGAGGATTTAGCTATTGTGGAAAAGGTAATAAAAGAGAAAAATATTGAAAGAATAGGTATAGCAGTGAATCAGGAAGGAATGAAGACTCCAATATGTGGAAAATCGAAGCAGAAAAGGGGAAGGAAATCACTAAAAGAACTCAGAGAGGTCACTAGATAGGTCAAGGATCAAACTAAGATTCTCAATAAACTACACAATGGGAAGGGGAAGTTCCTTCTCAAGGAGCAATGAAAATAACAACTTGGAATGCTAGGGGTCTTAATGCCCCTAGCAAAAAATCCTTGCTAAAGGGTAACCTTACCTTATTTGATTCTGATCTTACATTATTACAAGAAGCTAAACTTAATAAAGAATGACTAAATTTAAGTCAAAAATTGGGAAAATGGAAATCTGAACTCCAGCATTCACATGGAGCATCAGGTGGACTGGAAATCATAGGGAACCCTCGGCAAATCAGTACAAAATTACTCTCCTCCCAAACAAACTGGATGGGTGTAAGAATCATCAAAACAAAATGAAACCTCCAAATAGTCATTATAAATGTTTATGGGCCTTCACCATTAGCAGATAAGTTAGCAGTTTGGGAAGAAATTAGTGCATTCATCAATTCAATGCACCAAGAAACAATCATTATAGGAGGAGATTTTAATGCAGTTTTAAGTAAGGAAGAAAAATAGGGAGGGAGTAATCAAGTATGCAAAACTATGGAAGATTTCAAAAGATGCATTCAGAAAGACTCTCTTATGGATATCAAAACAAAGAATGATATTTATACTTAGAATAATAGAAGGAAAGGATTTTGTTATATAGCAGAGTGATTGGACAGATTTCTCCTAAAAGGAGATTGCAGTTTGGACAAGATATTTAATGCAGAAATTCTCCCTATGGTTGGATCTGATCACTTCCTAGTGAGACTAGAAATCAAAGAGTAGATCAAACCTAGTAGGAATCCCTTCAAATGCGAGAAAATGTGGTTTCAGGATAAAGCATTTATGGATCATGTCAGAAAATGGTGGTAGGAGGAATAGTTCGAAGGTTCTAAAATGTTTTGCCTCATCTCAAAATTGAAAATTGTTAAAGAAAAGATCTTAAAATGGAATAATCTACACTTTAAAAATATTTTTAAAGAAAAACTAGAAATTGAAGAAAAAATAAGTAAATTAAATAAAGAAATCATCACAAAAGGAATGAATAATGAATCCTTTCATCTAGAAAAAGAATACCTTCTAAAACATGAGGAAATACTAGCTAAAGAAGAAATATTCTGGAGACAAATCCCTAGAGAAAAATGGCTCCTAGAAGGGGACCTGTAATACCAATTTTTTTCATAATAGTACTCTTTATAATATAAATTATATTAACATTTCAAAAATTAAGAATTCAGAGGAGGAGCACATTGAAAACCCAGTAGAAATAGCTGATATTTTCATCAAATACTTCAGCAATATGCTTAATAATTATGACGCATCCAATAGAATAGTCCAAGAAGAGATGTTAAAACACATCCCAAAGTTGATTGTAGAAGATTTTAATAAATTCCTTACTGAACCCTTTACTCTTCAAGAGGTTAAAACAATACTCTTTAGTATGAAACCGGATAAATCATTAGGTCCAGATGGCTTTCAAGCTTTCTTCTTCCAACAATGTTGGGACATTCTAGGAGAAGAGTTGTGGAAAGCCTTAGAAGCCACACGTAATGGAGGTTCTATATTAATGGAAATCAATCACAATTTTTTGACTCTTATCCCTGAAAAAAGTAAAAGTGTATTGCTAGGGGACTATAGGCCTATTGCATTATGTAATACTATTCATAAGTTTTTCTCAAAAATCTTAGCTATTCGTCTCAAAAGATTCCTCCCAAAACTCATCTTGGAAGAAAAAACCAGCTTTGTCCCTGGCAGATCTATTTTAGATGGTCTTTCCGTCATACAGGAAACTATTCACTCAGCAATTAAAAATAAGGAAGCTTGTATGTTACTTAAATAGGACATTCAAAAAGCATACGACAAGGTAGATTGGAGATTTCTCTGTAAAACCTTAGAGGCCTTTGGCTTCTCTAAACAATGGGTCAACATTATTTTTCAATGTATCTCTACTCTCAAAATTTTGATCCTCATCAACGACACCCTGAAAGGTTTCTTTAACATATCCAAGGGTATTAGACAAGGAGACCCGATTTCCCCATTTCTATTTATCATAATGGTAGAGGCATTTGGTAGGGCAATTAAAGAAGCACAAGTTGAGGGTAAAAATAAAGGGGTGAGAGTTACGAATGGAGTAGAAAACACCACCCACCAACAATTTGCTGATGACACTATTCTTGCTGGAATTAGTACTCTTCAATAGGCAGATTACATGTAACATATCTTAGATACATACACAAAAGCATTAGGGAAAATGGTTAATGTCGAAAAACCAAAAATCTTCTTTCTAAATACTGCCGAGGAAGTTGAAGATCAAATTTTTAACAAACTAGGATTCAGAAAAAGCAAGTTACCATTCAAATATCTAGGGATATATCTTGAGAAAAGTAATCAGACCAATCAGGGCTGGGAACATATTCTTTAAAAAATTGACAACCAAACAAAATCATGGAAAGGAAGATAGTTAACAAAGGCGGGAAGAACAACTAAGATCAAAGCAGTTTTATCAGCCATCCCTATTTATCAACTTTCCTTCTCACATCTCCCCAAAAATATTAACTCTAGAAAACAAACTTTGCAACTTCTTTTGCAATGGACTGGAGGATAAGAAAAAAGAAACCTTAATTAGTTGGAGTAAAATCTGCAAACCAAAAGAAGTTGGTGGATTAGGAATCAAAAATCTTGAATGGCAAAATGAAGCCCTAGGGGCTAAACAAGTATGGAGATTATATCAAGAAAGAGAAAGGAAATGGGCTAAAATCTTATTCAATAAATATCTTAACCCTTTAGACAAAACTTCATTATTCAAAATTTAAAACACCCCCAAAGGTTCTACAGGTTGGAATTTCCTTATTAATAGTAGAGATCTGATCTCAAAGTACGTTAAATGGGACATAGGGAAAGGAAATTAATCTTTGTTCTAGGAAGATTCGTAGAATGGATATCCCCCTCTGATTAGTTCAGACTTATCATTAGAAGCAATTTCTCTCCTTAAAACCTTACGAGGGACAAAGGTGAAAGATTACATAGAGGAATCTGATTCAGAAATGGGGAAAAAATAGAAATGGAAATCATTACCTGAATGTGGAATTAACTAGTCAGATAAGGAGAAACTGGAAAACATTCTAAAGAACTAAATTATTAGAATTAAAGACTGGGAGGACAAGCTTATTTGGGCAACATTAAAAGATAGGATTTATAAAGTTAAGGAAGGATATAGAATGATTACAAACTTGCAAAAATGGGAAGCTAACACCCTCCCCTTGAATTTATGCTTGGATCCGGCAGGTCTTCCAAAAGGAGGAATGTTCCTCTAGGCAACCATGCAAAAAAGAATATTAACAATAGATAGAATCAAGAAAATGAGATTTGAAGGACCCTCAAGATGTATTTTATGCAAATAAGTAAAAGAAAATGCAAAACACCTCTTATATGCATGTAAATTTTCATAGGACTGTTGGAGGTGGCTTCAAAGTAAATTGAACTAGACCTCCCCGTTAGCTAGCAATTGGATAGATTACTTATTAGGTTGGCCTAAAGATGTCTTTAAGAGAATCTATGGTAAAATTTGGAATACCTCCATAGTAATTTCTTTATGGGAAATTTGGAAAGAATGAAATTTCCAAATTTTTCAAAACCAAAGTCTATCTGAGCAAGCTCTTTATGCAAAAATAGAAGTGGCAATTTTGGAAGTGATGAATAGTGATCTTAGTAAGAGACTGGAGTGGAAAAATGGGATATTATCAGGCTAACCCATAATATTTTCGATCCCTTTTGGTTAGTTGGGTTGGAAATTATAGTCGTCAACATAGATGCTAGGCTCTGAATCCCACTCCCTGAGGTTTACATGGAGTTTGAAGTAAATAGTCCAAAAATTGGTAGGAGACCAAGGCATCCATGCTTGGTAATTAGTGATAATGTCAAGTTCTTTAGTGAATGGTCGAGAATGGAGTCAAGCATTAACTTCCTGTTAAGGTGGAGGGGAATTTTTGAAGACCCAAGTAGGGACTGGCTCACCA